>OZ020192.1:85854780-86454780 GCA_963971165.1 Philopedon plagiatum | reverse complement strand
AAAAATTCCTCAGTTAAAAACATTGACCTTCAGAAATTCAGCAATCTCTATATATAAAAGAAAAAACTCACTGACTGACTGACATATCAACGCGCAGGCCACACCGCTGGATCTAGAAACTTTTGCCCAAAGGTTTCGTATATAACATAGGCACACTAGTTAACGGATTTTCAAAAGTCTACTCATAATAAGTCGAAATTTCATAGAAGTACCTCCTAAATAAATGTTTAAACACGTGTTTTAGAGTTTTTAATAAATCGACTCCTAAGGGGGTGTTTTATTAAAAAGTTTGTACGCTGCTAGTTCATTCATAACTAGCATTTTGCTTTGTTTCATACATTGTGCGTGTGTAGAACAAAGAAAAAGAGAGAGAAAGTTAAACATCCGACTTCGCGCGCTGTCGCTACGGCTTTTCGAGCCGTTTACATTCAACCGAGCAAACCTTTGAAAAGGCAGTTTCAGTGGAAAGAGTCTAATTTTTCTCACACTTGACTTGAATCCTCCAAAGAAAACAAGAAACATGGAAAAATTCGCTACAAGACATATTTTCACTGCCAGGCGACCCTGTACACAAAAACTTGTTCGCCTCTATAGTTGTTTAATCCATGAAAGAACAGAACTAGGAATTGAAAGTGGCGTTGCCGCTATCACTCTAAATTTCGCCACTATGCAATGGAGAAAAATTACTCAAAATTTTTTATTGGGAAAAACAACGGTATATTGTTATATTTTACTAACCATTAGTTATACAGTATGTCTACGGATGGGGTAGACAATAGGACAAATGGACCAGAAAGTAAAAGTTACGAAAAATGGTCATTTTTTTTTGTACAGGACGTGCAAAAATACATAAGAGTAAAATTTCGGTCAGAGCAAAATTGTTTTTTTTCAATATTAAGGAAAAATGTTAAATAAAAAGGTTGGCTTAAATTTTAAAAGAATTCTTAGTACAGATTTTGAAGGAAAAATTCGAAATTTCTAAACTACGCTTTTAAAATCAAAATTTTCAGTCACATTGTCACTTTTTTTATTTGATTGCACCTTTGATAACTGTGACGAATTTGTCAAAATAATGAAGATGTTGTCTTTAGAGCAAAGATTATTTATAATCCAAAATCACAGACTCATACAGGTTATAGAAAATTGCTAATAAGAATATTAAATAATAATTGTAATATTTGAGAAATATTTCTTATTTTATTAAACTTTGAAAAAATTAAGGACACATCATATTTATTTTTCAAAAACTTCTCCTTCATTAAAACTTCTTCGTCATTTTCAATGGATCTTTTATATATTAGTAGTTTAATGCGCCCACAGAGAAATATATCACAAATTGTCAAATCGGGACACCTAGAGGGGCACAAAACTGGACCATTTGCGCAGATCCATCGATTTCCAAAATTGCGATTGAGCCAATCTCTTACTGCTACAGTATGACGAGCAGGACATCCATCGTGCTGAAAATACATATTTCGGCGATATTGAAGAGGCAATTCTTCTAACTTGTCTGACAAAAATGACTCCAGCATACGTAAATAAGAATATCTGTTACATATATTGTATTATCAAAAAAATGTTATAATCTCATAATAGGAAATGGTGCACCAAATATTTACTTTTTTAGAATACTGACGCATTTCGCAATTCTAAACTCTGGATTTTCCCTACCCCAGTATCTCACATGATGAAAAGCTACAGTGCCGTTTGTACTGAAGGTTGACTTATCTGAGGACATTATATCAGCTTATGAAAGTTCACGTTGTTACTTAGAATTTCATCACCGACCCACAAACAAAAATCCAAGCGTTTATAACCGTCCCCATCTTCCAAAGTTTGGTTAAAAATTTGTTTAGAACGACGAATTTTATTTTCTTTAAACACATTTTGAATATGGCCGTTTTACACAATTGTAAACTTCGTGCTCATTTTCTTAAAGACATAATAAGATTTTCGTCAACAGATTGCAAAATTAATACTGTAGGAGCATCGTTGTCGTCTTATCTTTTCGCGGTCTTCTTTAAATCACTAATGGATCCATTTTTTTTTAAACTTGATCTTGAACTTCTCAATAACGTAGCGATAACAATTCTCGCCATATCAAATTTTGGATTATAAATATTCTTTGTTCTAAGACAACATATTTATTATTTTGACAAATAAGTCAGAGTTATAATAGGTGTAATCAAATAAAAAATGTGACAATGTAACTTTAAAGGAGTAATTTAAAAATTTCAAATTTTTACTTGAAAATCTGGAATAAGAATAATTCTTTTAAAATATCTTCATTATTAAAATTTAAAAAAGGCAACTTTACTCTCAACCAAATTACTTAAACCAATTTACTCTAACCAATACACTTCTGGACAAATTTAACGCAACACATCAAAACTTTTCTTATATTAAATGAAAAACAAGTTATCGTATATTTTGTGTATCTCCTCTTATAATGCATTTAATAAAACCATTTAAAAAGTAAAATGTTAATAAAAGGTGATACTAAAGTGTAATTTTAATTTCAAATTGATGGCACTGCTTACGCACTCCACAGAGTGTTTTGAATTTACAGCTTAAAATGTTAAATTTTTAAACACCCAGCATTTGGCGTAAACAAAATTTTATTAAGATTTTCCAGCATTCTTAACAAAAAAAATACATAATTTCCTGAAAATACTAATACGATTTAACCAAAATTTAGGTTTAGCGTAATACTAGGTGTTTAAAAATTTAACATTTTAAGCTGGAAATTCAAAACACTCTGTGGAGCGCGTTAGCAGTGCCATCAATTTGAAATTAAAATTACACTTTAGTATCATATTTTTTTAACATTATACTTTTTAAATGGTTTTATTAAGTGCATTATAAGAGGAGATACACAGAACATACAATAACTTGTTTTTCATTTAACATAAGGAAAATTTTGATGTTGCGTTAAATTTGTCCAGAAGTGTAGTTATTTATTTTTAATGATGTACCCTACTAGGGTTAAGTTTTGTTTTTGTCTTTTTCTTTTGTATTTTGCAATCCACTTTTCTATTCTACAATAATACTTTACATGTCTATATATGAATATATTGTGTAACTATATTTTAAAATTATCTGTTGTACCCATTTGTTAATTGGTTCACAAACTGTAAAATAGGTGTAAATAAATAAATAAATCAAGCGTAGCCCTGGAATCTCTGACTGTTTTCAAATTCATACAATAGCATCTCCTCCTGTTTTCTAAATCAAAGGATAAAATCCATGTTTGAATTTTTACTATTAGACTATTTATGCTTTTTCGGCCTTAAATTCCCACTACGGATAAACTCTTCAATTATATATTTTTTACAAAAGCAATAGAGCTCTGTCTGCATGTTAATGGAGTTTCATCGCATTTAGATTGGACTCGGGCCATAACCGAACTGATAAGATTTTCTGGATGTAATTTAGTGTAGGCTTTAAATTAATTTAAAGCAATTCAGTGTCTGCTAATTAAAACAGATTCGATAAGAATGAATTTATGATAGTTAAAAATTTGGAATTACGAGATGAAATGATTTCAAATTTTTATGGATTAAATTTTAATTAAAAAGTCAAATTAATAGTTTCTATGTTCCCTTAGTACCAATGAATACATTCTATAGAGTCAGTAACTTGTTGTTTATATTATAAGTTGGCATGTATGTGTAAAGTGTTGTAGAGAGTTAGCGAACTGTAGCTTAGTACTGTACTTTTTATTGTAATTACCTCTCAAATGTAGCATAACATAACCTAACATAAATATTATATGAAATACTTAAGAAGCTGACGAATACTCACATAATAGGAAATAAAATAGATTTATTATATTACCAGACGGATCACCGCCTCTATTTGCCGTTTAGGCGATATTCAAATTTATACATTTTCGCGAATGTCCGTAAATTTCCGTAGATGTCTGTGGGTGTTGTTTATTTTCTCGAATTTCTGTGAATTTCCTTGAATTTCCTTGGATATCCATGGATTTCTTGAACCTCTGTGGATTTATGTCACAAAACTGGATTTCTGGTGTATACATTTTGGTAGGCCGTTGACCCCTCGGATGGAAGGGACTTGGAACCTTTTTTCGGAACAAGCTGCACATGTGCAGCCTTCCAGCTTTTTGGGAGAATACCCTTGCTATAGGAGATCTGAAAAAGACGAGTTAAGATGGTTGCAAGTTCTGGAGTGTATTTTTTTAGAACAATTGCAGGTGTGCCATCCACATATCATAGTAAATTTCCGAATTCTTGCGGAGAGGTATCTCTGGAAGTATTTGGATTTTTTAAATTTCTAAATGCCATTTTTATATGTCAAGAGTGCGCAAATCTGTCGGAATTAAAATTTATTTCATCATGTAAATAATATTTTTTGTTCATAATATTTCTTAAAACCTAAACAACTTTCGAAATGTTTGTTTTAATAAAATTCGCTAATAAAATCCTCGGTATGGCAGGCTCTAGTACAACACTCTCTAACTACACACTGACCAAGCATTTATTATACCTTTTCTTAATATAAAATACATACAATGCAGAGAATTACTACTGCCTAAGCAAACGAAGTAATTTTAATTCGTTTAGTATAAAATCTTCACATTTAAATTACTAAGGCCAGATTTCTTTGAGAATAAAACAAAACTGCGTAATATGAATTTTAATTGTTACTAGTTTCCTATTCACAAAGTAGCGTTATCGTTTCTGTTTGTAGCAAGACTGAGACAAAAACTTCTTTCCCCATTATTCGCTCTCCACAGCAGTCTGAAGTGGCCACTCAGAATACATAATCAAAAGTTATATCTCAAGCTTGACATTTATAACCCTTTTAAAATAATAGGGCCATTGAAAGACTACTTAGAATAGTCGCTTCTGGTTACGAAAAGAAAGGGTAACTCTGGAATTCATTCTTTAAATGTGACAAAAGGGATAAAAATGATATATTAAGTGCAATTGTCAAAAAATCCAAATTTATTTTAAAGCTTTTTGCTTGTATATGAAAAAGAAATATAGAGTTACTTATAAAATTTTCGTTTATATAAGGGAAAGAATGAAGAATATAAAAACTTCAATTATATAATACTGTTACAAATTGATGCTAGATAACCATAGTGCCCTGCTATTAAGGCAGGCCTGTGTTAAGTATTATCAAGCCATGTACTGGCGAAATATTTGTTACATTGCACAATGGATTCAAATTACCAAGTTCTGGCCATAATTCTGAACAAACTGATTTTGAAATTGGTTCAAAATCAACTTATGGTTGCAGAAAAAAAATCTGCAAAAGTCTTTGCATGGAACTTTCCTAGCAAAAAAGGTTAAGGATAATTCTGAACATTATGATTTTACGACTGGTTCAAAGTCAAATCATAGTAACAGAAAAAAAATCTGCAAAAGTCTTTGCAAGGAACTGCCCTAGCGAAAAAGGTTAGGGATAATTCTGAACGGTATGATTTTAAAACAGGTTTAAAATCAACTCATGGTAACAGAAAAAAAATCTGCAAAAGTATTTGCACGAAACTTCCCTAGCGAAAAAGGTTAGGGATAATTCTGAACGGTATGATTTTAAAACTGGTTTAAAATCAACTCATGATAACAGAAAAAAAATCTGCAAAATATTTGCAGGGTACTTCCCTAGCGAAAAAGGTTAGAGATAATTCTGAACGGTATGATTTTAAAACTGGTTTAAAATCAACTCATGGTAACAGAAAAAAAATCTGCAAAAGTATTTGCACGGAACTTCCCTAGCGAAAAAGGTTAGGGATAATTCTGAACGGTATGATTTTAAAACTGGTTTAAAATCAACTCATGGTAACAGAAAAAAAATCTGCAAAAGTATTTGCACGGAACTTCCCTAGCGAAAAAGGTTAGGGATAATTCTGAACGGTATGATTTTAAAACTGGTTTAAAATCAACTCATGGTAACAGAAAAAAAATCTGCAAAAGTCTTTGCAAGGAACTGCCCTAGTGAAAAAGGTTAAGCATGATTCTGAACATTATGATTTTAAAACTGGTTCAAAATAAACTCATGGTAACAGTAAAAAAAAGAAAAAGCTTTTGCACGGAACTTCCCTAACGAGAAAGGTAAAGTGTAGTAAAATTCGAAAATGCATATTATTTTGTATTTTATCGACAGTAACACGTAAGTTACATTAACCAGTCAGTTCTAATAACCAGTTAAGTTGTGGTATATTTTGGTACTATTATAGGTACAATAATATTATACAGTATGTCCACGAATGGGGTTTAGAAGAGGACAATGGACCAAATTTAGCAAGATACGTAAAAATGTCACTCCTAATAAAGGTTTTTGCTTGTAAAATCAATAAGGTTCGCGTTATGAAAAAATTTAATTTTTATATAGAGAACACGTACTCGCTTCGGCGGTACATATACTATAATTGGAACGATACAGAGTAGATTAGCATGGCCCCTGCGCAAGGATGACACGCAAAATCGTGAAGCGTTCCACATTTTTAAATAAAACAAAAAAAAAAGAAATAAAAAAAAAAGATAAAAAAAACAGAATAAAAAAAAATATATAAGTATATAAAACAAAAAAAATGTGTAATGAAAAAAAAATGAAAACGATCGGAAAACACAAAAACATATTAATAACAGAACAAAAAGAAAAACAATATTACTAACATTATTTTATATTTGTATTGTATAATAGTTGTGGGATTCCACTAGTCTGTCCAAGCTTCGGGAGCCCGATAGATCATAGCACACTTCTTCTGAAGTCAGTATATGTATATGTATGTTTATAATATAGAGAGATGCTGGCCATTTGGTCTTAACCAGTGCCATTAACCTACATACACACACACACACACACATATAGAGAACACAAAAAAATACAGAAACGGTATTTTGCGTAAGAGTAAACATACCTTGTTTATCATTTTCTATAAAAAGAACAACTCTCAAATATTTTTTTTAAAATTAAACCCTAAGCCGAAGTACAAGACGTTATTAAAAAGTTGAAATAATAAAAGTAGTTCACGAGTTTTATCACATTATTCTTTTAAAGGCTCAACTATTCTCCCTCACGCCTTTAACAGTACTTGCCGCTTCATATTAAACAATAATGACACCTAAGGACGTGTTTTGTCAATGTCTCTACTAAATGAAGCAATTATTTAATTTAAAATACTTCTCATAAAAATGATAACTACTGAACAAAGGGTTTTGTAATCCAGTGTTATGGGGATGGCCAAGTATCATACCGCTACATCATGGAACAGAGAGAAATTTATAAGAATCCCAATAACTGAAATGACAATCTATAACACAATACAAAAGTTCCAAAGAAATGGTTCGGTTTTGAATCTCAAGAAGAAGAAGGAAATAAATATGACCAAAACGATGCTGCCACAGTTTTAGTTTTTTAGTCTATTAAAGAAACTTCCTTAGAAATCATGCTAAACATCTTCTAGAAGTTGTGAAGAAAACACATTCAGATGATCTTAAAAGAAAATAATTTTTTTCCGTTCAAACCTCCCTTTAACCAAACATTGGAAGAGGGTGATGAAGCGAAAAGACTAGATTTTTGTTTATGGATGGGAGACCATATTTTAAGTGGAAATATCCATTTTAATAAATTAATTATGTTTTCTGATAAATGTACATTTTCTACTAATGGAACTGTAGCATCCCAGCATGTTAGGTACTAGTCTTGAGAAAACCCCGAATTTAGAGTAATGAGGCGAAGACAATATTTTGCCGAAGTGAACGTGTGGTGTGCGATATCTGTCCATGGCATTATAGACCCGTGTTTTTTTAATAACACTTGTAATAGAATATCTTAGTTAGAAATGCCGGATATACATGTTTTAGCGATGAATTCGAAAATTTACCATTAAATTTTCGCCAAAAAATGTATTTTGAACAAGATGGTTGCCCAGCACATTGCGCTCGCGCGCTAATAGAATGGCTTTACCGCAGATTACTCCAAATTTAGAACAGTATTAGATATACTATATTCCATTGTCACCGACTTGTACACGTGTGCAAAATTTCAAAACTCTAGCTTAATTAGAAGTAGGTAGTCGAAATTTTGATTGCAATATTTGACCTAAACATACAAACTAACAGGGGAAGTTCAATAAAAGCTTGTAAAATCGTCCTCATTAAAAATTTTATCATTCATTTTACGGTCTTGTGGTTGCACTAGCGGAAAAACAGACCGAAGAAATTTTCCATTTTCTATATATACGGTACGCTTACCCCATGTTAACTTTTGTGCTACTCGGGACTAAAAGACGAAATTTATAACAGCGGATATTTAAATCCTTAGAAGACGCCACAGTGACTTATTTTTATCAGTAAGTCTATCAAAGGCATACAAAAGAGAATGATCTAATATACTAATCCAATAATTACTGTATTTTGAATATTTGAACCAATGAAACTGGTGGGCCTTTCAATTTTCATGACGTCGCGCTTAAACAGGTGGGGGTGAAATAACTGAATTTTAATAGTGGTATCTTAAATAAGGGGATGTTATTTAGTGGCCACTTTTCTCTAACGATTAGTGTGATTTATAAAAGGCAATAATCTCGGGACCAGTACATAAAATATTGTAAAAATGTAAGAACAAACGCTCTTCCTTCGATCAAGCGGAAAATCTTGTTTTCAGGAACAGCCAGTGCGGAGATTTTTCCGAGTTTAGTGCTAAGCTGTAGCAAAAACTCCCTAGTATTTTGCAATAACAATGACAATTCTAAGGTGCGAATAATCTTTTAATAAAGAAATTGAACATCTATTAAAATCCCATAAATCTTATTGGAGGAATCGGTGTGACACAAAAACAAATTGTTAATACTCTCTAATACGCTAAATAAAGTAGAACTTTAAAGACAACTCAACGACTATTTACTGACAATCAACAACTAACTAAATAATGTTGAACAGGCCCTGGTACTTGGTACTTCTACACAAATCAACTCCAATTTAATGGTGTTGCATGTAACTTGTTGTTTGAAACTAGCTTGACACTGGTCTTTGAACAGTACTTTACGATAAATTGTTTGGCACGTACATATTTATATTATAGGCTCAGTAATAATAAGTACCAAAATTGGCTTTAAATACAAAAACGACCTGAATCAACGGGTAGGAACAAAACAAAACAATATGGGGACTCCGATCTAAATAATCTGATCAGCGCTGATCATTTATTACCTTTCTCTGTTAGCTGTAAATGAAAAAATCGATCAAGTGCAAGCTATACTTACACAATTAGTGTTCCGTGCCATTGGCGCCCCACTTAACCTGAGCAAACCTCGGCCGCATGATCTCCGCTCATCTGCCGCGCTACCCGCCGCCGCCGCGCGCCGACGCGACGGCACCAACGCCGTATCACTTCGCGTATGCGCGGAGCTGCGTCTCAGCCAAATTAAAAATTTTGAAAAAAGTTGTTCCTTACATCGTGAGAAATATTTTTTGTTGAAAAACTTTTCCTCTAAAACCGATGATTCAGCAGTTATAAGCAAATAAACAATTCAATTGTTTATAACAATTGATCGCGCTAGAATTTTTTAAACCTGATAATTCTCGTTCAATCTACACCTAATTCTTGATGATCATGATTTTTCCTGATTTCTCTGAGCAATCCTTTTGGTGATAAAGGTGGGGGACAGTAATTTTTAAGCGTTTTTATTTTCAGAAAAATGTTTTAAAAATGTATTAAAAAACATATTATATACACATGTATATTGTAGAATTCCTGTTTCAATAAGCTTTCATATGACAAGCTACACGATGCCCTTAAATTTTTTCCATTTCCCCATTTACCTCCTGAAATTAACCCCCATAATCAAAACTCAACTTTTATACTTCACGTCTATAATTGGGTCACCATACTCTATATCTGTGCTAAATTTCAAATTTTTACGTCGAAAACTTTCAGAGAAAATCGCCTGTGACAGACGGACGGACGAATGGACGGATGGACGGATGGACGGATGGACGGACGGACGGATACCGAAGTGATTCCATTGGTGGATAACACGAATATCCGATAATAACTAAGACCTACTTAGGTTAACACGATCACTAATCCGGCAAAGGCATCTTGAAATGCATTTCGCAAATAAACATATTATAGTGTTAGAAAGTTAAGGGAATCAATAGCATTCCAAGCACTTTGACCATTTTAAAAATATATATGTCTGTATATCTTAAGCTAAAATAATAATAAAAAATAATTACGTTAACGGGGATTACCTAAGATTTCCTCATTGAGGCTCGTAATGGGGGAGATTTAAATTCATTTATTAATTTTTTGCTGACATCTTAGTGTTCTGTCTTTATCATTGTGAAAGATATGTTAAAATGAGACGAAGGTACATGGAGTGAATAGCTAAATCTATAAGAATTTAAATTTTAAAAGTCGTGTCAAAACTGTTCGCATGAGTATGTTGTGAAGCATATAAAACTTTTGCGTCGGTTTATGAGAAGAATGTTTTTTTTATTTTCTCCATAAAAACTTTCGAATATTAACCAGAGAGAACACAAAAATTGTATTTTTCCTTGCTCTATCTATACAGTGCCATTAAAATTCAAATTTAGAAAATGAGTCTATTGTGAGAGAAAAGAGAAAAAAGAATATTTTTAACTTTATCCCTTTGGAGTTATACATCTTTTTAGAAAAGAGGGTATTCGAGGAAGCTAGTTTCTTGGGTACTCTCCCTCTCTTTTCGAAGAAAACTTCTTCAGGAACCAAAGGAACCAAATAGGTTTCTATCCTTATCCCTTCATAGTTCCACAAGGAACTGACCAGCGTCCGTTTGTCTCAATCCTACCGGAGGTAAAACAGACTTATCTTCTTAACTATACATTTTTTATATTATTTTGACCTTATCTACAGGTTTTATATTTCTTAGATCTTCTAGGACATCCTCGATATTGCTCTGCCCCTAACTGGTTGTATAAGACATGCTGCCAAATGTCCCATATTTGAAAAAAGGTTTTAAACATTTAATTTACCCTATAAAAACTATGTTATAACAAAGTACAATCTAAGCCGTCTAAATTAGACCCCAATAAATAACTTTCAATTTACTTAAGGGTTAACTTCATTACATCCGCAGAAACAGTCCTATCCGAATATCCGGTTAGTGCCCGAGTTCAATTTAAATGCGATTACACACCATTAACATACAAACAGAGGCGCATTATTTGCAGAAAAGAAATAATGAGAGGACCTATACCTAAATAGGTCCCTATAAGTATAGGGATATCAAATAAGCAACAAAAAATAAACCAGGAAGTTTCTTTGATCTGAGGGTCCTTTGTGCCCTATTAAAAAACCAAAAACATTTTTTTATAAAAGAATTAGTTATATATTTTTTGTGCTTATAAGACAGTAAAAATTTTGCACATGAACTGAATATAAGCTGAATGCAAGCCATATATTCGTCATATCCTGTCCATGGCCGCTATAAACCCCAAAACAGATATAATATAAAAGTCCAGGATGTATTCATTATATATTTATTTAGTATTCCAGTAATACCATTTACCTGTAGAGTAAGTCGTGAAAATATGTACGTACTGATATAATCAACTTACATAATGTGCTAATAAAGTGTTGTAAAAAATATTTTTTAAAAACAACTTTTTATATTTTGATGTATTAAAACGAAAAAAATTAGTATAGGTTTTTCATTGTGGCATGGGTGGATCCTAATAAAAATAGTGTCAAAGTTATCACTAAAACAGATATAATATATTATGTTAAATTTATTGACTTAAAAGCACGTAGCGCGCGAAAAGTTCAAACAGGCATTAATTTTGTTTGGCAGGAATTGTAAGTGGATACCTAAGTATGTATTTTTTTTTCTTTTCTATTCACGCGACAAGGTTTTAAGACACTAAATTTAACATAACATATTATATCTGTTGTGTGTACTTTTATTAAGATCCACCCATGCCACAATGAAAAAACTCTACTTATTTTTTTAGTTTTAGTAAGCTAAATAATAAAAGGTTGTTTTTAAAAAGTATTTTTTAAAACATTTATTTTTAATTTTTTAGTTACGTCTTAACCAACGCATTTCTGATAATGCATCATTATAAGACATTTTACCTGTTATGGTATTCTACTCGTCAAACCCTTTCATTTGATACTCATATCAAGGGGATTGTGAAGAAAACGGTAATCTGCCATCTTGTGGCGTCCGCCTTATTGGGTTCAGAATGACGTTACAGCTTATCGTATTATACCCGTCAAACCCTTTCATTTGATACAAGTGTCAACGACATTGTGAAGGTTAGGTTTGCTCCGTTTTAATCCGGTACCGGTTAGGTTTAGGTTTGCTCCGTTTTAATCCGGTACCGGTTAGGTTTGATTGGGTTGGGTTTGATTGGGTTTGATTGGGTTTGATTGGGTTGGGTTTGGTCCTGTTTGGGAGGGGGTGTGAGTCCCCGGGGTTGGGGTTTGCTCCGTTGACCGCCATCTTGTGGCGTCCGCCATATTGAGTTTAGAATGACGCCACAGCTTATCGTATTCTACTCAAACCCTTTCATTTGATACAAATTTCAAGGGAGTTGTAAAAAAAAAGGTAATCCGCCATCTTGTGGGGTCCACCATATTGGGTTAAGAATGACGTCAAATAGCTTATCGTATTCTACTCGTCAAACCTTTTCATTTGATACCCATGTCTAGGGGATTGTACAGAAAAAGGTAATCCGCCATCTTGGGGCGTCCGCCATATTGGATTTAGAACAATATTAAATATACTATATTGCATTGTCACCGACTTGTACACATGTGCAAAATTTCAAAGCTCTAGCTTTGTCGAAATTTTGTCTGTAATATTTGTCCTAAACATACATACATACATACATATATAGATACAAGCAAATTAACAGGTGAAGACAAATAAAAGCTTGTAATAAAAATGATAATCAATCAGGAGAGTCCAGGGCTAGGTTTAACACTAATCCAAGATTAATTTATATAGGTACTGTAGCATCGAGCTCTTCTCGAATTAGTTTGGATACTGGGACTAAAGCGTCACGTTAACATAAAACTGAATTCATTCTAGCTCTTAAAGAGAGTTACGGCAGATAATAGAAACTCTTCTTTCAGAACATAATTTGACAAAATTGTAAATTTGATATAGGGATTAAATTTTTCCAAATTTAAATTTGCGCTTTCAATACGATGTATCTTATTTATTAGGCAGCAATATTTTACTACGGCCTATTTAGTATAATCTTATTATTTTCAAATCAAGTATCTCTTGCTGCAGGATATCCTGTATAATAATATACTAGAGATGCAACCGATACGGATACGATGTATCGACGATATATGTGTTGTGCCGATATATCGCCTATAATGAGTAGTTACCTACACGTTTTAAAATGCACGAGTTTAGTAAAGTGGTAGCGAAGACCGCCCTTGTCCATGCCACCTCGCTCTAAACAACCCGCTAGTGTCCACCGACTCCCGCGCTTTCATTCCTTGCCGTGACTTGAATCCAATCCGCAACTCTCTAGACTTACCTACTTCCGATAATACTCATTCTTAATAAACCAACAAATCAAACCTTATGTGAGGGATTCACGTTTGGATATTGGCACTTAACACTTAACACCAAACGGTATGACCAACACTGCTATATACCAAACATATTTTTCTATTTGTACTTAGTAATGAGATTTCAAAATAGCTTTAAACACCTTAAAACTAATTTGCATTATAAAATACTAACATTCATGCAAGAACTTTCTTTCTTTATTTTGCAAAAGATAGTTGTGTTCTAGAATTGTAATGATTTTTTAAATCAGTAAGAATTTCCCTAAACCATCTGTTTTATTTTCTCTTTTTTTAAATGGACCATCTGTATCGTTATCGGTTTCGCTGGTTATGTTATCAAAAATCGGTATCGATATTATATCGACACAATCACGTAGCTTTGCATCTCTTGTATGTACTGTGTTATTATTTTAAATTTACTTACACCACACTCTCAGATTAAATATTTGCAACGAAAATAAGTAACGCTAATACCCATGGCATAACGATTATTTGTTCCTAGAATAAACAAACGTTTGCGGTAGTGAGGCCCTATAAAAATACTAAATACCTCGCTAATCATAAACAATAATGGCCGCTTGGCGAGATACGCCAGCAAGAGGACAATCATGTATTGCATGTTTCGCTGGGGATCGCTACAAGATCGTTCTGAGTAGTTCAACCAATTGGTCGTCATGGGATAGTAAACAATCTTATTCTATTCCATTCCACGGATGCGTTTCTTGTCTTTGATACGTGTTTTCGTTAGAAATATTTTATCTGAGCACCTCACTTGTGAAAGGTTTAAAGTAGTTTGCAGCGTATAGTAATTATTAATATCAGATATTGTTAAAAATATTTTCAAATCATCTACAAAAAGAAGTTTACTCTAGACGACAAAGGTTACTTAGGCGTTAATAAAATTTAAGAATAAAAGTTTTTCCAGAATGAATTTAAATTGCTTGGTTTAGTTTAACATTTACGATCATTTCCATTTATGTTAAATTACCTATAATTTATTCTAACGTTATATTTTACGACTTATTCTTATAGCCGTTAAAATTTCCAATTTCCGATCAGATCCTTGGAGAGAGTGGCACGTTGCATCCTCTGCAAACAGTCACAAAGCACGCTACTAGTCATTAAGACCTAAACTAATTATTGATCATTAAGACACGAACTGATTATTAGTCATTAAGACACGAACTGATTATTAGTCATTAAGACACGAACTGATTATTAGTCGCTAAAACACAAACTGATTATTAGTCATCAAGACCCGAACTGATTATTAGTCATTAATACACGAACTGATTATTAGTAATTAAGACACGAACTGATTATTAGTCATTAAGACACGAACTGATCATTAGTCATTAAGACACGAACTGATTATTAGTCATTCAGAAGCGAACTGATTATTAGTCGCTAAAACGCAAACTAATTATTAGTCATCAAGACACGAACTGATTATTAGTCATTAATACACGAACTGATTATAGTAATTAAGACACGAACGGATTATTAGTAATTAAGACACGAACTGATTATTAGTAATTAAGACACGAACTGATTATTAGTAATTAAGACACGAACTGATTATTAGTAATTAAGACACGAACTGATTATTAGTCATTAAGACACGAACTGATTATTAGTCGCTAAAACACAAAGTGATTATCAGTCATCAAGACACGAACTGATTATTAGTCATTAAAACACGAACTGATTATTAGTCATTAAGACACGAACTGGGTATTAGTCGCTAAAACACAAACTGATTATTAGTCATCAAGACACGAACTGATTATTAGTCATTAATACACGAACTGGTTATTAGTAATTAAGACACGAACTGATTATTAATAATTAAGACACGAACTGATCATTAGTCATTAAGACACGAACTGATTATTACTCGCTAAAACACAAACTGATTATTATTCATCAAGACACGAACTGATTATTATTAGTCATTAAGACACGACCTGATTATTAGTCGCTAAAACACAAACTGATTATTAGTCATCAAGACCCGAACTGATTATTAGTCATTAATACACGAACTGATTATTAGTAATTAAGACACGAACTGATTATTAGTCATTAAGACACGAACTGATCATTAGTCATTAAGACACGAACTGATTATTAGTCATTCAGAAGCGAACTGATTATTAGTCGCTAAAACGCAAACTAATTATTAGTCATCAAGACACGAACTGATTATTAGTCATTAACACACGAACTGATTATAGTAATTAAGACACGAACGGATTATTAGTAATTAAGACACAAACTGATTATTAGTAATTAAGACACGAACTGATTATTAGTAATTAAGACACGAACTGATTATTAGTAATTAAGACACGAACTGATTATTAGTCGCTAAAACACAAACTGATTATTAGTCATCAAGACACGAACTGATTATTAGTCATTAAAACACGAACTGATTATTAGTCATTAAGACACGAACTGAGTATTAGTCGCTAAAACACAAACTGATTATTAGTCATCAAGACACGAACTGATTATTAGTCATTAATACACGAACTGGTTATTAGTAATTAAGACACGAACTGATTATTAGTAATTAAGACACGAACTGATCATTAGTCATTAAGACACGAACTGATTATTACTCGCTAAAACACAAACTGATTATTATTCATCAAGACACGAACTGATTATTAGTCATTAAGACACGACCTGATTATTAGTCATCAAGACACGAACTGATTATTAGTCATTAAAACACGAACTGATTATTAGTCATTAAGACACGAACTGAGAATTAGTCGCTAAAACACAACTGATTATTAGTCATCAAGACACGAACTGATTATTAGTCATTAATACACGAACTGATTATTAGTCGCTAAAACACAAACTGATTATTAGTCATCAAGACACGAACTGATTATTAGTCATTAATACACGAACAGATTATTAGAAATTAAGACACGAACTGATTATTAGTAATTAAGACACGAACTGATTATTACTCGCTAAAACACAAACTGATTATTAGTCATCAAGACACGAACTGATTATTAGTCATTAAGACACGACCTGATTGTTAGTCATTAAGACACGAACTTATTATTAGTCGCTAAAACACAAACTGATTATTAGTCATCAAGATACGAACTGATTATTTATTAGTCATTAATACACGAACTGACTTATTAGTAATTAAGACACGAACTGATTATTAGTCATTAAGACACGAACTGATATTAGTTTAACTGCATCTGCTGCATACAGCCAACGATCACTTGCAGGTTTTCACAACATTAAGCACTGGTTTTACGGTCATTACGACCCAAAGAACTGATACATGTTCTTCACGACCCCAAGAACAAAGCTGACTGCATCTCCTGCATACAGGTATATCATCTACAAAAAGAAGTTTTCTCTAGTCAAAAAAGGTTACTTAGGCATTAATAAAATTTAAGAATAAAAGTGTTACCAGATTTAATTTGAATTGCTTTATTTAGTTTAACATTTACGATAATTTCCTTTTATGCTAAATTACCTTTAATTTATTCTCACCTTATATTTTACGACTTATTCTTTTAGCCGTTAAAATTTCCATAGTCTTTCAGATCAGATCCCAAAAAACTTTATCCGGATAAAAGACATACTACAAATCCCTATAAAGCACACACATGTTCGGAGTAAAGTATAAGGTAATCGGATAAAGTAAAAAAATAGTCTTCCGTAACTCATTCCGGATTCTAGCAATGCATGTTGAATAAAAGATAAGGAAAAAAGAACAACATCAAACAAACGTTTATCGTGTAATACAATACATTAATTCAAGTGACGTATTATGCCACCCTTAAACAACTTACTAACCACAGAGGCTCTTTCACGCAATTTTAGCACCGTTTTGTTCTTTTGTCTCCAATTCGGTTTTTGCAAAAGGCAGAAAAATGGAAAATAAGGAAGGACATTTATAAAAAAACAATTTAGTGAAAGGATATAACAAACGATGTCTGGAAAATTTTGATTATTATGTGAGTACGTATAGTAGAAGAAATATCCATATATACATACAGGGTCATTCAAAAGTAAGCGGCATCCTTTCAGGGGCGTAATCCTTGCATAAAAATAAGGCAAAAAGTTTCTATTAATATGGGTCCGAAAATGCTTCCTAAGGGAGCTACGCCCCTTTGAATAGGACACCTTAAAGACGATTTTTTCTCTATAACTTTAAAACCCTTTACAACTAAATTTTGAAAATTGGTGTACAGATTGGTATAAGATTCTAAATTCAAAACTTTAAAATTTTATTCAGGGGCGTCACATGCGGGGGAGGGTGAGGGTTAAAACATCCCTTTTTCTTTTACCCTTTAGGTTGTTATGCTTTTGTTTGGAAATTATCAAATTCTAGAGGTTTTTACGTAAAAAAGGTACTCTTAGGTCAATTCGATAGAGCGTACCATTTACGAGAAAATGGACTTTGAAAATTTTCTGATGCGTATGTTTATTGATGAAAATTAATCTGCATTACCATAGAAAAAAAAAACATTTTTTTACTAACATTTTATTTAGCAATATAGAGAAAATGTTCAAAATTATTACCATTAGCGTCACGACAAGCTAAATTAGGCACTGAACTTCGTTTTGAATGCGTATCTAGTAATTTTATTATGAATGAACGTACTACCAGAAAGTTTTCAAAGTCGATTTTCTCGTAAATGGTACGCTCTATCGAATTGGACTAAGAGTACCTTTTTTACGTAAAAAACTCTAGAATTGTACAATTTCCAAACAAAATCACATTGACCTAAAGAGTAAAAGAAAAAGGGATGTTTTTACCCTCACCCCCATGTGACGCCCCTGAATAAGATTTGAAAATTTTGAATTTAGAATCTTATTTACCATCAAATGTTTATACCGTACACCAATTTTCAAAATTTAATTGTAAAGGGTTTTAAAGTTATAGAGAAAAAATCGTCTTTAAGGTGTCATATTCAAAGGGGCGTAGCTCCCTTAGGAAGCCTTTTCGGAGCCATATTAATAGGAACTTTTTGCCTTATTTTTATGCAAGGATTACGCCCCCGAAAGGATGCCGCTTACTTTTGAATCACCCTGTATATATATATATATATATATATATATATATATATATATATATATATATATATATATATATATATATATATATATATATATATATATATATATATATAATAAATGTAAATGCGAAGATTTACTTCTTCGCTAGTGCAGCGAAAAGGCCGTGAATGAAAAATAAAAATAATGAGTACTATCTTTGATTCTGGTCTGGGTGACCTCCTGCTATCGATTTCTGGGCCCTTACCCATCAGCGGGCAGGCTTACACCAGGGTGGCTGAAGAACAGACCACGATTTGACCAGAATCAAAGAGAGTCCTTATATCCAAAATGATCGGAAAGGATGGGTAAGATGTAGTGGCTCGCGCCCATCCTTTCCGATCATTTTGGATATAAGGACTCTCTTTGATTCTGGTCAAATCGTGGTCTGTTCTTCAGCCACCCTGGGTGTAAGCCTGCCCGCTGATGGGTAAGGGCCCAGAAATCGATAGCAGGAGGTCACCCAGACCAGAATCAAAGATAGTACTCATTATTTTTATTTTTCATTCACGGCCTTTTCGCTGCACTAGCGAAGAAGTAAATCTTCGCATTTACATTTATTATATTACCTATAGGCCAAGAAATCTTCCATTTTTCTACTATATATATATATATATACTTTATAAGATTTTTCTTGGGTTTTTTTGGTTCAACAAAATTCAGTAAGTCTACCTCATATTTTTTATTTCAAACGTTTCGGCAACACTTTTGCCTTCATCAGTGTAATTTTTATTCTAAAATAACATTTTGAATTTCAGTCAAACATACATTTTTATAGGTTAATTAGACTGACTTACCATAAAAAGGTTATTTCCTATTGAAAGATAGGGTGGTCAAAATGACATAATATTTACAAAAAGACACCACATTTAAAAACTTTAAAAACGTTCTAAAATACATCCATACGAAACATAAACACATGAAGTTGAAACGGTACTGAGATTTGCCAAGATAGATTTGTATGGGATCTGCTTTGGTATTTTTTGTTATTTTCGAGATAAGAAGTTATTTTTTGTTTTATATTTATGATTTATTTGTCGGAGAAGAAAAAGAAAAAGGGGGGGGGGGGTTGGGGGGGGGGAGGATTGTTATTAATTGTATTAGTCAATAAAATATTGACTAATTAATCAATAACGTTATAATAAATTTTGCTTAAGTTTTTTATATCTGATTTCTCGTTCACAGAATCCTCATTTTTTTTGATAAATAACATTTCTAAAAATTCCCTTTTTTGCTGGTTTATTTCCGTTTTTAAAATTTTGGTTTCAGAAAAATTAAATCTATGGGAGGTTTCCGTTTCATGTTTAGTAAGGGCGGTTTTATTTCTTTTGTCGTATCGATGGCCGTTGAGTCTGCTGTTGAGGTATTGGCTTGTTTGACCTATATATACTTTGGGGCAATTATTACATGGTATTTGATAAATGGTATGGGTTTTACGGTGTTTCTGTGTTTTGCTTTTAAGTGAGCTGAAGTGTCTCTGTAGAAGTTTATGACCTTTGTGACATACAGTAATTTCTTTAACTTTAAAATATTTTTGTAAATTTTCCGATAGACCCTGTATATATGGTATTGATAAAAATTTATCTTTTTTATCTCTATTGTTTTGTAATTCTAAATTTTCGTTTAATTTTTGTAGACGGGAGTTAAAAATTGAGTTTATTAGTTGTGCCGGATAGCTATTTTGAATAAGGATATTTTTAGCTTTTTCTATAGCTGTATTTCTATAATTTGGATCGCTTAGTTTAATAGCTCGGTCTGCTAAGCCTACGACAACAGATTTTTTTTGGGACATAGGGTGTTGGGAGAAGAAATTAAGGTATCGTCCAGACCATGTTTTTTTTGTATACCATTCAGTGTAAATTTTATTATTTTGGTTATACAGGGTCATATCCAAGAAATTAATCTTTCCGTTTTCCTCCGTCTCCAGGGTGAATTGCAATTTATTATGGAAAGCATTGAACGCATTTAAAATGTAATTTATTTTATCTTTTGGTACTGCAGTAATGCAGTCGTCTACATAACGTAAGAAAAATGGTATTTGCAGATTTAAGTTATTAATTACATTGTTTTCTAGTTCCTCTAGAGCCATTTGTGCAATCACACTTGAGATGGAGGAGCCCATTGCACAACCCTCGATTTGTTTGTAAAACTTGTCTTGGTACATAAAATATGTCGAGTTTAATATCAGTTTAACAGCCTTCAGAAATTCATTGAGAGGGATATCTGTATATTTTTTTATTTGATCCCATTTGTTTTTAACTAAATTTAGGGCGAATTCTATGGGTACATTTGTGTATAAAGACACAACATCTAAGGATATCAGGATGTGATCATTCGGGATAATAACATTTTTAATTTTCTCCTTGAAATCCCACGAATCTTTAATATAAGTACTGGATTTATTTGTAATATTTTTAAGGATGTCTTTTAAAAATTTGGATAAATTACTTAATGGTGATTGAACGCAAGAGACGATGGGGCGCATGGGTATCCCCGTTTTATGCAATTTTGGCAATCCGTATATTTTTGGTGGCTGAGCATTGTGAATTTTCAGGTTATTGGCGATATTTGGGGAAATATAGTTTTTATTTTCCCACTGTTTTACTATTTCATTATTTTGTTTTTGAAGAATATTTGTCGGGTCGTTATTAATTTCTTTGTAGGTCTGTGCATCGGACAAAAGTATTGCCATTTTCCTGTCGTATTCATCAGCTTCCATAATTACAGTTTTATTTGATTTATCAGGCCTTAGGATTTTTAAATGTGGGTGTTGCTTCAGGAATATATTTGTTTTTTTAAGTTTTTTGCATAAGTCTTTTTCAAGGGCATGGTTTTTAGTTTTGTGTCGATTAGAGCTAAGTTTATTTTTGTGACTTGTTAACATATTGCAACAGCTAGCTCTGATTTCATCTTTATTTTCCGTAGTGAAATTATGAACAGAAACCTCAATAAACTCAATTTTTAACTCCCGTCTACAAAAATTAAACGAAAATTTAGAATTACAAAACAATAGAGATAAAAAAGATACATTTTTATCAATACCATATATACAGGGTCTATCGGAAAATTTACAAAAATATTTTAAAGGTAAAGAAATTACTGTATGTCACAAAGGTCATAAACTTCTACAGAGACACTTCAGCTCACTTAAAAGCAAAACACAGAAACACCGTAAAACCCATACCATTTATCAAATACCATGTAATAATTGCCCCAAAGTATATATAGGTCAAACAAGCCAATACCTCAACAGCAGACTCAACGGCCATCGATACGACAAAAGAAATAAAACCGCCCTTACTAAACATGAAACGGAAACCTCCCATAGATTTAATTTTTCTGAAACCAAAATTTTAAAAACGGAAATAAACCAGCAAAAAGGGAATTTTTAGAAATGTTATTTATCAAAAAAAATGAGGATTCTGTGAACGAGAAATCAGATATAAAAAACTTAAGCAAAATTTATTATAACGTTATTGATTAATTAGTCAATATTTTATTGACTAATACAATTAATAACAATCCTCCCCCCCCCCAACCCCCCCCCCCCCTTTTTCTTTTTCTTCTCCGACAAATAAATCATAAATATAAAACAAAAAATAACTTCTTATCTCGAAAATAACAAAAAATACCAAAGCAGATCCCATACAAATCTATCTTGGCAAATCTCAGTACCGTTTCAACTTCATGTGTTTATGTTTCGTATGGATGTATTTTAGAACGTTTTTAAAGTTTTTAAATGTGGTGTCTTTTTGTAAATATTATGTCATTTTGACCACCCTATCTTTCAATAGGAAATAACCTTTTTATGGTAAGTCAGTCTAATTAACCTATAAAAATGTATGTTTGACTGAAATTCAAAATGTTATTTTAGAATAAAAATTACACTGATGAAGGCAAAAGTGTTGCCGAAACGTTTGAAATAAAAAATATGAGGTAGACTTACTGAATTTTGTTGAACCAAAAAAACCCAAGAAAAATTTATAAAGAATATATTTGAATGGTTCAAGAATCTAGTATATTAGTATATATATATATATATATATATATATATATAAATATAATCGTAAAGGGGTTGGAATAAAAACTACACTGCCTACACTGACCTTCTCAATAAAAGAATTTAAATGGAAGAATAATAGTATATTACGCCAGAACCAAGTGTTTTATGGAGGTCCATTTACCAGGGCCGATATTTTATATTCTTATTGTATTTAGATATACCAATATTTACTAATATTATATTTTAAGACTTGCATAATAGGGTAATGTTCATAATGTCGTTATTTTTCTTATTTGGTGCGCTGGACGAACGAATACCACAAATTGCGCATGAAGCAATAATTTTCATAAACCTGAAGCAGTTTTATTTTTTGGCACATGATAAAGGTAAAGTCAGTTTACTAATTCTGTTGGATTTCTCCAAGGCGTTTGATACGTTAGACCACAGGCTTCTGTGCTCTACATTACATTATTATGGCTTCTATGAAGACTATGTTAATTTAATATCGTCTTTTTTAAGCAACTGCTCGCAAAGGGTCGTGGTGGATAATGTCGATTCCAATATGATTAATATTCTCTCAAGTGTTCCGCAAGGTTCCATTTTGTCACCATTATTTTTATTATTTATACAGCGGAAATAATAAATTCTACACAGTTTTGCGGGGCGGCTGCGAATGCAGACGATACTCAACTTTACCTTAATTTTAACACAACTAACTATTTAGAAGCAACAGATCATATTAATATTGACTTAGAAACATTTGGATCTTTGTCTGAGGTTCACAACCTTAAATTAAACTCGGAAAAATCCAAACTATTGTGCTTTGCAAACAAAACTAATAGGGATATAATTAAAAGCAATGTAAATATTTCCTTGAATAGCGTCTGTCTCCCATACGTACAGTCAGCTAAAAATCTGGGGGTAATAGTGGACGAGGACTTGCGCTTTAGGGAGAATATCAACAATAAAGCATTTTGCTATTTACAGCTAATCTACAATAATAGAGATATTCTGAATCTAAAACTTAAAAGAATGATCTGTGATAGCGTAGTCCTCTCTCATTATTCATATTGGGATTTTATTTACATGCCCTCTCTATATGAAACTGAAAAAAATAGAATTCAGAAAATTCAAAGCTCGTGCTGCAGGCTAATTTACGGTATAAGGGGACGCGATCAAGTGATCATATATCCCATAAAATAAAGGAATGAAAATGGCTTAACACGAGAAATAGGTGTAGTCACCATTTAGGTAATTTTATTCATAAACTTTTAACCTTGCCGAATACTTCAACAAAATTAAAAATAAATTAGTCGCTAGGGCGAACGTTCACGATAGAAATATTAGATACAAAAACAGGTTTACCTTTCCCCAATATAAAAACATCATTATTTCAAAGGAGTTTCACTTATAATGTTATAAAATTCTATAATTTAATCCCAGATGAATTTAAGCTATATAATATTAACAAATTTAAGAAGAAGCTTCCTGCTTATTTATTTAAAAAACAATAAAGCGATTGGTTGGTAGGTCTTATCTGTGGGTGTTGCGCTGTTCGGAGCTGTGCGGCAGGGACTGGGGTGGATTCAACTTTTTTAGTCTCTATGTAAGTGACATGTAATTTATGCAAAAACTTTTTGATTCCAATCTAATTACCTACACACACTAATTTCTTTATGCCTTGCTGGCTCACGTTTTCGGCGCTTATAATTTCCGTTTATTAATATTATTGTTTATTTTCTTTTTTTTTTTTTTGGTCTCGTTTTCATATTTTTTTTGTACGACATCGACAGTCGGTAGTGGTTATAAGGGCCAGCCGGGATAATCCTTTTGATAGACATCTTGTTTACACTGTTATCTCATATTTTGAGGCGAACCACGCTTTGGTAGTGGTTGAGTATGAGTAGCCCTTCTGGCTAGACTTCGCCACCCAGAGTCTGGTTCGTCCTCTGAAAAAATTGCTATTTACTTCATATTATCTTCTTTCAGCCATGGACAATTTTTTTACTGTGTCAATAAAAAGGCTATATATTATTATTATTATTATTATTATTATCTTATTGTCAATAAATCTACTTTTTTATGTAATTTAACTTTTTCAACCCCCTTGAGGGGTGACGCTAGGGAGTTGGGGTTAAAAATTTTAAATGTAATGTATCCTTAATGTAAATGCCTTTAAAAAAGGAGCATTTTACCGCAACCCGAGGTCCGTATTTTAGTTCGTTTTTAAAATAAACGGCAAGACTATAAAACTTAAAAATCGCGAAAAAAATATTAAAATTCAAGGACCTTTATTTCTCTAATTATTTTGAAAACTGTTCAAAATGGCCACCATGAACTTCTTGGTAGCAATAAAGTCGATTTTTGAACTCTGCCAAGAAGTAACACCTGCCATTCTCGAAAATGCGAGAAGTGAGTTCCTGATTCAATTTTATTACTGCCAAGAAGTTCATAGTGTTCATTTTGTGCAACTTTTAAAGGGAAATAAACGTATTTAAACTTTTAATTATCTTCACGATTTTGAAAGGCTTGCAAAATCGATTTTATTACTGCCAAGGAGTTCATGGTGGTCACTTTGGACAACTTTTAAGGTAATAAGAGAAATAAAGGTATTTAAATTTTTAATTTTTTTCGTCGATTTTTAATTTTTAAAGGCTTACCATTTAAAAACGAATTAAATTACGGTTCTCGGGTTGCGGGAAAATATTTCTTTTTTGAAGACCTGTAAAACGAGCATACGGCATAGGGTTGTATGTTAAATTTTAGATCTCAACTCCCTAGCGTCCCCCTCAAGGGGTTGAGAAGTTAAATTAGATAAAAAGTAGATTTATTAACCAATAAGATACACCTAAAATTTGCTGTCTCTAGTTTTACTAATAGCAAATACATATATTTGCCCATACTAAGACTTCTTGTACACCCTGTATACAACCGTCAAAAACGCAAGTACAAAAACAGGATATAGATAGAAACAACTCAATCTTGAAGTCTTAATGTAGTTCAAGAAATATAAAAAAGTTGTAATTTCCCTTGCTTAAAATTTCGAATTTTTTTAAAAATAGGTCTAGTTTGAGTAACTCTGTTCTTCGTCTTTTAAAAGGTAAATAAATTAAATCAGTCATTCAGGGTTGACTCATAGATAGAATATCTCTGTGGTCTATGAATTGCTGTTTAAGTTGAAAATGAGGATTTCGCAGGCCCGTATTAAAAACTTTCGGAAAATGTAATAAGTAATCGGTTTTAACACAGCAATATTATCAATCACATTAGCCAATATTTTTTTATGTTAAGGTTTAGATCTCTATTAAACAGATTATCAGTACCTACTTTTTTTCATTACTATCTTTATTTCCAAAACTCCTATCAAAAAACACTTTAAAACGCCTTTACGTTTTTACAAGGATTCAGCCCTGGTCAGCCTCCCCATGGTTACGGCCCTGTATTACACTCCGAGGTGGAAAGTGTTTTATTACTGTCGAGAGATAAGATGACCAAGGAGGTCAACTAATTCTTGAGATGGGAATGGAACTTTTGACCGAGGTTTGTATACTGTTTGATTTTCAACAATAATTTTTTTATTTTATCTTTTACTTTTTTTAAAAGTTTTTCTGATGAAAAAAATTGAGTCAACCATGACATTTACTTGCGAATGACTGATATCACGGAGATGTTTTGTCTAGAATATCAATTAGACAAATCGTCAAGTTGGCAAATGTTTGAAACTATGCGATGGATGCTAGGGGTAAACAAAAGTTGTTACAAATAAACTCACTTTCCACCCATGCGCACAAAGTAAACTTTTGGGCCGAAAGTACGAGTAAAAGTTACAAAAGTGCACTTCCAAACTTTTAAAAAGTCAGAAATGTCAATATTACCTATATGGTTGAAAATAAAATATTTTATTTGCAACCATATAGGTGGAAAGTAAGTGTTTATTTCTAACAACTTTTTTTACCCCCTAGAAACCATCGCATAGCTTTAAAAATTTCCCAGCTTGATGATTTGCCTAATTGATATTCTTGACAAAACATCTCTGTGGCATCAGTCACTCGCAAATAAATGTCATGGTTGATTCAATTTTCTTCGTCAGAAAAAAAATATAAAATTAAAAAAATATGGTTGAAAATAAAACAATAATATAAACCTCGGTGGAAAGTTTCATTCAGGTCTCGAGATTTAGGGGACCTCGGCGCTTTGCGCCTCGATTAATTTTATCTCTCGATAGTAATAGTAATAAAACACTTTCCACCTCGGTCTATAATATACTATTTATTTTCAACGATATAGGTAATATTGACACTTTTTAAAAGTTTGAAAGTGTCACTTTTTTGACTTTCACTTTCGACCCACGGGTGGAAACTTTACTTTCCACCAGGCCTGTAGCCAGGTTTTGATTTCATAGGGGACAACTAAAGTTTTAGGTGGGGAAAACTTATGATGTAATATTTTTCTAGTAGACAAGACAATGATTTGAGTGATTTTCTAGAGTGGGCAACTTTTAATTTCAGAGTGGACAATGCCACTCTGCCCCCTCCCCCCTAACTATGGGCCTGCTTTCCACCCGTGGGTTTTTATAATAATTTTTGTTTACCCCCTCGCAACCATCGCATAGTTTGAAACATTTGCTAACTTGACGATTTGTCTAATTGATACTAAAACAAAACATCCCTGCGACATCAGTTTCTCGCAAATAAATATCATGGGTGACTCAATTTTTTCATCAGAAAAAAAAGATAAAATTAAAAAATGAAGACTCGTTTTTGTTTCATCATATTAAATATTTTCTATGTAGCTAAACCTGAGCATAGATTATTAAAATGTTGCCACTGCACTGCACTGTAGAGTATTTAGACCTTGTAAAATAAAATAAAATCTAGAAAATTATTTAGAATAGTAAACATGATCCGGTTAATAAAAGTTTGTCGTATGACTGTTGTATTCCTCTATGAAAACTAATAAAATTATATTAAATATTTTTTAAATTTTAACTAAAAGTTA
Source organism: Philopedon plagiatum (assembly GCA_963971165.1). Classification (NCBI taxonomy): domain Eukaryota; kingdom Metazoa; phylum Arthropoda; class Insecta; order Coleoptera; family Curculionidae; genus Philopedon; species Philopedon plagiatum. Next base: position 86,427,119 of record OZ020192.1, on the reverse strand, counting down.
GTTTAAAAGTGCAATTTCATTTGTATCTAGACAGCATTGTAATTTTATCGTATCGCTCTGTGTAGGTTTTTGCTTGTTCAACCTGAGCAAATCATCAAATTAAGCGGAGAGAAATTGAATTTACTATCTGTACAGCTTGCGACGAACAAGCCGCGATAAACAAAAATAATTTACATGATGATTGATGATGATGATGATGATGATAATACACAGAAAACACGAAACCCATATCTTCAAAGAAATTTGACACTATCGTCCAGTTGCACAACCATTTGAATCAAGAACTAAATTAATTAGACACTTGTAATGTGACAGCACTAATGTTAATGGCATTGCGAAAGATAGTTGTAAACGTCAATAAGGAATATGCACATATTTTTTTGTTGCATAAATCGTTTAAGGAAGTCATTACAAACCCAAAAAAAATATTTTGAAGAAAATTACTAGGATAATTTAGCTACAAAAAATGTTTACTTTTAGGTATAATTTATTTCAATTTAAAAAGCAGCCATTTGTGTGGAGACGTCAGATCATCAAAGATCTACACGGTAACGTAAAGCTTAACCAAAGTCGAATAAGTTTGATTTTATCGGAAACAGTCAGAGGGAGAGAAATCGAATTTTTTGGGTTGATAGAGGAATAGTTGAACTAGCTTCGGTAAAAAATTCAGTTATACAGGATGTTTCGTTTCGGAGCTATTAAATGTCAAAATCGAAATTTCCGCGATTTCCTTTGAAATCGGGTACAGGTCGCAAATGTGAATTAAATCGATGTTAATTTTTGGAGGTTGTAGGGGATCCGGAGCTTCAGAACTCTACTGAAACTGGTGAGGATTAGAAAAGACCAAGTAATTCTTTTGAATTTTTTTAGGTCGAAAAATGCTGTTTCCAGACCCCTTTTTGGTACCTTATAACTCGAAAACAAAACGTCAGATCGAAAAACAGATTCATAAGTGAAATTTCAAAATCTCAAATACCTTTTTTGCAATACATTTGCCTAAACATAAAATCACTGGAAAATGGAAATATTTGGAAAAAACTGGAAATTTAGATTTTTTACCCAGATATTTCACGGTTTTTAATTTTTTGTGGGGTCAAAATGGTTCAAATTAAAATCCCATATTCGTCATCGGAAATAGCTCATCAAAGTATGTGTTATCCATATTTTTTAGTTTCTTCATTCTCCATAGGAAGGGAGCAATCGCCGATTAAATTTCGATTTTTTTACTTTTTTTGCCCTCGACATCGGTACAGTTGAATAATTCTGTATTTTTTCCTATCTATTTTTCCCCAATTTTTCAACACTATCTTATAAAGGGATAATCACACTGTAAAATTAATACTTAATGGGCGATTCAGGAGCGTATTTAAGGGGTAAGAATCGAATTTCCTTGATTTTTTTCCGACAAATCCTATTTTTAACCGACATTATTCCCCACTATTTCAATTTTCTAAGAATACCTCCCACTAATTTAAATCGCCTATTTTTTCGTTAAAGTTATAAATAAATAGGTTTATTTGCATCGGGGACATCTAAAATTTGAAAATTTTTGAATTTTCGAAGATTACCATGAAAATAAAGAATTGCAGTTGATTTACTCGAAACTATTGAGATGATATGTCAAAATTTCGCAGAAATGCCAATTTCTTGCAAAATTGAAAGGTTCCTGGACCGATTTCGGCTTGAAGTATACATGAATAAGATTTTAGGAACCTTCTACTTTAAGTACTGGGATATTTCATTGGATGAGTTACGCATTAGATGCCATTTTTATTGAGTTTTAGATGACCCTACAATAGTGGAATTCGCCACCTACTCATGATGAGTCATAAGTTCACTTTTGACGACACAGCCAATGGGTTTACGTTTGACAATTTTCGAAATTCGCGCGAAAATTTGCAGTTTTAAATACTTTTCTTTTTGTTAATAAAGACCAAAATAAATGGATAACAGCAACCGCCATAAACATTTAATTTATGTAGGGAATATAAAAAAAATCTTTCAGATTTAATTGGGTTATATGCATATTCCCTATTAAATGTATTACTTGATTAAAAGTTTTGTGCAACAGGCTGTAAGTCTGTGAGATCATCATTTTGATGCCGCTGCATAATGTGACATGTCAACAATTTGGTGGGATTATATTCCCACCTAGAAAGTTTCGATCTTTTTGGACAAATTGTCTTTTCTGCATCACTCCTGAGATAACCAATTTTAAACAATGCGACGCACTTTGTTCAATAAAAAGTGTTTGATTTAAAACCGTCAAAGATACTATGATGAGTATCATTGACCAAGTACTTACCGCTTAACTTGAAAACATTAAAATAACTCTTAAAGGTACTCTAGAGAAAAACACAGGAACAACAGGGTGTTCTGAGGGAAGCAGGTGTAGTAGAGCGCGTTGCAAATTAGCCCTCAGCTCAGTTAGGCTGGGTAGGTTCTATTGGACGCCACACTGTAAAATTATTTGATGTAAAATTACTTGCTTTTTAATAGGTAATATTTCGCCTTGAAGCTTCAAGTAAAAATTACAATTATCTACCATGTCATGGAAACTGCTGGTAATTGAGTGCTATTTTTATGTATAAAATTACCTGTTCCGGCAAGTTAATTTTATTGAACGATATGTAATTTTAAGTTGACGTCAATGTAAATTTACACCCGTACTCATTATATTTACAAGCGCTTTAATGCAAATGTCTGTATATGAGTAGTATAATAATGTAATATTGCTAATAGTTTCACGAAAAATTTTACGTTCCAAGTTCAGAATTTTAGTTGTATGTAAATGTAAAGCTACATGGACGTATGCATGCAACTACATGCGCTTTTACATCTTAATTTTGATACAATGCGTCAAGGGATGGGAGACAAGAGGACAAATGGAACAAATATTTAGACATAAAAAGTCAGTATTAATAAAAGTTTTTACGTACCAAAATCAAATCGCAATAAGAAAAGTGTGACTTTTTGTATGGGGTGCGCAAAAAATAAAAAAAAATATTTCAAGATAAAAGTAATAGATTTATTATTTCAACGCAAGATGTTACATCGAAAAGATGTGAAGCATCTTTATTTGATTTTTCTAGTTTACCAAATTCCAAAATTGCAAGAGAAAACTTAAACTGTGTGAATTCTGAATTAATAGCACAAAACAGAACCAACTGTAATTTGCAATTCATAATTCATTTAAGTTTAAATTTTCTTTTACAATTTTGGATTTTAGTTAATTTAAGATGTTCCTGTTTAATATTTTCCCTTAAAAACAAAAAGAACACAGATTTATTTAATAGAATTTTCATATTTATGTATATTTTGAGCATCACCTAACAAAAAAATCAATTTTTTCTTACCGTAAATTTAATTTTTAGGAAGAAAAACTTTTATTTACAGTTTCTTTTTTTTATCTTTGAGACGTTGGTCCATTTGTCCTCTTGTCAACCCCATCCGTGGACATACTATATGGAACCTAGCTATTCTAAATAAAAGTTGATTAAAACCATTAAATAACTTTTTTTAATAGAATTATTTATTTTCGGGCATCAAAATTCCAACTACACTAACATGATAAACTTCCCGAATCCACAAATGATGCGTATCGCAACACAACAAAGCTACAAATGGCGTGGATGAAATGAAGTCGACCGGTCGACCGACGGGGAATCACCAGATGACTTTAAATACGAGGTCAAGTTAGTAATTATAAGTCTACTTACCTGGTATTTCGCATCTTTTTACAATATAAACAAATGTGGAAAAATGCAGTATCAATTGTTTTACAGTTAAATTGTAAATACCCGTAAAATATCGTAAAATTATGTAATTTTCAGTATATTTACCAATTAGTAACGTGCGCTATACTTTACGTTACATAAAAAGTTTAATTTCACATGACTAAAAATGTATATAGAAAAAATCACCTATAAGCTAATTGAAAATATACATTTCACTTGATTGGCATTTACTGTAATGTTACAATTATTTTACGAACTGATTTTACAGTGCACCAGTTTTTACACCGACACAAACTGGAAGTCGCCTAGTTGGTCTAGGGACCTGCTTCTCACACAACAATCCCGCTATTCATAATTAAAAATGAAACAGAGGGCGCAGTGAGCTGGATAAAAACAACGTTTAACCCTATATACATCTATTGTACACAAAAAATGGTTACAAAAAAAAAAATGGTTACAAATATGGTTGGGCGGTTTGCCCTCGCAAAATAGACCAATTAATTTTACTCCAAACAGGAAAAAAAATAAAATAAAATCTTCGTGAGGAAGTCTGCCTCACATACACATAATCATAGGGTGGCTCCTTAGCGCCCCCGGTAGTAAATATGAAGGCTGGTTAGCGCCCACCAAAAATGAATAGGGATGTTTTGTAGCCCCTACGGAAGAAGTAGGGAGGTTCGTGGCCCCCACCAAGGACCCTAGGAATAAAACAATTCCCAGTAATTACAGTAATTCAAATGTAATCAGTAAAAAAAAAAATATATTTGAAGTTACGTTAATAATTAAAAACAAAAGTTACGTTAATAGAAAGAGTTAAAATTTGGAAAGAAACAATTTACTGGAACTAAAGCGCCGAAATTTAATTAGTTCTTTATCAATTAAGTAATTTAATATTAAAAGAGAAAGTCATTGGCTTGAACAGAATCGAAAAAAAAATTAGATAAGTAGAAAAATATTTTAAAAAAAATAAGAAGCTTCGTCAATATAAAAAACCACTAATAAAAGAGAAAGTAATTATTTGCAAAATTTAAACGAGCTTAAGATACGATTAAAAGGTTACATTAATAAAAAAAGTTAATATTTGGATAAATAATTTACTGAAACTAATCCGCAAAATTTAAGAATATTAGATCAAAGGCTAATACTAAATGAGAAAGCCAGTGGCCTGAAATCAATCGCAGAATTTTAGTTAAGTTAGAAAAAACAAAGTGTGAAGTTACTTTAGTTAAAAAAAAAAAAAAACTATCAATAAAATAAGTAATCGCTGAAAACCAGATTGCAAAATTTAAACAAACTCATGGTAAGATTTAAAAAAAGTTACGTTACTAAACAAAAGAAATTATTACGCAAGGGCATTGATAACTAAATAAAATTGTACAGTTCCTTGATACTCAGCGATAAGCGTTAATATTTACAAAAATTAAATGTTCATCAACTGACCAGTTTAGCACTTCATTATGTTATCTTACATTAACAATAAAAAAAAATAATAATAAAAGTACAACAAAAGAAAAATAAATGGTAATTAAAGAGGTGAAGCCCCATTTAGCTTGACTTAAAAGCTAAGGTTTAGCACTAATCGAGTAAACCGTAACAATGTAAGATAACATAAAAAAAAACATAATAATTGCTTTCAGAAAAATTTTGGTCATTGACAGGAAGAGAAATCACCCCTTATAGGGATCGACCGCTTAAATAAAATTAATCAAAAATATACCCCTTATGTACATTTATAAGACACAAAGCTTAAGTTACAAGCAATTATATCAGTACTATTCAAGCAACTAATTAAGTACCTTAGGTTCCCAATGCAAATAATACGATACAACAAAAGCAGGTTTAACTAATTATATAGCATCTATGCAGCTAAACTACCCTAAGTTCCAAGCGGTACGATATAATAAATAGATGTAAAATGTGTATGAGCCTAATAAGGTTATTTCCCCAAAACAATAGTGACAAATTTGAAAATTAAATAGTAAGTTAACCCCTCTGAACACATAAAAAAAATTACTCAACCAATCGATATAAATAAAAGCTAAAATAAATCTACACTTTCCAGCTTCATAAGCATAAAGCCCGAAACACACCTTTTAACTTATAAAAAAGAATAAAGATCTGTGGCACTTACATTAATATTATTTGATTTAATTTATTTAAGTACATTAAAAGAAGCCTTCCTGATAAGATAGCGACTAAAATAATAATCACAAATTAATAAATTTAAAAACACTGGCTATAACGCTTTAATCTTCAACGGAGGTATATGACAGGCTTGTCAATGTCAAGCTAACCAGTACCACAAATCTCTTTATCTATAAATTACTGCTTGAAACTTAACGCTACAGATAGCCCAATAACCACTGTATGTGCTTGGCGACAGTCAATAAAAAAACTTGATAAAACAATCTACATTTACTACGCGAGTGACTGACTACTTAAATCCAAGCTTAGCTGTTCCCGCTGGCCCATAAGCTGGTATAAAGAGGCCCTAAACATAGCTTACAGATTGTATGAAATTTACTTCACACTATTCAAGCTTCAAAAATATAGTCCCGCGTTCAAAAGAATGAAAAATTAGATAATGTAATTTTACTATTAGCAAATTGAGTGGTGAGTGGTTATTATCAGTCAAAATAAGAGGCAGTACACCGAGCTACAAAAACTAGTCTTAGAAAATAGTGCTGTGAAGCAGCATTTTCGATAACCATTGACCGCTGAAATTTAAATTACAATGTATGGGCGTAAAAAAAAAATAAACGATTAATAAGTATTAGAGAAACACGGGGCAAAAAAAAGGCTTCAAAGTGACTTACCCCGTAAGCAGGAGGGTTAGACACTCCAGACTCCCCATACAAAACACCAAAAACGGGGGCAGCTACCAGCGGTCTCCAGATCGTCAGGCCGATGTAATGGCTGGAGGAAATAAAAGAGAGAAAACCCTTAGACACGACAATTTTACATGCACGTGGCATCACGAAGCAGACTCGCAAAAAAACTCATCTATATATAAAAAAACTAGCTCACCTGATATGATGTTATCAAACGAAGATGCAGATAAAATCTTGCCCAGTAAGCAATAATTCAGATGAATTTTTAATCGCAGTCCCGGAACTTAATCCATAAACTTGTGCCTTCAAAATGGCTGAAACCGACACCGCGATACTGCTATCTTCGTTGAAAACCAAAGTGGAAATGCCCGACAGTGGACCGCCCTTCCGAACAAAATGGTTCTTACATTAATATTTGCGCCAGCGCCAAAAAGGACCCACAGAACACGGAAGATGATCGGGGCGAAAGCAACTACACTGACCGGAATGACAGTAATTGATAGTCTAAAGATGGCGCCACGGCATACCGGCAAGAACTACGAAATCCAAACCAAAACCAAGCATGGACCAGAAGCTGCTCCCTCAAATGACCACGAAGGCAGAATTGCACAAGTCTTAAACCCCATACTGAGTAACAAACGCAAAAAAGACACAGAAACTTAGAACTGTAATTGTCGCCGCGCCACCAAACAAGGGTACCGAAATCATACAGAGGCCTCTTGCATGAAACAATAAAGTTACGGAAATACAGAAAGTTATACCTACGCCGGTGGCCTGAACAAAATAGCAACGAAAGCCTGCCAAACCCACGCGAGAATGCTTAACGATACAGTCGTGTTCCTAAATCGACGGCTCCCGAACGCGCTGTATAAATCGACCTCGCGGTCCGAACTGGAAACAGTCCCACCTTATAGTTCCGCCGAACGGAGCACACCACCATCTCGGCCTTCAATATACAACTGAATTTATTAAATATGTTTATAAAATTCAACAAGATCTTGGAAAAGGAAATCTTGGAGTTTAATTAATAGAGAACGCTAAATTCAGGAATCCAGAACAGTGAAGGCAGTGGAAAACACCGGGATTAAATTTCATCCAAAATGTAGGTAGCCCTCTAAAATTTATTCTTTAGAAATATGCTATTATAAATAGACTAAGGGCGACTTGTCTGTACACACAGGATGAACCTTAAGCCAGGCGAAAATTCAGGCCCAAGCCAGAAAGAAAGATTTTAAAGCAGACTACAACAGATGGACAAGCTCAGGTTAAGCCGATTTGGACCAGATAAAAGGGCAATCAACACCCCCAGGGGGTAGCCTGGACAGCAAGGGAAGGGGGCCACATAGCGGAAGAACGAAAATAGATCTTCTGAATCAAGGTAAATAACTAAGAAAACAGGCGTTCGTGAATAAACTAATTATTAGAACAAATCTAATTCGGTGACAAAAATGACCTGTCACAACTCCCCCTCTCCTACGAAAGGAGGGAAATTTTCCAATGAAAATTAACCGACGATAAGGATCAGAGGCTCTCTGTATGATACAAGAAAATCGAAAAAGAAAATAAATTACTTGCGCTATGCTGGCGCCAATAAAAAAAACATAAGTGAAGATACGTGGGAACCCAAGGTAGTACCATATTACTAATACTAACTAACAAGACTGATAACTCAATCTTAAAATAACTAAATACTCAAAGAAATCTTTGGTCCCTTTGCCACTAGTCACCCAGCGACCTCCTCCAGGAAGATTCGGTGTGGACCGTAAACCCTAAGTTGGTAAGGGAGCTAGCATTGCGTTACACCCAAAAATATTGTGGGGAACCTCGTTTACTAGCCTCACACCGTAGAATCGTCCCGAATTAAATCACCAATTGACATGTGTCAAACCAACCAAAGGGTGGACAACTAAAAAGGAAAAGATAAATATAATACAACATAAGTAAAATGATAAGAAAAGAGGGATAGCCCAGATGATCCACCATACAAAAGGGAGTGGATTGTAGCATCCACCAAGCTAAAAGATGCACCAAACGGGAAGCACATCGGTCCCTGTATACAACAAAAAAAATTAATCAGGGTGTTCTGAGCGGTGGCACTGCCACCGGCCTGTCGCAACCTAATAGGCCGACTTGAGCTCAGGCCGAACAAAGTAGCTTGGTCCTCCCCTGGCCCGCCGAACAAGTTCGATGGGCAAACTGTTACCCCAGGGGTCAGACTTCCGCCCCCCCTGAACAGCCCTTCCAGTCGGTCTGCTCTCCGAAGGATCCATGATCTAACAAAGAGCGTCGAAGCGACATCCGGTAGCACCCAACACCGTGCAGCCTGTAAAACGAGATAGGGACAAATGTCTAAATCGATATAAAGTCAAGATAAAGTAAAGTCGCAATCGGGATAGTTTTATTTCGTCTAAAAGGTGAATAGACGAAATATATCAATAAGGACCTAGGCGCAAAACCAGTTAAACTGAGATGGCCGGAGACTAACATATAGTCCTACCAAAACCTAGACCTACAAAACAAATCCAAATAAATAAAATACCAAAGGTATTAAAGTAAATTAAAGCCAATCAAAGGCCAATCACGATAAGGTAAGTAAATCAAGGAATGAAAAAAAGGTAACGGAATGAACGCAAAGGTAATCGAAATCACGCAAAGGTAAGCAAATAAACGCAAAGATAAGTAAATTAACGAAAGGTAAGCAAATTATCGCAAAGGTAAGAAAATTATCGCAAAGGTAAGCAAATTATCGCAAAGGAAAGCAAATTATCGCAAAGGTAAGTAAATTATCGCAAATATATAAAAAAGGTAATCAACCAAAAGTAAATGAAACAAGTAAATCAAACTAAAGGTTCGCAAATCGAGATAAAGAAAATTGGGTTACTTGCCAACAACTAGCAGTGAATCCCACCATAAGTGGTATTCTCAACTTCACAAAATCAGCAAAAGGAGAGAAAGAAAATTGTGTTTCTACTCTAAATCCCCAAAGGAAAGACAAAGTCGTACTCGAGCAAAAACACATACTAGTTCAAGTAACCGAAATTTCCAGACACAAGTAGGGAATAATAATAAAATCACGTCAAGGTAGAGAAAATTGAGCCAAATCAAAGTAAAAGGTCACATCAAGGTAAATACGTCAAATCAAGGTAAAAAAAAGGTCGAATTAAGATAATAAATAAAGACTTTTGGCCCTAGTCTTTAGTAAAAAAAAACCCTTAATAGTGAATGCAGATAAAAAAAAACGATTAAGAAAATTAGGTCCAAAATTAATTAATCACCGCCTTCTAACCAAGTAATCAAACTTAAATTACCATGTGACACACCGACCCTCATCTCGTCTCGCGCCGAGATGGGTATCTGCGTGAGACTGATAAACGCAAAAAGGTAAGCTACAGTAAATGACCATAAACGTTACTATACGTTACTATACTATAAACCAAGTGACGATAAGGTAAAGATAATCAGGTAATGACAGATAAAAGATAACGAGGCGTAAGGCGGTGTTGGCAAGTGAAAGTAGTAAGGCAGCTGAGGGCTTACCTACTACAAACAATAGAAGCAAGGCAGCTGAAGGCTTACCTTGCCACGGCTTTCAGGGGACTCCTACCCCACCTAGTAAACCCAGTGCAGCGCTATTCTAAGTGACAGTGTCCAAATCCATCAAGTCTCGCGCCCAGATGGATCCAAACACAATCACGCCCACACTGCAGAGCATCAAAATTGCTCACGACTGAGCAAGGAAAGTAAAAAAAAAACAAGAATTTAAACTGGGCCAAAAGTCAAAATTAACGCAACGATAAAAGAAAACTCACTAAAGCCATTATTACCGAAAGAAGAAGGGGAAAAAAATTAAATGTAATTAACCAAATTGAAGCTATGGACTCGAAAATTAATAAATTCAGAAATTAATAGATTGATAAATAAATTGAAGCAAAATGACTAGTAAAACGTAATATTAAATTAATGACAGTAAAATTAACGGAAGGTAATAAAGTAAATAATGACTTTGAGTTGCCTAACAATTTATTCACTCCTACGGACCACCAAATGCAGTTTCGGCATATACCGGTTTAAGGTCTTGTACATGCCAAATGCCCTTACTAACACCGTGTTCATCTTCAAGCTCATAAGTACACGTGCCGGTCTTTTCTACGATCTTGAACGGACCTACAAATTCCGGAGCCAACTTTGCGCTATAATACTTCGCTGCATCGGATATACTTTTATTCTTACGCCAGACTTCTTGACCAGGAACAAAGCTTACTGGGCGTCGGCGCAAATTATAGTTATGTCGATTTTTAACACGAGAAGCTTCGATTTTAGTGTGGACTTTTCTAAATAATTGTTTGAAAGCTTCTATTCGTTCCCGAATGTAATTTTGACGCTCAGTTTCTACTTGAGGAACACCCTCAGCATAGTCCGAACCGAATAGCTTGTGTTCCCTGCCAAAATTAACGCAGTATGGGGTGAAGCCCGTAGTTTCGTGTCGCGAAGTGCGAATGGCGCAACCGATAGCAGTTAAATTATCTTCCCAAGTTCGATGGTTATTTTGTTGAACGTAAGAGCGCAACATCGTTTTAATAACTCTATTAACACGTTCAGTATGATCTGCTCTAGGATAATAATTAGCAGTGTAAAATATTCTAACCTTATATTTATCGCAAAGGGCTTGAAATTCTTTGGATTTCATTTGAGTTCCGTTGTCGCACGTTAAGAATTGAGGGGCTCCGTAAACTAAGAAGATGCCGTCTTCGACACACTTTACCAACGATTTTGCTGTTGCCGATCGACACGGGAATAACACGACGTACTTGCTAAAATAATCGGTGACCACCAAAATATGAGTGTTACCCTGTTTAGAACGAGGTAAAGGACCTATGTAGTCTAGGCTGATGGCTTGCCAAGGCTCTTTTATGTCTGGGCGGTTACCCATTAGACCAGCTGGACGTTTCTGCTCTACTTTGTTCTGAGCACAAGTTCTACAAGCACGGACATAACTAGCAACGTCAGATCTCATTTTCGGCCAATAATATCTCTCGGCGACCTTCCAAAATGTTTTAAAAACACCCACGTGCCCTGCTGCTGGATTATCATGGCATCGAAGTAGTATCTCTTTTCGTTTATCCTTCGGCACTACTATTTTCCAGTAGGTAGAATGATCTGGAAAACTAGGATTGTTGGTCTTAACATATTTAAAGAGATTGCCATTCTCGACTCGCCAGCAAGGATATTTATCAGGACGTTCTTCTAGTTTCTGCATCATGCCTTTATACCATTTGTCTGAGGTGTCAGAAAATGATGACGGTGGTTCGTCAACAGCTGCGACAGAATCAGTAGTCACTGGCACTGACCTAGAAAGAAAATCTGGCACGACGTGATCTCGGCCTTTACGGTGGATCAATTCAAGGTCGTAAGATTGTAAACGGAGAGCCCATCGAGCGAGGCGTCCTTGTGGATCTTTCAAATTATGCAGCCATAACAAAGAATGGTGATCTGTTATAACTTTAAAGTGTACACCCTCCAGGTAGTGACGAAGCTTTTCTACACTCCAAATTACGGCAAGGCACTCTTTTTCGGTGACGGTTAATTTCATCTCCTGTTTGGTGAGAGAACGTGAGAGATAGGAAATAACCTTTTCTCCATCATCAAATTGCTGAGTCAGAACTGCTCCTAAGCCATAAAATGACGCATCAGTCTGCAAAGTAAATGTGCGGTTGAAATCTGGACATGTAAGCACGGGAGCTGTGATAAGAGCTTCTTTGATCAAGTTGAATGACTGATGGCACTCTGAAGTCCATTCCCATTTGATATTTTTCCTGGTAAGCCGAGTAATTGGGGCTATAATAGCTGAAAAGTTCGGCACAAAACGCCGGTACCAAGAAGCGGTGCCAATAAAACGTCGAATTTCGGTGATATTTCGTGGAGGTGCTATATTCACAATGGCCTGCACTTTCTCAGGATCAGGTCTTAAACCTTGAGCGTCTACGATGTAGCCCAGGTATCTTAATTCTGGCTTACAAAAGTGACATTTCTCCTCGGAAACTATGAGTCCTGCATCTCTCAAACGGTCAAAAACTAGGCCTAGAATTCTAAGGTGTTCAGGAAAGGTTCTGGAGATGATAATTATATCATCAAGATACACCATCACATGATTTTCCAAATCAACGCCTAGTACACGGTCTACTATACGTTGCCAGGTGGCTGGCGCATTGGTCAAGCCGAAGGGCATGCGCAGAAAATGATAAAGATTCCTACCTGGAACAGTGAAAGCAGTTAATTCACGTGAGGACTCACTAAGAGGTACCTGCCAGAACGCTGATTTTATGTCGATGGAGCTAATGTAGCGGGCGTCTCTGAGGCGATCCAAAATGGCGGAGATATAAGGTATAGGATATGCGTCTTTCTTAGTTTTTGTATTAAGCTTTCTAAAATCTATGCAGAACCTATAGCTGTCATCTTTCTTGCGTACCAAACACACTGGACTGGACCAAGGACTTTTAGAAGGTTCAATCACGCCAAGTTTCAACATCTCGTCGATTTCCTCGTCCATAATCCTTTGCTTGTATGGAGAAACTGGGTAGTAACGCTGTTTAATTGGCCTAGTGCCGGGTTCAAGCTCAATGACGTGTTCTGCTACCTTGCAGCAGCCAAGACCAGTACCCATTTCCGATATTTTCTCCTTAACTAGTGCATTCAAACACGCTCGGTCGGTTTCAGATAAAGAGTTGCCATCTATAAAGCTACAAATTTCCGTAGGTTGATCATCAGTGGAAAAATGCCAGACATCCTGCTTCAAGTCGGGGATCACTTCCATGGTTCTCCAAAAGTCGATTCCTAAAATCAGTTGGTGGGACAGTTCTGGAAGAACTAAAATATCGATAACCCGAGTTCTATTTAATAAAGTCACAGGAACCTGAAAATAGCCCAAACTAGAGCAAGTTTGGCCGTTCGCAACGGTACAATCAGTTTGTTGCTTAATAAGTTTTAATCCCAAACTTTCCAAAATTCGGAAACCCGGTCGACCTACAATAGTGCGTGATGCTCCAGAATCTAATAATCCTAAAATCTTATAACCTAAAATTGTAATTTCTAAATAGGGGCGCTGGTCGCCATGCGCATGAGCTATGATAAAATCTAAAAGGTTTTTATTGGGAAAAGAACTGTTAGCATGTGAATGATTCTGGTTGGAAGGGTGAAAGGCTTTCATCAGAAATCAAGTTGTTGGTCGGCAAAATGTTTTTACAGTGAACAGAATTGTTAGGGGGTGAATGACTTGTGTTGAAAAGCGAGTTGTTGGTGGGCAAAAGGTTCTCATCGGAAAGAAAGCGGTTGGTTGGTGAAATATTTCCATTGGGAAGAAAGTGGTTGGTCGGCAAAAGTTTTTCATTGGACAGAGAATGGTTAGAGGATGAATGATGTTTGTGAAGAAGAGAATTATTGGTTGGCAAAAGGTTTTCCCTAGGAAGAGAGCTGTTGGTCGGCAGAATGGTATTGTTGGGAGGAAAGTTGTTGGTCGGTGAAATAAAAGGGAGGGGAGTAGTCCTACGACCTATCGACTCTCCCGAGAATCGTTTCCCGAAGAACATTTAGGGCAGTTTTTACTGGTCACATTTGGGGCACCACAGCGGAAACAGTGGATTCTGCGCTGTTCAGTGCACTGGCTATTTCGATGACCTGGCTTATTACAGTTCCAGCACAAGAATGGCCCTGAGTTTCTGGATGTTGTTGGACGTGGCTCTCTTGGTGACTGTCTATCGTCCCGAGAGATTGATTGTGCCGGACGAGATTCTCTCACTTCGTCGATCGGTTCGTTCCTCGAACATGATGCTTCAGACGCTATAAAAGCGAAGTCCGGTTCCACAAAGTTATGCCTTTTCCGAGAAGGTGGGACATAGGTTTCGGCACGATATTTCTTTGCCTCCAGTTTGAGACATTCTTCTTCTAGATTTTCCAACTTGTTAACTACCGGAAGTTGGGTAGTGTAAAAAGGAGATAAATTCCGGGTAATGATATCCAGTTGAACGTCCTCTGAGAGGGAGCCATGTCGTCTAAACAGCGCGCTCATACTTGAGAGGTAATCGACGATACTTTCACTCGAATCCTGAGTCCTGTCCAGAATTTCCTTAAATAGCCGATGACGATAGTCTGGCGGCTCGAAATGTTTGCACAGAAGGTCAGACAAACTAGACCAGTCCGAAAATCGATGACGATTTGCGCGAAACCAATTTAGCGCTCTACCAGTAAATAGGTCGATAGCGGATTCAAACAACTCGCGTTCTGAAATACCACGAGCTTCGCGTAGTTCCGATACTCGCTCCAAGAAATTATGCACCGTCATCTGTTTAGCCTCGCCGGTAAATCTAATTCCCAATTTTTCGACACGCTGCGCCTTGCTACACGAAGGATGGCTAACGGAGGTGGCAGCAGCTGTTACATTGGGACTAACCACGGGTGGAGTGACTTTGGGCGACGAGCGCGTGTGACGCGGTCGACTGTTGGACGCATTGCTAACTACAGACGAATCCGAATCCGAGTCGTTGAGATGAGTTTGATCAAGTAAGGCGCTTAGATTCGGATCTTGTTTTAAGAGATCATCCAAACTGTTTAATTTGCTCAAAGTTTGAAGTAGCAAATTAGACCGAGTTTGCGATTCCTCGGCACTAAGGTTCTCAACCGGAATTCGGTCAACACGAGTGAATAAATGGACAAGTTGCGACTGCAAACGCACGAACTTCGCTCTGGCTGAGTCACCAGAAATATTCTTGATCGCGTTTTCGATATCGTGTAAAGTCTTGGTTATGTAGTCACATTCGTCGTCAAAAACAAAGTTATAGGCCGGACGAGTAAAAATTTTGCCTTTTCTTTCCATTTTTAAAATAGGACGTAACGATGATACAAGTTCTTTTGCGGTATTAGCATTGCTAGCCGGAATTCCACGAATCGTGAGCTCGTAAATAAGCATTTCTTTCCGAAGGCAATGAACTTGCATATTATAATCCATTTTGGAGCGGATAAAAACAACAGCAACTCAAAAGTCAATAAAAAAAATCAAATCTAGGTATAATCGCGTAAATCGAATAAATTTACCAAAACTACACCAATGGTGTAGTCAAATACAGCAAATAAAGGTAATTAAATCAGCAAAAATAGCACGAAATAATAAAAAGGTAATCAAGCAATCGTAACACAGTACGCAAAGATAAAGTCACGTAAATAAATTAAGTAAAATCGGTAATAAATCGCAATATCAAAGACAATCAAAGTTACGCAAGACGTAAAATAAAATCGGTAATAAACCACAAATTCAAAGACAATCAAAGTTACGTAATACGCAAAATAAAATCGATAATAAATCGCCAAAATCAAATGCAGTAATACAGGGCTAGTACAGTTAGAGTTAAAATTGATGGAAATTTTCAAAGTTCCATCCAGCTCACTAGACGCACAAGAGTAAAATTAAAAAAAAGCGGTAATTTTTTTTTAAATAAGCCCCACGTTGGGCGCCAAAAATTTGCGACGCACTTTGTTCAATAAAAAGTGTTTGATTTAAAACCGTCAAAGATACTATGATGAGTATCATTGACCAAGTACTTACCGCTTAACTTGAAAACATTAAAATAACTCTTAAAGGTACTCTAGAGAAAAACACAGGAACAACAGGGTGTTCTGAGGGAAGCAGGTGTAGTAGAGCGCGTTGCAAATTAGCCCTCAGCTCAGTTAGGCTGGGTAGGTTCTATTGGACGCCACCAGTTTTTACACCGACACAAACTGGAAGTCGCCTAGTTGGTCTAGGGACCTGCTTCTCACACAACAATCCCGCTATTCATAATTAAAAATGAAACAGAGGGCGCAGTGAGCTGGATAAAAACAACGTTTTACCCTATATACATCTATTGTACACAAAAAATGGTTACAAAAAAAAAATGGTTACAAATATGGTTGGGCGGTTTGCCCTCGCAAAATAGACCAATTAATTTTACTCCAAACAGGAAAAAAAATAAAATAAAATCTTCGTGAGGAAGTCTGCCTCACATACACATAATCATAGGGTGGCTCCTTAGCGCCCCCTGTAGTAAATATGAAGGCTGGTTAGCGCCCACCAAAAATGAATAGGGATGTTTTGTAGCCCCTACGGAAGAAGTAGGGAGGTTCGTGGCCCCCACCAAGGACCCTAGGAATAAAACAATTCCCAGTAATTACAGTAATTCAAATGTAATCAGTAAAAAAAAAAATATATTTGAAGTTACGTTAATAATTAAAAACAAAAGTTACGTTAATAGAAAGAGTTAAAATTTGGAAAGAAACAATTTACTGGAACTAAAGCGCCGAAATTTAATTAGTTCTTTATCAATTAAGTAATTTAATATTAAAAGAGAAAGTCATTGGCTTGAACAGAATCGAAAAAAAAATTAGATAAGTAGAAAAATATTTTAAAAAAAAAATAAGAAGCTTCGTCAATATAAAAAACCACTAATAAAAGAGAAAGTAATTATTTGCAAAATTTAAACGAGCTTAAGATACGATTTAAAGGTTACATTAATAAAAAAAAGTTAATATTTGGATAAATAATTTACTGAAACTAATCCGCAAAATTTAAGAATATTAGATCAAAGGCTAATACTAAATGAGAAAGCCAGTGGCCTGAAATCAATCGCAGAATTTTAGTTAAGTTAGAAAAAACAAAGTGTGAAGTTACTTTAGTTAAAAAAAAAAAAAACTATCAATAAAATAAGTAATCGCTGAAAACCAGATTGCAAAATTTAAACAAACTCATGGTAAGATTTAAAAAAAGTTACGTTACTAAACAAAAGAAATTATTACGCAAGGGCATTGATAACTAAATAAAATTGTACAGTTCCTTGATACTCAGCGATAAGCGTTAATATTTACAAAAATTAAATGTTCATCAACTGACCAGTTTAGCACTTCATTATGTTATCTTACATTAACAATAAAAAAAAATAATAATAAAAGTACAACAAAAGAAAAATAAATGGTAATTAAAGAGGTGAAGCCCCATTTAGCTTGACTTAAAAGCTAAGGTTTAGCACTAATCGAGTAAACCGTAACAATGTAAGATAACATAAAAAAAACATAATAATTGCTTTCAGAAAAATTTTGGTCATTGACAGGAAGAGAAATCACCCCTTATAGGGATCGACCGCTTAAATAAAATTAATCAAAAATATACCCCTTATGTACATTTATAAGACACAAAGCTTAAGTTACAAGCAATTATATCAGTACTATTCAAGCAACTAATTAAGTACCTTAGGTTCCCAATGCAAATAATACGATACAACAAAAGCAGGTTTAACTAATTATATAGCATCTATGCAGCTAAACTACCCTAAGTTCCAAGCGGTACGATATAATAAATAGATGTAAAATGTGTATGAGCCTAATAAGGTTATTTCCCCAAAACAATAGTGACAAATTTGAAAATTAAATAGTAAGTTAACCCCTCTGAACACATAAAAAAAATTACTCAACCAATCGATATAAATAAAAGCTAAAATAAATCTACACTTTCCAGCTTCATAAGCATAAAGCCCGAAACACACCTTTTAACTTATAAAAAAGAATAAAGATCTGTGGCACTTACATTAATATTATTTGATTTAATTTATTTAAGTACATTAAAAGAAGCCTTCCTGATAAGATAGCGACTAAAATAATAATCACAAATTAATAAATTTAAAAACACTGGCTATAACGCTTTAATCTTCAACGGAGGTATATGACAGGCTTGTCAATGTCAAGCTAACCAGTACCACAAATCTCTTTATCTATAAATTACTGCTTGAAACTTAACGCTACAGATAGCCCAATAACCACTGTATGTGCTTGGCGACAGTCAATAAAAAAACTTGATAAAACAATCTACATTTACTACGCGAGTGACTGACTACTTAAATCCAAGCTTAGCTGTTCCCGCTGGCCCATAAGCTGGTATAAAGAGGCCCTAAACATAGCTTACAGATTGTATGAAATTTACTTCACACTATTCAAGCTTCAAAAATATAGTCCCGCGTTCAAAAGAATGAAAAATTAGATAATGTAATTTTACTATTAGCAAATTGAGTGGTGAGTGGTTATTATCAGTCAAAATAAGAGGCAGTACACCGAGCTACAAAAACTAGTCTTAGAAAATAGTGCTGTGAAGCAGCATTTTCGATAACCATTGACCGCTGAAATTTAAATTACAATGTATGGGCGTAAAAAAAAAATAAACGATTAATAAGTATTAGAGAAACACGGGGCAAAAAAGAGGCTTCAAAGTGACTTACCCCGTAAGCAGGAGGGTTAGACACTCCAGACTCCCCATACAAAACACCAAAAACGGGGGCAGCTACCAGCGGTCTCCAGATCGTCAGGCCGATGTAATGGCTGGAGGAAATAAAAGAGAGAAAACCCTTAGACACGACAATTTTACATGCACGTGGCATCACGAAGCAGACTCGCAAAAAAACTCATCTATATATAAAAAAAACTAGCTCACCTGATATGATGTTATCAAACGAAGATGCAGATAAAATCTTGCCCAGTAAGCAATAATTCAGATGAATTTTTAATCGCAGTCCCGGAACTTAATCCATAAACTTGTGCCTTCAAAATGGCTGAAACCGACACCGCGATACTGCTATCTTCGTTGAAAACCAAAGTGGAAATGCCCGACAGTGGACCGCCCTTCCGAACAAAATGGTTCTTACATTAATATTTGCGCCAGCGCCAAAAAGGACCCACAGAACACGGAAGATGATCGGGGCGAAAGCAACTACACTGACCGGAATGACAGTAATTGATAGTCTAAAGATGGCGCCACGGCATACCGGCAAGAACTACGAAATCCAAACCAAAACCAAGCATGGACCAGAAGCTGCTCCCTCAAATGACCACGAAGGCAGAATTGCACAAGTCTTAAACCCCATACTGAGTAACAAACGCAAAAAAGACACAGAAACTTAGAACTGTAATTGTCGCCGCGCCACCAAACAAGGGTACCGAAATCATACAGAGGCCTCTTGCATGAAACAATAAAGTTACGGAAATACAGAAAGTTATACCTACGCCGGTGGCCTGAACAAAATAGCAACGAAAGCCTGCCAAACCCACGCGAGAATGCTTAACGATACAGTCGTGTTCCTAAATCGACGGCTCCCGAACGCGCTGTATAAATCGACCTCGCGGTCCGAACTGGAAACAGTCCCACCTTATAGTTCCGCCGAACGGAGCACACCACCGTCTCGGCCTTCAATATACAACTGAATTTATTAAATATGTTTATAAAATTCAACAAGATCTTGGAAAAGGAAATCTTGGAGTTTAATTAATAGAGAACGCTAAATTCAGGAATCCAGAACAGTGAAGGCAGTGGAAAACACCGGGATTAAATTTCATCCAAAATGTAGGTAGCCCTCTAAAATTTATTCTTTAGAAATATGCTATTATAAATAGACTAAGGGCGACTTGTCTGTACACACAGGATGAACCTTAAGCCAGGCGAAAATTCAGGCCCAAGCCAGAAAGAAAGATTTTAAAGCAGACTACAACAGATGGACAAGCTCAGGTTAAGCCGATTTGGACCAGATAAAAGGGCAATCAACACCCCCAGGGGGTAGCCTGGACAGCAAGGGAAGGGGGCCACATAGCGGAAGAACGAAAATAGATCTTCTGAATCAAGGTAAATAACTAAGAAAACAGGCGTTCGTGAATAAACTAATTATTAGAACAAATCTAATTCGGTGACAAAAATGACCTGTCACAACAAGAAATCTGAAGTCATGCTCGAGCTAGTTTCTTTTGTTCTTAATAATATTTTGAATAAACGCTTTTTTCGGCATAAGTTTTATTTTCCTTTATACAAAATTAAAAATATGTAATTAAAAATTACAAATTGATAAAAGAAAACACCGCCAAGAAAGGTAATGCTTTCTTTCAGCTACTTTGAAATGATTTTCACTAAATGGTCGTAAGTTCGGCGATTGTTGTTCCACCTTAATGTGTTGGCCCTCAAAAATGCCATCCAAATCTTAATAACATCATCAGGGAAAGTTGCCTCGTAAAATTTTTCTAAAACAAATGCTGACGTACCAAAAATTGCCACACGTGCGACTCACTCCGCTCAGTCTAGGTACTTTTCAGCAATCAATCCCGAAGTCAAGAACATATTCGAAGGCATCTTTTAGCGTATCTTTCTGTATTCAAATGGATACGCGGGCCTTCAATTTGAATACGCAGTAAAATGGAAATAGATATACAAATTTGAGCTTTCGACCATCCGTAATATGATAAAGTGGCTTTAAACTCATAAAACTTTAATACAACAGAATTATTTTATACAAATAAAAAGAATCAATACAAACTTAAATTAAAAATGTTTATCTACACAGGAAGATAAAATATAAAATGAAATTTCTTCAACAAATAAAACTTAAACTACTTATTGGTATTTAGTTTGAGAAGAGAAAATATGTCAAATATATATAACACAGCACAACGGAACTTGTTAAAGTCGGTAAATTATAGTTTAGGATCATTATTTCTAAAAAAATGTACTGACGAAATCCCTAGTTTTATAAATTTTAAGTGTTGGTTCCCTAAAACGTCGTTGCTTTTTCTTTAAAAACTTCATTACTGCTGGTCTAGAGTCGAAATTAGCCATTCAAACTTCATTGAGTGACATTAAAAGGCGATCACTCATTGTGTCTTCATTCAGTGAAATTCTTCCTGGAGTTTTTGTTTTGTTTAAGTGTGAAATAATCCTCTCAGTTGTCATTGAATTCAGACTTACGACCAACTACAAGACTAATAATTTCTGCAGAACACCTGTGATGCAAATAATAAGCATTCTTAATTTATCAGGATGTCTGCTGCCTACATCAGGAGTGTCAATGTCCGGAATTTCCTGAATCATAGGCCAGCAATCGCAAACATCAGTCGCAAAATTTGTTACTTCTTCCTAACCCAACAGATTTTCAACTAGTGGTCGGCCTGCAGATATCATTTGAGCTTCTGAATTTGCAGAGATAGGGTTAATCATATTTTTAATTGTTTCGTCTTCTTCAAGATTTAATCTAACATCAAGAAAATTTTTGAACGACAATAAAATTTCCTGTCTTACTGGTGACCAGTGACGTCTTCCGGTAGAAGAACATGCGTTAAATATATTAAGCCTGCCTTTGTTAGACGCTGCTGAAACGGATGCCTCCGAACTGTCTTGACTACAACTATGCTCAATAGAAAAGATCCTTCCTTACCTACTGGCCAAGAACGACTAGCCAGCATATTTAATTTTCTCATAGCTACATCTCTAGCTTATTAGATCGGGTAAAATCAAATTTGACTTCTAAAAAAGCTTCTGTAAAGTTTGAAAAACGAAAGTTATATCGGCCATCAGCGCTCTAAGCATTGTTTGTTGGGTACCAATTCGCCATGTCTTAAGCATATTATTTGCAACGCTTTTGTCATGCCTTAAAACAGTGCTGCCAGCATTGATTTCTTCCCAAACAAGTCTGCATCCAGTTAGATTATTTAAACTAGATAATATCAGATTTCTGGCGTGCTCGGCAAATCAAACTTCGAAATAACCAAGAAAAGCCTTATGGTCTGAGGATTTTTGCTGAAGCCGTTTTAGTTTTGAGGGGGCAGAGTGACAGTAGGAAAACACTGATTTCAAATTTGTTAGCCAAATATTTAGTTCTGGAACAGTGGCAAATGCAGATTCCATTGCAAGTGGCAATAGCACCAAACTGTTAACTTACTGTTACTGTTACTGTTAATATACCGTGGTCTTGTAATATTTTGCAAAGTCCCGTATTCTTCCCCATATTTGCAGACTTCCCATCCGTGGTAATTCCTAACAGTGTCTGACAGGGCATTCCAGCAGAATTTGTGAGGGTTTTTAGAACTTGCAATAAACCTTGTGCTGTGTGCTCTTCGATTTGCGTTACACCAAAAAAAGCACTATGTATCTCTGCTTACTTTCAGGTAAGGCGTATCTGCAAATTACAAATTTTTTGTCTCTATTTTGCCTATCAGTACTGCTGTCAATTTGGACGGAGTGGCACACAGAACGGGAAATTAGCTCCCCAAGTTTTTCTTTCCATATCGCCCAAAATTTCTGCACACACCATAGGATTTCTATAGTGCAGCTTCAATTGTGGTTGTCGGAAACTAGCAATTTCTCCCTCTCAATTATTGTGAAGTTGCGCTTGGATGGAATGCTCCATCATCTTGACTAATGAATAAGATGGCCACCATCTCGCACTTACAGTCTCAATCATGGAATCATCATAAACATCAAAACAAAGATGTATTAACTGATTTACAACTTGGGAGAGATGGTTTTTGAGGGATTTTACCCATGGATGTTTTTCACACTAAACTTTTTATTGGTCGTCAGCTATCTTTGCTTGAGCAGTCGCAACATACGATTTGGAGACAACGTGATCGACACCTTTTAACAGTTTCTGTTTACTTTTGGCCATTACACCACGGGCAAATGCAACTGTTCCATTTTTAGAAAACTTTTTAGCCACTTCTTCATATTCTTTGCAAATTTGGCATGCAACATAGAGCGTAGTCTTTAATCCAGGTTTTTCTGTAGATTTTTTAAGAAACTCGTACTTATTTAGTTACCAATTTAGTTTCAACTTATGTCCCTGGTACTATAATGATCCCTTATTTTGTAGATGTTTCCGCGGCTGAAGCAGTAGTTGTTTTAAAAATCTGAATTAGTGTGGCCGATGTATGATGTTACTGATACCTAATTGAATACCTAGTCGGCCTCAGATCACTCGGGTTGGACGAGTTGGTCCGATACTTTGTTTTCCGGCATTTTTTCTACGGCTACACTCCCCTCGTTCAAAGGAGTGAAGGGTGATTTAGACTGGACATCTGTGGCAACGTTGATCCTTCTTTTAAAATTAAAAGATGTAATTTTTTGTTGATTTCTTTGACCTGCCTCACATACTTTTTTCTTTTCTCTCAGTCTTTTTATCCCAGCCACTCACATTTTGGCGCATCATTGTTAAATTAAATAGTATTTACCTGTCTACAGTTTCGGGCTTTTTGGGATACATGGATACGCAGTAAAAAATTACTAAAGGATGCTCTGACGTATTCAAATAGAAATTGAATTTTACCCACATTTTATTTCATTAAAATAAATAATTCTGCGTTGTTTAAATGGCTTCTAGCATTCTTAGGTTAGACATTGGATACAAAATTTACTAAACTTCGATGCAAAACTTGCTCTTTGCTCCTTTGAAAATTTAATCTTAAATTGTCCTCTAGCTTGCGATGTGAAAAAGGAAAATTAAACCACTAGGACAATAATTAATTCAACCTCGTAATTAAAGTTTTACTTTCTAGGACGAAAGAGTATATAATTAAAACCGTTTTTCCTGAACATCTTAAAATTGAAAAAGTCTATACAAGTAAAAACATTGTAATGAGTGCCCCTAAAATACACAAAATGGTTTAAAGTTGTTTATGTAGTAGGAATAAATACAGCTTTAAGCTAGTGATCTCATGCAAGGTCGTTTCTTAAACATTTTGCAATGCCGAAATGTAATATATTAAAAGAACTCAACTCTGACTAACTAACTAATACTCTAACTCTAACTAAACTAATAATTTTCTCATAAAAATTTCGAGTCTCTTTGTATTATAAAATCAGTGTCAGTCACTAATATCAGAGTCTGGTTGGCGAGCCCCGTTGCGAGTCAACAGAGTGGTCCAAAAAAATTGCAATAAATGGAAAATCACTTTATTAATGAGTTAATCTAAATGTAAATGTTACGAAAAGTTAGTGGTTGCCTAAAAATAAAGTTAACTGTTCTAGGAATTGTAAAAAGTCAAACAGCACACACGGAAGACACAAACATTTGCAAAGCTCAAGAATAAAGTACCTTTATTTTTAAAAATATGGCAAAATATTAGGTAAATTTGTTTAGAATTAAGAGTTATGCTCAAATATGAATTTATTCAGTCATAATATATCATAAATCTAAGGGTATTTTACTCCAAATCAAATTAAAATTTAAAATTCAAATTGAAATTTAAATTTATTTACATTATAGTCAACAATACAACTAATTATTATTATTATTAATACAATTATTATTATACATGACAAAAAATGAGTATCTAATTTACATCACTAAATATATTTAAAGTTAAATTATTGCCAATGCGAGCAAAGCGGTTGTGCCGCGTGCCGCTCTAAATCTGAAAATACAGAAAAATATTTCATTGATGTATATATATTTTTGTAAGTTTTTAAATTTCTATTTTAAATGTAGATGATTCTGGATATCGCTTGGAACAATGCTGTATATGCACAAAACATTTAACTATTCGTTGAGTATGTGCTTTATTATATAAAGATGTTCTAATCGTGGTTATATACCGTGTGTTGTATTTATTTTCAACCTTATTTGTATTAAATAATTTAAACTACTATGCACAACGAGGGCCCTCAAGGATAAAATATTAGCCTCTTTGTACAGAGCATCAGTCGGAAATCTGCTGTTCCTTTCGGACATAATCTTGAGAATAGTATTCTGACAAATTATACGTTAATGTTGTGCATTACTGTACACCCCTTCCCAGACAACTCGACAGTATACCAGAATTGACTCCACCATAGCGCTAAATATGATTCTCAATAATTTTTGATTAAGAATAGATGATAATAGAATTTATGATAAAGTTATCTAACTTACATAGATACGTAATGGCAGTGTTCTCCCCACCTCAAATGCTGATCCACTATAACCCCCAGACATTTTATTTTATGAAACTACCTATTGGTTTACATTGGCATATAATTTTATCACAATGTTCTGTGTGTCTTCAGTGATTTATCAGGTGGTCTATCAGCCATTGAGGAGGAGAATGGCATATACTAGGTCTAGCTAATATTTAAATTCAGCAACCTATAGTTAAGCCAGTTGAACAATGAGCACATCCCCGAGACCAGATTTCGCCCTCTCATACACATTATTCCAATAGCTAAGGAGGATAGCAGTGTCATCAGCACAAGAAATGATTATTGCTTCTGGTATTATATTGCCGATTTCGTTGATGTACATAAGAAACAGAAGCGGTCTCAGAACAGTGCACCGTGACACGCCCAACGATTGTTCTGTTGGCGACAAGATAAATAATTTTCTAAAAGTTTAAGCGGATCTCCCCGGACACCCAATGACTCCAATCTTCTTCGTAAGTTGTTATGAGGGACAGTGTCAAACGCCTTAGCAAAGTCAATGAACACTATTGGTGATTTTTTTATTACTATTATTAAGGTTATTATTTACTTGATTCTCGCTTCTCAGAATTTTGCTTCTCCTCTACAGCTATTTAGATTCGATTTTAAAAACGGCTAATTTTGTTTTGGGGTAAGTAGCAATTACATATATTTCCTATATTTCTAAAAACTCATTATTCAAGTACTTTGACTGTTGTTTGAAGCTTCTTGTAGACACGCAACGGGATTGGCCAGTCAGAATCTATCTGATATTAGTTAGTTAGTTAAGGATAGAAAATTTTAGTAAAAAAATGATGTAGCTTTCGACCTCGCTATATCTTAGTCTAAATTTACCATTTAGTTTTATTTAAAATAAGAGTAAGACCGATTACTTGTTTATATTTTTAGTATTGTTCCTATACTTTGGGTTTATACAAAGGAGGCGAAACTGCGATTTGCTTCTAAATTAGTAACGAATAAATTATATTAGGGGAGAAACAGGTTTCAAATTAAACCGTGTGGGTAAATAGATCCCTCGTCTGAAAGTTGCAGACAATGACCTATTTTGTAGAAAATTTACATTAAGTTAGGCATTATACTGTATTACAATACAACGCTAACTTATTGTTAAAATATTTACAACCTACCGTTAATGATCTGATCTGATCGTTTTCAAGTAAAGTTATAAAGGGCCTAAACATATATTTAGCTTATTTGTACGATGTATTAAAATCGGCGGTTTAAAACTTTCTTTGTCAGCAATCTGTTTTAAAAATTTTGGCAACTCTCACTGAATTTTGATATCCTATTTTCCATTTACAAGCAGGCTTGATATAAAAAAATTTTTCTTGCAATACAAAATTATTTTTAAATTTAACCTTTTCAAGTATCAGACGATTAGAGTCATCTTTTTATGAGAAAACCACATACCCATATGAATGCAAAGGACAAATGGGCAAATTTAAACAAGATTTATTTATTGTTAGTGTTCCGTGCTAAAATTAGCGGAAACGGAACACTTATGGAATCACTTCGGTGTCGGCCCGTCCGTTTGTCACAGGCGATTTTCTCCGAAACTGTTCGATATAAAAATTCAAAATTTATCACAGAGATAGGGTGTGGTAGCCTAGTTATAAACGTGAAGTATAAGAAGTTGAATTTTGATTCAGAGGGTTAATTTCTGGGGGTAAATTGGGGAGAAAAAATTCAATGGCATCATGAAGGGTGTCAAATGAAAGCTTATTGAAGCACGAATTCAACAATAAATATGATGTATTTTTTATGCATTTAAAAAAAAAATTCGGGAAAGACGCTAAAAATTGCTGTCCCCCACCCTCATCACCAAAAGGATCGATCAGAAAAATCTGAAAAAATCATGAACATTGAGAATTAGGTGTAGATTGAGCCAAAATTATCAGGATTGAAAAATTCTAGCGCGATCAGTTGTTATAAACAATTTAATTGTTTATTTCCTAATGAATATGAAACAGAATAATGTATCAAAACAGTACGCTAATACAATCACATATAAATTTAAAACAATAAAACGACCATTATTTTACAAATTCACAATACGCACCTTGAAATGCATGTGGATTGTTAGGCAGGATTTGATACTTTAATAAACCATTTTCCAGCAGCAATATGTTTTTCATATCTATCTAGTTTTTACTATTAAGAAAATTTTTCTTTTTCTATCGGTATTTCAGTTAATTTAAACAGGATTGTGCTGAGAAACGCGTTTTTAGTGAGTCAAGTCAAGTCAAAATAAGCTTTATTGTATAAGAATAAAAATTCTCGTTAACAAAGCAACCTTAAATAACTTATAACTAATTAATAAATACATTTCACTTCATAAAATCAAAAATTCAAAACGAGGTACTATGGATATTGTAATATCTCCTCTAAAGTAGCCATTAGATATTGTATAACTTGGCAAATGTATAATAAGATTTTTCATATTGCTCATTTCCAAATCTAAATCGTCAATTAAATACACATAATAATATTTTACACTATAAATCAATTTAAAAAGTTGATATATATATATATATATATGTATATATATATATATATATATATATATATATATATATATATATATATATATATATATATATATATATATATATATATATATATATATATATATATATCTATATATATATATATATATATATATATATCTATATATATATAGATATATATATATATATATATATATATATATATATATATATATATATATATATATATATATTCTATATATATATAGATATATATATATATATATATATATATATATATATATATATATATATATATATATATATATATATATATGTATATATATAAATATATATATAGAGTCTGTCATCTCGTGCCGCATGGCTAAAATGAATTTCAAAAAACGGAGAAAGAAATGATTTTTAATTGTCTTCCTTTTTTTTTTTTAATTAATGACTTTCATGTAATTTTAATCTGTCTGTGCTATTGTGTAATAAATGTAAATTTAGAATAATTAAGTAATTAATGACGCTTGGTTGTCGATCCCACTCTGGAGAACTTCACTGATTCCCTAGATAATACTTTAACACCGTTAATGAACATCCTCAACTAAGTTTCTCCCTGAAGATGAAAATAAATATTTTCGAAAGCTTGGAACAACTTTAAAGAGTATTCTTTCATTTGCTGCGCAACCCAATATTACGAGTTTACTGCCTAGCTAGTCAGCAACGACTACCCTCTATATATATATATATATATATATATATATATATATATATATATATATATATATATATATATATATATATATATATATATATATATATATATATATAATGTTTAATTGGTTACATTGCAATGGTTTAAAAACAAAAAATTGCCTTTTAACCTTTTTATTGTTTATTTTTCACCTATAGATTTGAAACTTACATTTTATGTAATTTTAAGGATACAAGTACCTAGAGGTATAAAATTTATCTTATCAATGTGTTTACGTCGTACTCTATTTAAACCAACATAATCAAAGACGCATTTAAGTAAACTAAGTTGAAAATAAACAGATTTCGCAAACTGCCACATCCTTATTTTCCTGTGCGCCTCCAGATTAAATGAAAAGGTGTATACGTGTACCTATTTTCCATTGGCATACACCTAGTAAATGGCATTAAAGATTTCGTCGAGATAAATAAGCTGTTTCAAAGTGAAGAAATAACTGTGGAAAGACGTTCTTATCGGATTGCTCGCAACGAGTCCCATTTTAATGGAATAATATGTTTATCGCGGGAAAACCCTGAACCATTCGCACTACCGTTTATAGCATATTTAAATGAAATTTGGGCTATAAATTAGAAATTCAAAGCTTGTGTTTAGATTTTTTTAGGTTTCAGTAAAACTTAACCTACTAAGGTGTGTGTTCTTATATATAGACATGTCAGCTTTATTAAAGAATTAGCTTGTACCGGTGGATTCGCCCGCCTATCAGTTATATCCTTTATCCACTAACTTATTATGAAAAATGAACATATTTTTTTGTAAGAAAATTTGAATTGGTTTAATGATTTTTAGTATTTATCGTACAACACATAATCACCCTTTATAAGTGTGACTAATAGACAAAAAAGGTAAACCGTTATTATTTTTCTACAGTGAACAAACCTTGACTAGACAAACCGACCAACCAGAAAATATATAGTTTCTGGAGAGTTTTTCCGCCAGAAACTAACATTTTACCGGCCGAAATCGGAAAATGAGAATCAGGGACCGAAAATAGTAATTTATGTTACAAGTCCGGCATTTCGCTTATTACAGTACGAGTTATTTTACGACAAGACAGTAAAAAATAATGGTTGTCTCTGTAATCCTACTTCAAGTTGAAACAATTCAAAACTTGAATCTTTCAGTCAGTTACAGCCAAACCTTACCCGAATAATTTTTTTTCATAATTACTTATCACATGCTGCATAATGTTTTCCATATTGTTTATAAGTATAGTAATTTACGATACAAGTCCGATAGGTCGCTTATTACAGTATGAGTTGTTTCACGGACGAGGCGACCAACCGCAGGAGCTAAGTCCGGAATATAAACAAGTACTGTAATAAGACCTAACGTATTGTATAAATTTTAGACTGAGAGCTGATACTGATAACACATTTTTTTATGTGCCTTTATAAAACCTAGAACTATTTTTAAAAGATGACTATTATAAGTCTCTACTAGGGGTTTACAGTCTGCCAGCTCGATATTCGGAGAAATCCATCCTATATTTTTTCCCCTCATTCTTGTAAAAAAGTTCAATTAAGATGGCTTTATAAAACTTGCAATTTTGACAGCTTTTTCTTTATCCTTCAAAAAGCCTAGGAATAAATTTGGGGACTGTTTGGACCGGGCCATCCCCTTGTCAGACGCGTTTAAAGCTTTGAAAAAATGCATTAAATTTCATTTATAAGGTCTGTTATTTTATCAGGAGCTTTTTAATATTTTAATAATTAATGTTGAAGGACAGACGATTCTGGCAAGGTTAACGTCAAAAAAATATAAAAGAACTTATTTTTATGTCAGAGTGACATATGTATTTGTAAAATCAACCGTTTTCATCACCTGTGTTTCTACAATTTTGATTGACACTTGAATTCTTTAAACTGCTTTATATAGTTTTTAGTAATTAGTGATAATAAATTCCGCGGTTTGTGATAAACATTTTACATAAAATTAACGATGGCATCCAATACTTCAGTGTGTGGTATTTGCAAAGAAGTTGTACGTGACACGAGTATCACTTTATTTACTGTAGAAACATTGAAAAAATGCCATGAAATTTTGAACATTCAAATAACGAAAATTTTTAAATATAAACGCGTTAAATTACCAATGAATATAGGTGGAAGCATAGACTTAAAAAAAAACTAAAGACAAAGTTATTTACTATTCAAAGCAATCAGTCACTGAATTTGCACTGCAAAACTGGTGGATTGTATTGACTGGTTAACTGCAGACCGTTTTCCAAAGTGTAGGTACAAAATGTCCTGATTGATGCCATCCAAGCAATGCAGTATTACACGGCAATTATTTGACTATATTTTCATCTAATAAAATGATCATAAATAAGTAATAAGTAATAAAAAAACTAATGCTCACATTTTGTTCCATTTTATGCATCACAGCCGAATAAACTTTTATTCCCTTCTCACTGAGCTAAATTATTAAGTTATTAAGTAAAAGTGACAACGCTATTTGACGGTTTACTACCAGCTTTACTATGAATTGAAAAGTGACACCAGCGATCATTCATAAAATTCGTTGACGTTTGTTACATTGTTCGAATGTGGAATTGTGTTATTTGCGTTTAAGTATTTTTATTTAAAGAAGCTGGCATTATTTGCGAAAAAACATTTAAATATGGTACGGCAGTGTCAAGTTTGCAAATAATTGGACTATTTAAACCGATAAGTTCCATTTCACAAGTAAGTGAGGTTGTATTCACTTGTATCGAATTCATTGGTACAGTTTTACAATATGTGTACATATTAGTAATATAGGGGCAACAACATTTTATTACAACAAAGCACGCCACTGGTGTTGGAAGAGGGAGCCGCCAGGAATGTTGGACAGTGTTGCTATGTTTTCCACTGTGTCTACCTCTCTTAGTCGCGTCCATTGCATGTTTTAAACGGATGAATGATTTGGCGCGAAACGGTTTTATGAATGAAATGCTTTGTTTTTAGTTTTTTTAATATCAATGGGTGCGAGTGAGAGTTACCACATGTCTTGTTAGCGATCTTTTACAGCTATAAAGAAGAAATATTTCCTAATGCCCTCTCTGTCGCTGTGACATAAAAATAATTTTTTTTATGTTTTTTTGGCATTGGACTTGCCAGAACCTTCTGTCTTTCAACATTAATTATTAAAATATGATTAAAAAGCTACTGATAAAATAACAGACCTTATAAATGAAACTTAATGCATTTTTTTAAAACTTTAAGCGCGTCTGTCAAGGGGTTGGCCCGGTTCAAACAGCCAGCCAATTTATTTCTAGAGCTTAGTAAGGATGAAGAAAAAGCTGTCAAAATTTTAAGTTTTATCAAGACACCTGAGCCGAACTTTTCCGCAAGAATGAAGGATAAAAATATGGGCGATTTTGCCCGGAGATCGAGCTGGTAGACTGTTAACTCTTTGAAGAAACATATAATAGTCATTTTTTAAAAATAGTTCTAAATTATAAAGATATATAAAAAATGTGTTATCAGTTCTTAGTATATTTTATTTCATAATTCATAATATAATTAAATTTAAAATTTTTTTTTTATTTTATTTTTTTAGGTTTTTTAAATTTTATTTGGTACAGATATTGTTAGAATGACATTCAATTAAGGTGATGTTGTCTTTAAATCGGTTGCTCATAGTAACAGTGACATTCTCTTGTTTGTTTATTTTCCATCAAAAAACTGGACGTCGTTTTGAGAGACGTCGACATGGAAGAAATTTTGTTAAAAATGGGCAAATTGATTCCAAGCAAGTCCTCAAAGGCAACACTTTCCGGCCTAGTGATGTAATATTCCACTTGTCGGACTCAAATTTAATATCGTAAGACAGTGACAGTATAAAATAAAAGCTTTTGCCGATCCCTGTCTTTTCGTCTTTCTGATCCGTGTATGTGAAAAATACTGTAAAGCTTGTGGAAAAGTTTGCCTTGCTTTCGTTACTATGGAAACGAGTTTGTGTTATTATTTGGATAAGTCCAATAATAATAATAGAGTCATAATTTCTTTTACTATTTTAGTCATGAAATTTATATAGAAAAAAAAATACATAGCAACGACCTGTTTGAAGATAAATACATTCGAAAATTGAATATTCTAAACTTAGTTTAGACACTGTTTGCAGCAAAATCAAATATTTTTTGTTAAAACCTGACGTTCGTATCAATATTGTTTATTTCATGAAATTACATTGATACTATGTATATTATTTCAGGGTACCTTTCAAAATAGGTATCTGAATTTTAACTAATAACTAATTAACTAATTAACTAATAACTAACCTGACGCAAAAAGTAAAGAGTCACTTTTAGTGAATATCAGTCAAATTTTCCAAAGTGCTATGTATTACGCTGTAATTCAACCACTTTGTCCAAAAATCTTTCAAATAATAATTATTATTATTAGTTCAAAAATCTGTACAGAAATTCCCGTGTGAAATGAAGTTAAGCATAATAAAAATTTGAAAATGCCGTCTGTCGTCAACAGTAACACGCAAGCCACATTAACTGATCACTACTGATCAGTTCTAACAACTTACCTAATCTAGTCAGTTCTAATAACTTTAATTGTAGTGTATTTAGATACTGTTACAAAATTAATCAAACACTTTTATAGTAAAAATAGAAAAAACTTATTTTTTTTTAATTTCCAACCCTGTAGAAAAATTTTATTTTTCCGATACCATCCTAGGCTTAATTTAAAATATTATTTCTTTCATGCCAATGTTCTAGGATTGTGGCAAAATTATATCAACTGTAAAAGTCTTAGTATTTAGTCTTAGAATTTTTAAAGTGTTTGCCTGTTTATTTCACCAAAATTGTAACCGTTATCGAGCCAGGGCAAAGCCTGATCTACATAATATATGCAAAATTTCAGTTTTCTAATTTTTTCAATTTTTCGCGCCAACAGACCGACGGAAATAGAAAATCATGTCTGGCGTTATCTAAAGACCCCAAAACCTGGAGATTTGAAAAATTTCAGGAGAAAATTTTTTCTTGAATACAATACTTCCTCTAGCGAGAGAAGTAAATAAATAATATTTGTTCACTCTGTATATAAGATACAATGGGCACTTAGTTTTACGAACGAAAAAGTTGTGTACGCAAAATGCCACTACGATAGTTCATAGTAAAAATAGACAATTTTTTTTTAATTTCGCACACTGTACAATAATTTAGAAGTTCATTTATCCCGTAAAATCGGCAGCTAAAATATTATTTCTTTTAAGCTAATGTATATTGCAACACTGAACTGATATTTTTACTATATATTGTACGAAAAATCTAGACATTGTAATTGATAAGACCTCGGGAGGTGATTTCTTCTCGAATACGGCACTTCTAGCAAAGTTAAAAAATAAATAAATAAAAAGTTTTATAGAGAGAGTAATATCTGTTTGTATTTATTTCTTTATTTGCAACCAACTATATAGTTTATTACAGGAAATACACAAAACAAACACCCTCAAAATAATATAAACCAAGATTATACAAATATTAAAATTATAACAAATAAAGAGAAACAATAAATAATGACTCAAAAAGTGTTTTCTACGAGAGTGCGGAAAGTAACTAGTTTCCGCTAATATGCGTCCTGAAAGTTGCACTTTTCCGCACTACGTCGAACTATTACCAGAAAAAACGAATACCGTTATGCCGAAGAATTGGAAAAATTTAATAAATTGTGCGCAAAAAAAAATAAATAATTTCAAGAAAGAAGAGGTAATTCTAGTATACTTTTCCGATATCTCAAAAACTTGCAAACAATCCACGTAATGGTCAAGATACTCAATGTTTAAATCTATGTTAAAATAAAACATAATTTGGATATAAGCAAATATTATAAAGTGATCGCCTTTCACAAGAAAAAGAATGTTTGATTTCAGCCTAAAAAATGTAAAACTCTAACAGGAAACAATATCGAGTAATTTCTGAACGGGGCTCCAGATGATGTATACCTTTTGACTAAAGCTGTCACATTAATTAGGGTGGCAGGCGCCTGTCGCCGTGAAGAATTAACTGATTTGACCCCCGATAACATTGAAAACAAAGAATCCTTGATTCGTATTACGATTCCTGATAATAAACCAATTAATACCAACGCAGAAGCTTTGTAGTAAGCTGGGAACAAAATTTAAACTTAATAAAAAATATGAATTACTGCGACCACAAAGTACGCCACACAGAAGATTTTTCTTAAATTACCAAAAAAATGCTCTGTCCAAGAAAAATTTCATTTGGTTTGTCTAATGTTTTTTTTTCATAAGTTTGTTAAAATTTTGTAGTTTTCCTTAAATTACTGCTTATTTAGATATTTTTTGGCTTTCTTATAATATTTATCTGGAATTTTTAACATTTTTGCGATGCAGACAAATTTATCCAGAAATACAGTCGTTCAATTCTGAATTCACAGTAAATTTGTGCATACAAAGTAGCCCTTATGATGTTCTTATCGAATTAAAAAAAAAATCGAAAATATAAAAGCCAAAAGCTGCTTTTCAAAAACTTAACTTCTTAGAATTTTTAAAATATCCACAAAAACCTTACAAGCTAGTATTTTTGAATAAGTGGTAAAGTTGTTGACACACTCTATATTTTGGCATATTCGTTAACTTGTACAAGTATAGTTAATTAAATTTTTGGAATCGTACAATAAAACTTCACAATCTATTAGGAATATTCTAAACTATAAAATTGTGTAACAAAACTTTACCAATTAAGAACTTTAAATGGGGGAATAAGCTGAAATATGATTGTCAGTCACTTAATTGGATAGTAAATTAAAGTCGCAAATAAGCTTAAAAAATTAATTCATGTTCAAATTGTAGATATTATTAAATAATAAAATAAAGATGTATTGAGCGAGACTGGAGGCGCCGAATTTACAAAAATTTAGGGGTGGCTCAGTTTTTTTGAAAACAGTAGTAGTAGAAACTAGTAGCTTGAAAAATGTTAATAGAAAAAGACGAAAAGAGATAATGAACAAACTGACTTGTTTTTTGATTTGATCAGGATTTCTTATACGTTACTTTCTCGTAAATTACTTTTCCAAAAAGCAGTCGCTAAAAAAATTAATATCCGAAATAATTTCTAAGATGTTCGTTCCACAATGTATTTTTGGAAAGTGCTTTAGAAAAAATTGGAAAAATTGATTTTACCAAAACGGTAGGTACCTACTTTCGTAAGTACTCGTATATCTCCCCAAATGAGCAGAAGGCGTATATAAAAAATGCTACACTATTTACACTTTCATATTAATCAAACAATTTGTCCTGTCCCGTGTAAGCTAAGATGACTAACTGCTCTGTTTTTTCAAAAAACATTTTTTTTTTATTTTAAATTAAGTAATTTTTTTCGAAAGATGCTTTTTCGGAAATGGATAAAAAAAAATTTTGAAAATATTTTTTTTAACAATTTTTCAAAAATACATTTTCCGAAAATATATTTTTTAGAAAACGTAGTTTTTTTTAATTAAAATTACTTGTGAACTCTACTGGGTTGGAAAATGTCGATGAAAAAATGACAAAAAAATCCTGAACTATCCTAGACGAATCGTTATGTGTAGTAAATTACATACTTTCAAAAAAGTGTTTTTTTTAATTGAATATCCGAAGCCTTTTTTGAAACAATGGTAGAAAAAATGTACTTTCTAAAAATTTGTTTTTAAAAAAAAGACTTTTGAAAAGTAGTGTGTTAGAGAAAATATATTTTCGAAAAAAACGTGCTTTGAAAAAATATGTTTTCGAAAAATTTTCATATATTAAAAATGGACAGAAGGTATAACTAAAAAAAATGCTACAACGGTGGTCAGTTGACAAACCGTTCTGTTTTCGCAAGAACAGGTTTAAATATCTCGTCAGTTATAAAATAGTGTACATTTCTTAGAACTCTAAACAATAAAAAAATTATGTCGCATGCGAACTTGTCCGTTATTTTTTGGTCTATACTTTTGTGTGGCTCGAGGCGACTTTGCGCCCCCTGCCCCTAGAGGAAATTTTAAATCCGCCCCTGTGTTTGATAAAAAAATTACTACTTTTTTTAATTTTCAGACTTTTTTAGTTTGAGACTTGCGTTTAGTTCATTTCGTGAATGCTACTGAGGCATATACTTAAGTAAAAAATTACTATACAGTTTTTACTTTTCGTGAAGGGGCTGAGCCCTACTATATTTTGGGGGGCTCTGACCCCAAGCCCCCCACAGTCGGTGCCTATGAGCTCTTATTAAAATTCCAATAGACAGATTTATTTAATAGACTTACTATTAATGTAACCTAATTTTAAGGCAAATGGAATGAGAAACATCAACAGAAATAAAACTTTTTTAAAGACAAGATATACATCTTTGTGCTCCCTATTTCCCCCCGAAGTTATAAGCGGAACATCATGTCGTATTTTTCTCGAAACATACTAAAAATTTTTGGTAGTTATCCTAAGTTCAGTCAGTTCAGTAGTATTTCAGTTATACATGGGATCATGGGAAAGGGATCCTGACGTAATGATAAAAAAAACGAAACATTTGTATTTAAATAAAATTAAAAAAAAAATAAGCATGAAAAAATTGTTATTTCTGCATATTACAAAAAATGACTATAAAAAGTATGTGTTTGTTTTGTGCTTCGGGGAGTAAATTGGTTCGCAAAGTCGTCATATTTAATTTTTGTCGCAATTTCTTATAGCAGTTCAGAATTAGGCAATTGGTTAATTGCCCCTGTCCACTGGTGCTTCTTAAAAAGTTCTTGTCTCATTAAACTACTAAAGCTTCTTTCTGCAGTGAATGATATAGATGGAATCTTTAGATGGAATGGTCAAAAATATTGTAAACGTTTTCAAGTATTCGCTAATTATTTTTTCTTAAATGGTACCTAGAATATCGGATGCAGCACTAAATTGTCAACATTGGGCAATATCAAAGAACGCTTTGTACAGTTTTGGCATCTCCCAGTGAAAGTCTTTATCATCTAATTGTGGTAAAATTCCTTCAGATTCGTTACCATTTTATAAAAACATTTTAAACAAATTACCTACACAGAGATGGGTGACTTTTACTTTTCTATGATTTTTAAGCATTTAGTTATAATAATTCGTTATCAAAAAAGTTGATATATCGTCAATGGCGTATTTAGGTTCAGTGCCGCCCAGGGCTACTTAAATCTGGCTGCCCCCACCGTCGGTATTTCTTCACATTTTACATCAAAGTGAAGATATATTTGCCGCCCCTACAATTATGCCGCCCTGGGCTATAGCCCAATCAGCCCATACGTAAATATGCCCCTATATATCGTTGAACAGAATAGAACTTGCTGTGCTAAGAGCAAACAACAAAGTATAATGTAAAATATCAAACTGTTGTTGACCACAACTATATAATCAAGAGGATTCAGGATCAGGATCAGGTAGGAAGGTAGGAATTATAAGTTTGGTTTAACATTAAAATAGTCAAAATTTGGATGCTTAATGCCCTGTTGTCTCTTCATTCTTTTGGTACGGAATATGAAACAGTTGTCAGCCATGTTCGACTTACACATTCCATATTTTCATTTAGATTGGCAAAGGAGTGAAATTTAAAAAAAGAATCTTGTTTTTTTGATAATAGCTTAAAGATTATATAGTGAAAATTTCAAACGGAAATATTAATAATTGCCAGAGATATTGCGCGTTGAGCCTGAAAAATTATTAAAAATAAAAAATGCGAAATTTTTTTTTCGCATTTTTCAATTGGACGCCATTTTGTGCAATGTTCTTCCATTTCTAGGCAAAAAATAATTTCATATTCGTATATTCAGCATTCAACTACCTCGAAAACATAAGAAAAACCTAAAACTAGACTTTAGTACGATGTGGTCACATATTGCTATTTCTCATCGCCTTTTTGGGGGTGTCCCGCTAATAGCCTGTGATGCTTCTTTGAACTACCAGCGCGGCGGCATTACAAAGAGTTTGGCGGTTAATGTTGGTACATGTTTTTTATTGTAATATTTTAGGAGTTCAGTTGGAGGAATTTATTGTGAAAAGTCCTTAGTTTGAAACACCAGTGTTATACCAGGTTGGTAGTGTGTCTCTGGAGGAGTTTCTTGAGATAAACAAACTAAAAAAGAAAAATAGTCTTTAACAATCAAATACTGATATTTATAAACCCTACACAGAATAATATGTAAAATATAACTTATATAATAAAACGTATATACATTTC
Source organism: Philopedon plagiatum (assembly GCA_963971165.1). Lineage (NCBI taxonomy): Eukaryota > Metazoa > Arthropoda > Insecta > Coleoptera > Curculionidae > Philopedon > Philopedon plagiatum. Next base: position 86,388,344 of record OZ020192.1, on the reverse strand, counting down.
GGCTTTATTTACCAAACAGTTGTTGTTATCACGTTGTTACCTATTGCAAGAATAGCCCAATATGCAGATAAATAAAAAAAAATACAAGAGAAGTTAATAGATTAAAGAGGAAGTAGAAAAAGGTAAAATTTCCAAGTAGTTTTAAATAAATAAAGCTTGCAAAAATATTTTAAAAACTACACCCTATATTCTGCAACTTGGCAGTTTATATACTATATAAAAGCGCAGTTTTTATAACACTTTTGTTCACTAAATTTCTTATATGTAAAACTTGTGTCATGTTCCTTATACATATGAAATATCAAGGAAAAAGTAGCTACTAATATACAGCCTTTATATTATATTTCCTCCGAGTTCTTGTATCACAGGTCATGTTAGGGTATCACAGGTCACATTAGGGTATTACAGCTCACATTCGGGTATCACAGATCACATTGTGGTATTACTGGGCACATTCTGGAATTCCATGGTCTCATTTGGGAATATTTGGTCCAAGGGAGATAAATGATAAACACAAAAAATTAAGGCATTAAAATGGCTTTCAACTTTTTCTTCGTTCTTTCGATCCTAATGTTCCACTTTACATAAATGTCTCCATGGACGGGCCGGTCGGAATATGTTTTTAAGGTTCTAAAAGCATTAGCCTTACAAGCAAAGGAAAAAGGAAATAAAAAAGAATATTAACAATACAAGACTCCCCAATCTTGAAAGGTCATAAAATAAAATATAAAAAAGCACACTTGCGATTATCTCGACTACGGAAATTAGTACTCTCCCTACCTATTATCACTGTGCACATTAAAAACCAATAGCTTAATCAGTATATAGAGAACATTATTTTAAAAACATTATAACTTTGTTCATATAAACCTTTTAGGCAACGAAAATCTACCTATAAATACCGGATATTTAGAAAAAAACATACGTATCGTACCTACCTACATACCTGTGTGATAAATCCCATCAGATTACTTTCGTCAATCTAAGAAGTTTTTTTATCATTAATTAAAGACAAGAGAACCATAAAATTAATAATTTTATACATTCTGTGGATCTAAAACGAAATCTAGTGTAACAGGGTTGAGTAAATTTTTATTATTAAAAGTGCAAAATTTATGTAAAAATATTATATTTACGCCTCTTTATATTCCAGAAAGCAACTAATTAACGAACATTATACTGTACCTACGCTTAGTTTTACTAACCTTATTCGTTCCTTTGACAATTCCTTTAAGAAGATTTCCTAATTCTTATTTTTTATCCTCGAGGTAGCAGCGTTTAATTAGTCTTGATCCTTTGAGACGTTTTGTTACAGTCTTAAGAGGCTCTTTAGAGTTGTTTTTTTAAATACATGGTTTAGAAGGAATTTTTTTACGTAAAATTGAGAATCAGTTCTCTAAACCACCTGAAAATTCCTTATACAATAATGATTATGGTAAGACAGCTATTCTACGGGCTATATTATGCCCCTCCGAGCGCTGGATTAACACAGTTAGATAATGAAATATTTGTTTTGAATGCAAGAAACTACTAGGAAGAAGGAAGCTTTTCTTTAGTTAGGATGTCGTTACCTGCAGACCTTCTTCGAACTCTTTGGTTCTCATCAGTACAGGATAGATGAACATACCTACCTTCCGAAAAAGTATATCCCGAAAGCTACAATGTCGAACTGCATAAGCAGTACGCCACAGGTAGCGCCATCCATTAGCAGTTTCAAGCAGTCTGAGTAGAATTTACCGTAAAGTAAAATTTTCAGGTGGTTTAGAGAACTGATTCTCAATTTTACGTATTTATATGTACCCCTAACAAGTGGACTTCATTCATATTTGTAAAAAAAAAATTACTTCTTCTACCTTTAAGCGAAGACTTGGAGAAAAAGATTCCGCTCATCAAATTGAATTCAGACCGGGCCACAGTACAACCTTGCTTGTAGCTAGGGTTATGCAATACTCCCAGACAAAACTCAACACTCAGCAAAATACCGTCCTATTACTGCTAGACATCAAAAAAACTTTTGATTCGTTACGGCATAGGGACTATTACATAAATTATTTTATCTTCACCATTTCCCCTCCATTGGGTTACCCTAATTTCTTCATACCTAAAAAATAAAAGCGAGCGAAGAGAAGAGACATAAGTCCAATTAACTTTTCCTGATATACTGCTCCTGTCATTATTATTCTAGCTATTTACTGAAGTCGGTTTATCACGCAGTCGAAAATAATATCATTCGCGTTACAGCATTTGCTTTCGGTTTCAATCTCTTTTGCCGTTACATTAAGATTTAATTTTATAGAATAGGTACTTTTACAATCTAAAAAGAAAATAAATCCTAGCCCAAATTAGTCCAAAATTAAAATTTATTGAAAACTATAAAATTAATGAAATAAAAGTAAAAATCTAAAACTGTATGAATCGGCAATAAAGCGATTCGCTCTTCGTAGCATCAGAAATGTAAACCATGAATAACAATACCATATACCCATACGAATAATGAGAATGAGGAAACCGCGGTTACAGAAATCGTTACCCAATCCGCGCTGCGGTTTTAACATAAATTATAACATAAATTATAATTTAATTATGCAATTAATTCATTATCAGATAATCTGATTTTTAAAATACTACAATTCCGCCCACTACTAAATACGACGCGATAGTATATACACAGCGATAACTTTTGGTGCGACCCTGTATATTCGAGACTTATTTCAGGATAAACAATTTGAATTTACTTTTACTCTTTTCCGACAATTTTTTCTCTCAGGTACTTTTAGAGGTATAATACGCTTATTTACTTTTGTACAATCTTTGGAATATCTCTATTTTCTATCCAACTTAATTTGAGAATGATCACAGAAAAAACAGTTGAACAAGAATTCACTCTATTGGTCAGTTTCATGGACAGTTTACACTAGTGTCGTAGTTAGGCTAAATTTGACTGAACTCAAACCAGGATTTTGGCGCCCCTACAACAAGACTTTTATAGACTCTTTTGCCCGGAGGGGGTAAACTGTGCGCAAAAATATCTCCTGTGCCTATTTTCACAAAACAGTCTTTTAATCGTACAGGTAAATTGGGCGGGAGCTTCTCTTCAGGTAGTTAAATGCAATATAATAGGTAACAGATAATATTTTGAGAAACTATAGATAATTGGCATTTTGATTCGGTTTCAGTAATAAAAAGTGAATGTGGAAAAAATTTGCTTAAGCGTGCGTGTATTGTCTAATGTTTTTTTTACCAAGCAAAACTATTCAATCTTACAAAAAGTTGTTTGCTTTTGCTAAAACGTAAAACTTATTAGATATATTACCTCTCCTTAAATCCAACTAAAATTTTTGTGGATTTTGGAAAGGCCATCCATACGACATTACTATGTATTTGGCCTAGTGTTGAAATTACCGGTTGCCGATTCCACTTACATACATCAATCATGGTATAGAAAAATTAAGTTAGTTGGATTAAGTTCTGAATGCAGCTGGCTTAAAAACACTTTTGGATTAGCTTATCTAAGCCGTAATGAAGTAGATGACTGTTTTATCTTGGATTTAATGTCATACAAACCACAAAATGAACTTCTCGATAAATATTGTGAGTATTTGTTAGATACATATGTATGTATATAGGAGAAAATGCTATATTTCCTTCACCTGTCTATCCATATTGGCGAACTTGCATTAGAAAATGACAAATAAAAATAATGTGTTTCAATTTTTATCCTCCCTTATTCGTTTGCGCAAGTATTGCAGGTTATCTACTTTAAAAGATTAGTTAGATGGTGTTGCAAATAAAAAAGAATATGTTCAAACATTTTATTACAGCCGCCTTTGTTTGTCTATTTCTGTTTGTCTACCTTAAAAGTTTTATCGGAATTGTCGTAAAAAATAAATTCCTAATCTCACAACGTACTTATGTAAGTTTTATAATTTTATAGCAAAATACCTCATGTTTTTACTTAAGACGAACAGCGTTTGCAAAAATCTCGTCTTTATTAAGCAAAAACACTGTCAGCATAGCCACATTAACCTTGTTATGGTATATTACTCAAGATCGTTTCCTTTCCCTCTAAAGGTACTCGCAGACGTGTACACTTTTTTGGCGCAAGTTTTTATTGCGCAATAATAAAATTGCTCGTTATGTTCACACAGCAGCAATAAAATGTCAAAAATTGCGACATAAATGAGTTGCGCAACTTAAAAATGTTGAAGACATTTTTAAAAGTTGACAGGCTGTTCACACGCTATGCTTATTATTGCGCAACTTATGCTGCAATTTTATACACGTTTAAAAACGATATTCAGAATAAAAAGAATTTAAAACGATATTCAGAAGAAACTGACTGATTGACTGACGTACCCCACACCGCTGTGTTAGAAACTTGAAATATTGCAGAGAGGTTTCTTATACAACGTAGGCATGCACTAAGACAGAGTTTTTCAAAATTCAACCCCGAAGGGAGTGAAACAGGGTTCAAATTTTGTATGGACAAATTCATAGAGGTACTCTGAAAATATTTAAACACATGTTTTATTAAAGTTTTTAATAAATCGGCCCCTAAGGGGTGAAATGGGGGTTCAAAGTTTGTAATGAAGTAGGTACAAATTTTATACTGCGGACGATGTTGCGGGCGAAAGGTAGTTGGTACTAGGGGTGTACCCGGGATCCCGAAATTCCTGAGTCCCGGGATTCCGGAGTATAATCCGGACTCGAAAAACCCAGGATCGATTAATATTTTCGGGAATAATCTCGAAATGTTCTTTAGCGACAGCGACAGCGATATAGAAGACACTGAAGGTACCTATGGATAAGGTGGAAGTTTTGGAAAAAAGTGACTTTTTGGAAGTAATCGTTACAAATAAATCATGACCTCTGTGTATTGGTTTATAGAATTAGACAAATAGTTCGAACATTTAGAAATCCGCCAACTAAAAATGATATACTACAAAAGTATATCAAAAATGATCATGGGAAAAACTAAAAGTTCTATTATATTGCAAGACGTGATTGGGCAGCTTACTTTATATGCTCGAGCGTTTTACTTTAATGTAATCTTCAAAAATCCTTTTAATTCCTACTAAACATTCAGCATAGAACCCGAGAGATGTTTTTCTTCTGCGGGAGTTTTCTGCAACAAAATACATTCTAGCCTGAAAGACAAAACTTTGGACGCCCTAATAGTTTTGCGGTATTTTTTTAAATAAGTATAAATTTATACTTATTAGTTCAAAAATCCCGGGATTAAGAACATCAGTCTGGATTGACACCCCTAGTAAGTACATAAATTTCTGTCGTTCTACCATTCTCAGTTATTGTGTTAAATTAGTTAAACGAAAATGTATTCTGGTGAAGAACTACAAGCCGCTTCCTGTGTTGTAATTTACTGCGAAGACGACAAAATAGAAGACGCCAAAATCGTAAACAAATAAGAATTTGGGTTAAAGAATGAATTAAGAAACGAAACCGTTACCAAGTAGTAACTAATTTCCTAAAAGAACTAAGGGATGGCGATGAAGAATTCTATAAAAAAAAAATTTGCGTAATTATAATAAAAAAAATTATTGTAAACTTAAAAACAACCTCCGTAAGCAGACAAAGTTGCACTGAGGCAGAAGTTGCGCCACATTATATAACCGACATGTCGGTCCATATTTATATTGCGCAACTCCAATATTTTTAACTGTTCACACGTTGCAATTTTTGAAGTGTACGCAATTCGAAAAGTGTAGCGCCATTTAGTAACTTGCGCAACTATTTATATTGCAGTGGTGTTCTCACCTTGCAATTCAAGGGTTGCGCCATTTTTTTAGGTTGCGCAACACAAAAGTGTACAAGCCTGCGAGTACCTTAAGAAACAATAACCAATAATTCGCAATAAAAGAATTGGAAAAAAAGTTTTTAAATAAATATAGAAAATAAGCCAAAATAAATCAGTATTTTGAAACAATTCATAACAATGTTAAAAAATATTCCCTATTCTCCGAAAATATATTATATAATTAGATATTGAAAATGGATCTAACAGCCTACCTGCGAACAGTGACGTTTGCGAGAGTTAAAGGCACAATAAAAATGGTTTAATCGACTATACCAAGTAGTTTAACAATTTTGACTTGTAAATGTTTAAATTCTTAGTTCCAGAAGGATAGATACACTTTGAACTGGCTCTGTGACTTCAGCTTTAAACTGAAATCAAACGTTTCTAGGGCGCAATTTTCACTCCTTTCTCAATAACTAAATAAATCTTCTGTGATGCTCTCCGCTCCCAACTTTATATCGAGTCGGCGTTCCTGTTAATCAGTCGTCCAAGTAATGTAAAGGAGAACAAATATTATGTACCTTGCGTAATATTTCACTAGTTGTTAGTCAGTCGCAGATTTATAGAACACACAGAAAAAACTGCTACGCTATTTTCCATAATAGTATTATTCTTGACCACTCTCACTTTGGTTATATTAAAGTTAATACTGTTTCAACAAATCATCATTGAAATAACAAAAAAAAAACATTGCTTTAAATATAGACTTCTTATTAGAGTTCAAAAGTAGTCTTACTTCTTTGAAAACTATTTTACCATTTTTTCAATTACAAAAATACTATTGGAAACCTATAAATTACTATTATTCCTTAGCGTATAGAATTGCTTTAGCTAAAACATTAAATTATTTGACGAGAATGCTCAAATATAATTAGATGAAAAATAGTTATTTTTGGGCGGTGTGATTCAAATTAAAATATATTTTATTAAACTAACAAGAACTGCAGTTTAAATAAAAAATCTAAAAACTAAGTGAATAATCCTTATATCATGTTAATTAAAATAAACACTCCAATAAAACATATAAGAAATAATAAAAAGTATTAATTCAAAGAGTTATAGTGTTGGCTGAAGTTTTACTTCCATTGCTCGCGGACACCCTTTGGAGAGGTTAAAAGTATGCTGTTGGTATTTTGTTCGTTTAATAGACGTTAAAGCTTGAAGCCTGTTTGTTTATTGCATTAAAGTCACGTCAAAAATAATAGATCTTTTGCAATTCTGGGGACTGCGACTGGAGTGTTTCAGTGTTTGTGTAGACTGGATTGGACTTTAGTGTTTTATAGTATGTAAGTAAAATACATCTAAAAAGCTTTGTAATAACAATAAGTGTTTCGATTAAATAAGTTGTATATTATTACAAGTAGACGTTTATTGAAACCAATGATATATTTTGAATTGAATTTTGAATAGGGTATTACTGCATCAAATAATTGTGATATTTAAACGACCTATTAGAAACCAATGAAACCTTATATTGTATTGTGCAATACGGAATAGAGTGTCACTGAGTGAATGGGTATCCAATTCAATATACGATAGTGTTTTTTCTGTGCAGGAATTTAGGCTGATAATACTTTATATAAACTTTTTACGCTGCTAAAACATCATCATCATTTTTGTGTTTCTCATAACCTAACTTTCTACCAGGTGTAAAAATTTGACGAGTATAAAAGAGAAAGAAGACGAGAGAGAAAAAATCACAGAGAAAGAACATGAGAGAGAGAGAGATATGATTGTCGTTCGTTGTAAAATGGGGCTCCATAATCATCCTCAAATCAAATTGGATAGAATATAGAACTATTATAGCGGAAGAGCCGACAGTCAAAAAAGTAATCGGAAGTGACGCCGAATTGTATGTTCCGGTTAAATAAGCATCATATTAACGGTGGCTCCATGTTCATCTTCATAGATTTTTAAACTATCACAATTTTTACCTTAAACATTTTTTGCTAATTTGTGTAGTTTAAAAAAAAAGTCTCCTGGTCTGGGACTTTTTACACACAGTGTACAATATATTGCAGTCCTTGACTATTTTACGTGGCACTTTCTAAAATTCCCTGCTTTTAAAAAATATATTACCCGAGTTTAGCCATTGACTTGAGGAGTTTAACACATTCTCCGTCTTTCAAGTAAGATAAACAGGCACTGTTCGGAAATTTAAAGCTTCTATTAGCTTTTCTAGGCTATAAGGGCTTTGTGAGCTTTTTTGAACTTTTCTTGAAAGGAATCCAATGCACGCACGCTATGTCAGGTATTGGTATTAAGTGGAATATCGTATTGTCCCATGGGACCTGGTGACAGTTGAGTATGTATTTCGAGAAAAGACAGGGCTTTTTAAAAGAGTTAAGTATTTTGCTTTGAGATCAGTTCGACGATATGTGATTTTTATACTTTATGTAACTAGTAGGGAGTGTCGTGATATTTTAGAAATCAAATTTTAAGGCGACGAATAAACTTTAATTAAATTATACAGTTCTTCCACTTAGTAATCAGCATATTTGATTAGATTACGAAAACCGATATTCCCTCGTCAATTATTACAGAGATTTTGGAACCCTAGCTGAGTTTATGGTTATCACTATTCCATACATAAGCAGTATTACAATATGGTAATGATTTCCTTATTAAGGATATCTACCAGAGAGATTTTGAAACCCCTACTTTCGACTGTTAGGGTTATCGTTATTACGAGCAAGCGCAGTATAAAAAGTGGGAATTATTACTTAATTAAAGACAACAATATGCGCTATTTACGAGGAACTAAGGAAGGCTATTGTTATGGTCGTTGTTATTTTTTCTAGCACATAATTTAATACTTTCTGAGTTTGTTCAAAACTAAAAATGAGTGAAACCAATATGTAATAAAGTGGTATACACTGGGTGATTTTGTTTCGTAGATAATTTGAAATACAATATACGAGTAGTACTATAAAAAAAGCAGTATTTTGGAATTTGCAATTCTTTAGATTCGCAAATTCGTCAGTTTATACGTAGGACACTAAGCAATGAAATTTTAATACTGCCTATATCCAGAATAATGATAATCAGATCATAACCATGGGCTAAAATAGGGCTTTCTAAATTTCCCAATCGATGTGAGTTATTTATAATCTCAATGTCTGCTGCTGAGAGGAGAAAATCGTGTTGTTGTCGATTTTTGCAGTTTTTGGTTTTTACTTGATTTCGTTTATATGTTTATTTTTATTTTATATTAAGTTAGGCTAAGTTTCTATTTATATTATTTGTTGGTTTTTATTTATATTATAGGGTGTTACAAAATGATGTTAAGACATTTTTGGGGCAGATTCTATATCTAAAAATATGAAAATAAGTTTGTATAAACATGGATCCTCAAACGCTTCCTTTTTGAAATACAGGGTGTTTAATATTTTCACACCTCAAGTATTCCGAAGAGTTAGGAGAAATATGCGAAGACGATTTAGAGCATGTATTGAAGCATGGAAAAGCCATTTCCAGCATCTACTATTATAAACTTAAATCAAGAAGCACTGTTTCCTGAAGAAAAAATATGTAACAAAATTAATTTTCATTATTGCTTGTTTCTATTGTAAGAAATAAATTAATTTTTATCTCGAAAACGGCGCGTCAGAACGAAAAAGCTTAAGAGACACTTGTCACGCAGAATTAGTTGGGCTTTAAGAAAAAGATATCAATCTTGCAAAAAATCAGTGACGCGACATTTTTTCGCTAAAAATAAAGAATTAAAAGCACACACGCCACTGATGCAGGTACATTAGAAAATAAATTTTTGAACGTAAAAGTACCCTTTAAATACATACTGGCGTGTACTAAAATTCATGTCAATATCTTAACGCATTTGTGCAAAGTAAAAAGAAACATTTGCAAAAGGAAATATTAAACACCCTGTATCTCGAAAAAGAACCGTTTGAGGATCGATGTTTATTTAAACTTATTTTCATATCTTTAGATGTAGAATGTGCCCTTATAATTTCTTAAAATCTTAAAACCCTGTGTAAAGGGGTTGTGATAAATTAAGGAATAAATTCAATATCTCGAAAATAAAAAAAAATTAACTTAAAAACCCTCGAACACGTCGATTTAGTTTTATTTTTGCGCATGTTCTAGAATTATTCCGAATTGTACAGGGTGACTCACAAAAACTATTCAACTGTCAACTTTGATTTTTTTAATGGAATACCCCAGTTTTTTTGGCTGATTTTAAATCTATGTAAAATTCTAACCAAATTTCGTATATCATATCCTATAACTGAAATTAATAGTTTTCGAAATATTAGCGTATGAAAGACGTGTCAGCAGTTGTTTGGTATTCTGTCAGATGAAACAGTCAAAACTGTGATACATGATCAAACTGGTTAATCAGACCCGCACCAAAGAAATGAAAAATGTAAATGATGTAACTGAAGTCAAAGTTGTATGTTATATCTTAGATATTACATTTAATAACTGGCACTGTCAAGAGTTGCAAAAATCTATTGCTGCTCTTTTGAATCCAAATATTGGCGTTTAACCGAGAAGGAGATAATCGAAATTTTAATAATGCTTGGTACTAGTGATAAGACCAGGACATAACAGAAAGTTTGTGAAATGTTTAACAACAAATACTTCCACAGGGAACCCATAACTCAATCTGGAGCGAGTAAAATTAAAAAAAAAATGCACGCAAAAACGATCCTGACCTCCCAAGTGAAGTCTTGTCGTATCAACAGAACGGGGCACCTCTCCATTATGTGGCTAATGTGAGAAGATATTTAAGTAACACTTTTAAAGGGCGGTGGATAGAGCGACGTGGTGCAATAGAGTGGCAGTCAAGGTCGCCGGATTTAAGTCCCTTAGATTTTAGGTGTTATAAGGATTGAGTGTATAAAAATAAACCCGATACTATTGAAATTCTTGAGGTGCGTATAGATACGGCGAGACGCGCGCGAGACGCGCCAGCAACGAGCCTAGTTCGTCATATTTATACGGGGCTCGCGAGCCTACCACGCGCCGCGCGACGGAGGCTCGCAGCGATCCATTTTCTGTCGGTTTTTCAACGCGCCATCAAAGGGATTTGCGCGTCTAGTGGGACTGGTTTGTGGCAGGCTCGTGCTGAAATTTAGTTTGCAGCGAGACAGAGTTTTGATGAATATGGAGTGGTCCGAAGAAAGTATGCTAAATTTAGTGGAGACTTACAAATTATTCAAACATTTGTGGGATCCCAAAGACAAAGATTACTTTAAAGAAACCAAGGTCAAGTGCAAGCTATATTTGCACAATTAGTGTTCCGTGCCATCAGCCCCCAATTAACCTGAGGAAACCTCATCTGCCCGATCTCCGTCCATCTGCCGCGCTTCCCGCCACCGACAGCACCAATGCCGTATCACATCGCGTATGCCTGGAGCTCATAGTGAGCCAAATTAAAAATTTTGAAAAACGTGTAAGGACAAGAGTTGTTCCTTACATCGTGAGAACTCTTTCTATAAAACCAATTGTTTAGCAGTAATAAGGAAATAAACAATTAAATTGATATATCAATTGACCGCGCTAAAATTTTTCAATCCTGATAATTTCTGCTTAAGCTACTTTGCAATATTCATGATTTTTTTCAAATTTTTCTGAGCGATGCTTTTGATGATAAGGGTGGGGGACAGCAATTTTTAAGCGTTTTTCCCTAAAAAACTGAATACAAAAAGCATATATTGTCGAATTCGTGCTTGAACAACCTTTCATTTGACACCCTACACGATGCTCTTGAAAATATTTTTTTTCCTTTTCCCAATTTACCCCCTGAAATTAATCCACAGAATTAAAATTCATCTTTCTATACTTCACGTTGAAAAAAAAATCGCCTGTGACATACACACGGACGGACGCCGAAGTGATTCCATAGGTATTCTGTTTCACGAAACACTAAGAAGAAAAGAAGGTTGACGCGTGGAATGAAATTGCGTCAGCCGTCGGAAAAAGAGGCCAGCAAGAAGTAAGCAGTAATAACCACTGCACAAAATTAACAAACCTGCCGTTTGTTCATCGACGTCAGACAGGGAATAAGTCTGCTTTTTTCCGCTCAGCATGTACAACTAAAAAGTTCGTGGGAAACTCGTGGCGCGCTCAACTTGCTATGCGGATCAGATACAATTCGCAGGAGGCTCGAGGCAGGCTCGTTGGTTTAAAAGCGCGACTCAGGCGCGACTCGCGCGCGTCTCGCGCGCGTCTCGTCGTATCTATACGCACCTTTAAAGATCTAATTCGTACACTGATAAAAAATCATGTGCAACAGGAATTTTTTGACCGTCTAAGGCACTGCAGAGCTGTAAATGGTGGCCATTTTCAAAACTGACTAAAGTAGTAGTTTTGATTAATTTTTTGTTGTTGCGTGAATTAATATTTCTCAATTGTTGAATAAAATTGACATTTGAAACCTCAAATTTTAATTTATAAAAATCTAAGATAGAATATAAAACTTTTTTTCGCAAATTACAAAATATTTTTTATCTTTACCAAAATATTCCTAGTAGGCTCACTATTAAAAATCCTAAACTTGGCTTGGGTCCCGTAAGTAGCAACAGAGATATACAACTTCAAAATTTCTAAATACGCCCTGGTCACTAATGTTCTAAATTGAGAATAAAGGTTTTAAACTGACACGTGAAAGAGTGAGTCAAAGATTTTATGAATTTATAGTTGAAAATTTATAAAGAAAAGAACAGCAACAAATTTCTAGATAAAAATCTTTTGTAACCAAGAAAATCTCTAAATAATTGGAATAATAAGATTTAATGACGACTTATTAACAGTGTTAGGTCAAAATCTAAGTAATCGACTAGAAGATCTTAATGCAAACTAGTAATGAATCCTAAACCTGTTTAGTGAATCCCGATATATAGGTCGTATCTGCCATTTTACTATAAGAGCAACAATCTAAAATTAGAATCGTTCAGTCAGTTACAACCAAACCTATCCCGATTCGAAATCTGAGGAAAACATGTCTTTCTTAATCTTTTTAAAAAATTAGTGGAATTTAAAGTAAAAAAACTCTATTTTACCGCTAACCTATAATTCTGTGTAGTCCACTTTGGGTCGTGGCGCAAAAAACAGCAAATGCTACGGAATGACGAATAAGTGTTAAATTTTTGTCCCCCTAAAAAGAGAAGCCCTTTGACTCTGATTGAAAACAGAACTACCGGGACTTCTTGGTGACTTATTTGCAAGAAAGGTAAAACTTAATTACAACACTACCAAAGTCAAACGGCTTCTCAGTTTATGGTGACAATATTTGATACATATTTTCATGGTATTCGTAATTCTGTAGATGTTTTCTGTGGCGAAAATTAGGGAAAGGGTTCAAATGAGGTTTATTTTTGTGTTATAAAACCAAAATCTTGTATTTTATTATTGGCTACTGGTTTCGTATCTTTAGCGCTGCATCATCAGGTCATCAAGACTAGAAAAGTGCAACATACGTTATAACACTGGAAACTAGATTGTTGTAAAAGTATTCTAAAGGATAATTGGAACAACAAAAATAAAATTAATAATCTTTACAGAGGTGGCAACTTAGATCCGAAGAGTCGAAATAAGCAAAAAAATTATGCAATGAATGAAACCTATTGGAATGGGCTCTAAAGGTGTCCAGATGAATGTATGAAACTCTTTATAAAAATATCTTTTTGCTAATTTTGTTTTATTAACAATTTATTGCAAAGAAGTCGTTTTTCATGTCTTTTTTCGGTTTTCCGTCCTATCTCAGTTAGTTATTAAAATAGCGGAACGCCGTTGGCACCATCGAGGAGGTGAGAAAATCTTACACAATTTTGCTGCTAAGCACTTTTGTCAATGACTAATAGATTCGTCAGTATTTAACAAATAGAAAACCCCTCAAACCGCGAGCGTGCAGCGGATGCAGCGGTATACAGTTAAAGGCAGAAAGTGTGCGACTTATGGGAGAATTTTTTATTATTAAATTTGGAAAAAAATCAACTTGGCCATTTATCTCTGCATCACTTGAAACTTAATTTTATAGCCGCGTACAGAATTTGGGTTTGTTTGGGAGAAATTAGACAATTTTCACTCTTTTGTCAATCAAAATATTACCATGAATACATTTTCTCTTTCCGCATTTAAACTAGATCTTTTGACTTAAAAAAATGTTTTACGATCAATTGTGTTAATTCCCAGTTACTTAGTAAGTTTTTATTGAAAAATAAATGAAAATTGTTGTTTTGCCTCTTAGGCGAAAATTAATGATTTTTAATTGAATGAATGAGTAAATTAACAATAATGAATATATACATATTAGAATGACAGAAAAACTCTAAAGTGTTATGTGAGATATAGCTTTTCCAATACTATAAGTCTGGTCGCTCATTAGGCGATAAGGCCACGATTTGCCGCGCGCGATATTCTAATACCCATAGACCGACGTGAAACAGAAAAAAATGTTTCTTTAATTTTTTTAATATCAGTATATTTAGAAATTTTTGCGTAAACGTCAAATACTATGGTGTAACTAAGACCAACCGCAAAAAAATACATTACTTACCTGACCAGAGTTTCCAAATATTATAGTAACAAAATGTCAATATAAATATCCTGTATAGTAGAATTCCTTACAATTGAAACATTTCCTATTACGGATTCTGGCCCTTAAATAAGATTAACAGTCACTGCTCGAAAATATAAAGCTATATTACCTTTCCTAGTATAAGGGCTTTACAAGCTTTATTGAACTTTCCTTTAGAAGGTATCGAAAACACGCAAGCTATGTCAAGTATTAAGGTGGAATATCCTATGAGCCTTCTGGGCCCAGTGACAAATAGGTATGTGTTTGGTGTGTAAAATTGGCTTTTAAAGTATTTTCTTTGTGACGTGTTTGGCGCAATGTAATTTTATATGGTAAGTTTTGCTCTGAAACATACGTATGTAAGTTAAAATAAGTACTTAAATCGTGAGCATTTTTAAAGAACAACCTTTGGATATCTCTCAGATATTTAAATAATCGTAGGTAAAAATGCATTTATTATAAAATCTTTTAAAAAATAATTTTTGAAAACAAGCACTTATTATTTAGATGTACAAAAACGACAATAAGTATAGATTTTTCATTGTGTAATACTGAATGCTAATTATAAGTGGACGCAGTTCGCGTGGGTGGATCCTAATAAAAGTAGTATCAAAGTTATCACTGATACAGATATATGATATGTTAATTTCATTGCCTTAAAAGCTCGCCGCGCGCGAAAAGTTCATACAGGCATGAATTTTGTTTAGCAGAAATTGTAAGTACCTAAGTATGTATTTTTTCTCTACTATTCACGCGACAAGCTTTTAACACAATAAATTTAACATAATATATTACATCTGTTTCAGTGATAACTTTGATACTACTTTTATTAGGATATAGTATTCAGCATTGCCACAATGAACAAACTATACTAATTTTTTTTGTTTTAGTACATTTAAATAATAAAAGCTTGTTTTTAAAAATCATTTTTACAAAATTTTATTTTTTAATATTTAGATATGTCTTAAGGTATGCATTTCTGATTATGCATCATTATTACAAGACATTTTACCTGTTATCGTATTCTGATCATCAAACCCTTTAATTTGATACTCATATCAAAGCTAATGTGAAGAAAACAATCCGCCATCTTCTGGCCTCCGCCATATTGGGTTTAGAATGACGTCGCACAGCTTACCGTATTCTACTTCTCGAAGCCTTTCATTTGATAGAAATGTCAAGGGGGTTGTGAAGAAAAAGGTAATCCGCCATCTTGTGGCGTCCGCCATATTGGGTTTAGAATGGCGTTACATAGATGATGGTATTCTACTCGTGAAACCATTTCACTTCATGGCCATATCAAGGGCAGAAAAAGGTAATTCGCCATCTTGGGGCGTCCGCCATATTGGATTTAGAAAAATATTAAATACACTGTATTGCATTGTCACCGGACTTACACATGTGTACAAAATTGCAAAGCTCTAGCTTAATTGGAACTAGTCGAAATTTTGATTGCAATATTTGACCTAAACATACTAACAAACATACATACATACATACAAACTAACAGGTAAAGCTCATAAATCTATAGGTTAGTTGCCTTCCCAAAATAAAACAAGCAACGCTAAAACCGAATCTTCCCTGCTGCTCCCGCTCAAAGTAAAGATGATGGTTTTCTTGATACCAATATCTGGTATTGTGTGAAATACGCCTCATCGGACCATATCACAAATCTTCCAAAATTCACATTGGCTTATCATTAACCTTAGTAATAAATAAGTAAAAATATTATTTCATACTTTTTAGTTCTTTTAGTAAAGTTGATTCATTTTTATTGAAGCAAAAGTATTATATAATAATTTAAACCAAACTTGAAGAAAATATTCTGTTTTTCAGTAGACATGATATACATATCACAAAAAATTACACCGGCACACAAAAAAAAGTGGTCTGTACATTTGACCAGACCCATCTATCTATATGTATTTTGATGCGCTGAATCCAAATCCGAAGTCCGTTTGGCCCGTACACCCTCAAATTTTGAGTAAATTGCAAAAAACGCTGAAAATGGCTAAAAATTGCGAAAAAGTGCAGTTATGAAAAAGAAGAAAATTTTATTGAACTAGATCAAGTATGTATCTTATGTATTTTGATGCGCTAAATCCAAATCCGACGTCCGTTTGGCCCGTACACCCTCAAAATTTTGAGTAAATTGCGAAAAAACGATGAATATGGCTACAAATTGCGAAAAATTGCAGTTATGAAAATGAAGAAAATTTTATTGAACTAGGTCAAGTATGTATGTATGTGAAGTTCGTTTGGCCCGTACACCCTCAAAATTTTGAGTAAATTGCGAAAAAACGCTGAAAATTTCTAAAAATTGCAGTTATGAAAATGAAGAAAATTTTATTGAACTAGATCAAGTATGTTTCGTATGTATTTTGATGCGCTGAATCCAAATCCGAAGTTCGTGTGGCCCGTACACTCTCAAAATTTTGAGTAAATTGCGAAAAAACGCTGAAAATGGCTAAAATTTGCAGATATGAAAATGAAGAAAATTTTATTGAACAAGATCAAGTATGTTTCGTATGTATTTTGATGCGCTGAATCCAAATTCAGAATCTGTCAATCTCAATCATTCATATATTCATCAAAAATCGTAAAAAAATAGCAATGAATAGCAAAAAATATTATTGTTCTTACGCACCAATGAGGACTTTTATTACATATGTGGGAGTGATTTCTTGTAACATTATACTCTACAGAAGCCAAGATACCCACTACTGCAGAACTGCAGTCGCTTGATGACGATGCCTGCGGGCCTGCTTCGTCACCCTGACCAGACGCCGATACTGGGGTTCCGAATCCCTGCATCGTAAACTTATCGCTTGTGTCTGCCATGACGGCATACACGCCGTTAACCCAGGGACTCTGCCAGATGGTTCTGTTGCCCACCGTCACCATGTGGAGGTGCCCTGGTCACAGGCACAAGCAATCAGTCCTCCGAAGTTGAATTGCAAGTTCTAGCTATTTTTCGAAGTTTTTTGCAATGTACTCAAAATTTTGAGGGTATACGGGCCAAACGGACTTCGGATTCAAAATACATACGAAACATACTTGATCTAGTTCAATAAAATTTTCTTCATTTTCATAACTGCAATTTTTAGCAATTTTCAGCGCTTTTTCGCAATTTACTCAAAATTTTGAGGGTGTACGGGCCAAACGAACTTCACATACATACATACTTGACCTAGTTCAATAAAATTTTCTTCATTTTCATAACTGCAATTTTTCGCAATTTGTAGCCATATTCAGCGTTTTTTCGCAATTTACTCAAAATTGTGAGGGTGTACAGGCCAAACGGACGTCGGATTTGGATTTAGCGCATCAAAATACATATGAAACACACTTGATCTAGTTCAATAAAATTTTCTTCTTTTTCATAACTGCACTTTTTCGCAATTTTTAGCCATTTTCAGGGTTTTTTTGCAATTTACTTAAAATTTGGGGGTGTACGAGCCAAACGGACTTCGGATTTGGATTCAGCGCATCAAAATACATATAGATAGATGGGTCTGGTCAAATGTACAGACCACCTTTTTTTTTATGTGCCGGTGTTATATGCTATCAAAGAAAGTGTAGTTGTTCTAGTTTGATAGGATCACCATAATATTTCCTGTTTACCAATATGTATAATTACTTTTATTAGTTAGTGTCGCTTAAGTTAAAAATTAGGTACCAATACCCAAGCAATAATTATAATAATTATGAGTAACCAAACTTGTGTGCTACAGCCACAATTATTACATTATTGCATTTACTTTAAATTTTGTAAAATAAAGTTGATGATCTGCAAAAACTAGAAAACTAAAAATTTTTGCCGACAACGTTATGTTGTCTGATAAATATCACAGATTATAGAAGGGCTTCGCACGTCAAAGCATAGTTCAAGAAAGTGAGTAAATACACTCATCGCAGTAACTTTATTACTTTAAAGTTAAAAGCTTACTTCAGTAGTTAATTATGTTGTATTAAAACCTATGTGTTTAATATGGTTTAACTTAAAACTCTCTTTAAGTTTTAGTAAGAACCGTACTTTATATTCTGTAGGTAGTATTTAATGGAAATGATGTAGGGTTCCCATATAGCCGAGTAATTCTATTAAGCTCTGAGTAAATTACCTCTTCGAGTGTGAAAATATTGTGTCTAAAACTTGTTTTAAAGTAAATTTGTATCATGGAAAATTTACGGAAACCCCTCTGCTTTAAGATAATTTTCTATTGGGAAATTTATAAAGTGGTAAGCTCTTGTCACTCACCTAGTAGATAAATTACCCCGAGGGGAAATTTAATTATTTCGTGCAGTTGTGCTTATGAAAGTAATATCATGGGCGTCGTTATACATAGATGGTAATTTTACTAATTTAATTTTTAATAATTAAAACTTCTGCTAAAATAGTGTTAACAGAAGTTTTGACTACTAGATAAAAACATACTCTTACTATTCCTACTAAACTTACGTGTACGGTAAAAGGACTATCTTATATTACCGTCACATAAATTAAAAATTTTATATCTTTAAAAATATGTAGAAATTCACGATTAGTTTAGAGGACACAGTTCAGAGTCTATTGTTCACTATTAATTGCTGAACAATGGTATGTATTTAATTGCATTGTTGTAAAAAATGACTGGCCGATCGGCCATGATCTTCCGGAAAACAAAGGTGAGTTCTTACCTTTACCAACTTGGATAAAAAACTAAAATGGGAAATGTTGTTGAAAGCAGGTGCTAGTCAAAAAGATTTCGTAAAATTTTTCTTTCCGGTCTCTTTCTTAAGATTTTGATAAATTATTGATTTCGTATAATAAGGTATAAGCGAGTAACCACAAACTTGAGAAAATACGAAAAAAATCACTTATATGTTTCTGAACTGTTAAATGCTAGGGCAGAAATTTTGTATAAGATCGCTTCTAATCAATTAGCAATTGGCAAGAGATCTACCAAACGTTAAAAGCTGTTATTTAAACAGGACTATTTACTCTTTTAGTATGTGGCTTATGTAAGACGACATCTTGTTGACATTTTTCCAAAAGACTTTAAGGAGAAATGTGTCATGGTACAGTAGAGTGAGATATTTTAATTTGAAATCTAAGGATTTTCAAAAGATAAACCACGTGCAATAATTCCTAATTACATTTACTAGAATAAAACTTGCTACTTTTCTTTATATAAACCGTCTCTAGCGGACCATTCTTTTATATTTAAAAAGATTTGCAACTTAAATAACATATATACATTCAAAAGTTACAAGGAGATTGATATCGAAATAACATAAGATCATAAAAAAGGTCCTTAAAGTATGATGTGGAATCAATGACGCATATCTTCAGTTATTACTCTTGAAAGGCAACATAGGTAAAATGAATAGGTGAATGAAAAATAAAACTGCCAAGTTCTGAAGTTTTTATTTTTAAGAAAATTAAATATGGTAATCATGGCAGAACAAAAAGCTTTTATGATCGAAAGTTACTTTAGGAATGGTAGAAGAGTTGAGGCCAGTGGGTTTATTCAACAAGGGACGTCATTCAGGATTTTCAAACAGAATTTCTACACATAGTCATGGATTTCGGCCAGTTACGTCCAGTTTTGACTAGATCTGCGGCTTTGTTTAGAGAAACAGGAAGTGTGAATAGAAAGGAAGGCAGTGGGAGACCCAAAGTTCGCACTCCACAAAAAGTAGGAGAATTGAGGCAAACCGTCAATGAACAACAAACCCTTATTCGACGTTTAAGCCAGCAAGTAAATGTATCCTACGGAACCTGCAATACAATGCTGAAATATGACCTGCATATGCACGCTTATCGTCTAAGATCAGTTCAAGAATTGTACCAATACCAAAATATAAGTCGCAGCGAATGCAATTTTCAGAGTGGCTTATGGGTAATTTACATAATAATGAAAACGTATTTGAAAAAAAACTTTTTTACTGCATGGTTTTACCTCTCTGGTTATGTAAATTCTCAACAAATGAGAATGTGAAGATCTAAAAATCCACATTTCTTTATAAAGAAGCCTCTGCATTCACAGGCCATATTGGAGAGAAGGTTAATTAGATCATTTTTTTTTAAATGGACTCTCGATTCGGCGCGATACCGTAATGAAATTTTAGAAACTTTTGTAAAAGCATCAGATGATAAAGTGATGCAACAATGCTACTTAGAGCAGAACGGCGCACCAATTCACGTAATTTTTGATAATTTAAATTTTTTGGAAGAATTTTTGGAAGACCGAATCATTAGTCTTAATATGGTAGTTAGGTGGCCACCACGGTCCTGTGATCACACGCCGTGCAACTTTTTTGTATGGCCATACATTAAATACTCGATTTTAAAAGCCCCTTGTGAATAGAAGACCAGGCTAGAATTACAAATTAATTTCAGAAGATTAACAACTCCTACCAATTATGCATAAAATTCTAAACATATTTCATGTATCATGTCCTACACCTAAATTCAACTGTTTGCGAGAAAATTGCTTTTTAACTTAAAACATCAAAACGGCGAAAAGACAATAAAATGCAAAAATAAATAAAAAGTTATATTAGCAAATGTTGGAAATGGCCCCTACGAATCCCTGGCAGTACGCGAGACCATATTCAAATTCCTGCAGAACTTTATTTACTAGTTAAGGTTCTATCAATCTCATTTCGTCTCTTATCCTGTTCTTTAAGTCTTCAATATTGTTTGGTTGGTTAACAAAGACCTTAGACTTAAGATAACCCCACAAAAATAAAAATCTAGAGGGGTCAAATCCGGAGATTGGCAGGCCATTAAACTGGACCCCGTCGGACAATCCATCGTTCAGAAAAAAAACTGTATTGAGGTACTCACGCACACAAGAGTCTAGGGGATGGGTGAAACTTTATTACCCGGACTTCCGCATGCGCAGAGGAAGGAACATCAGTGGATTTTTTTCGCACCGATCCCTCTTCGCCTGCGAGGAAAGAGACTGGTCAGGGCCCCTAACCAGGTGCTAACCCTGTTCCGACCTTAGGGTGTCCTCCGATCCACCGTTCGCTAGATTTTCTGGACAACAAACAAAACATAATTTTTAGGTTAAGGTACCTAGACACGATAAATTTTTTGCTCGGGACCTTTAAAAAGAAAGACAAAACAAAATTTTTATCGAGGAGGGAGTGATAACCCGTTTCCAATACACCTTTTAGAGCCGATTTCCTAATTTTTTATAATATTTAAGTGACAACAATTAAAAAAAAGATGCGGCCGAGCACGGATTCGAGCCAACACATCTCGGTCAATAAGCGGATTCTTTACCACTGCACTACGTGACTGATGTTAGAAAAGCGGTAAACTTATTAACAATTAACAATTTCTAAATTTTTGAGGTATTTACGCATGCGGAAGCCCGGTAATAAAGTTTCACCCATCCCATAGACTCTTTACTCACGCACGGGACGGGTGTAATGGGCCGGAGCTCCATCTGGCAGATACCACCAAAAATTGTTCGATTTGTTTCGTATACTTGTCCCTACCGTGATCAAAATCCCTATATTTTTTTCTATTTTGCTGACAGTAGATCGAGATATCGGTACCCTGCGAGGGCACTTGTTATTAAAGAGCTGACAAACTTCCATTTATGGGCGCATCCTATCCCCATAACCAATCATCATTAATATCTCTATTCGCTCTCCCTTTCACTTAGCCGAATAATTTTTTTCAATTACAAGGTTATCGAAATAACTTTTGCGAGACACCTTGACTTAAATCGAGACGACTCAAAGCAGGAGATAACCATCACTCTCAGTATGGCTTGACCTAAGGCTTTAATTTACAATAATATTTATGATTTAAGTAATAATAAAAAAACTCATCTGTTAATAATCCAAATTTCGATTTTCTCGCAAATAGTTGAATTTAGGTATAGGATATGATACTTGAAATGTGTTTAGAATTTTATGCAGAATTCAAAAATTAAATAAAAAATAGGGGTATCTATTTAAAAAAATAAAGTTAGTTGTCACTTGTTCTTGAGCCACCCTTTATCAATGACATGACCTTCAAAAACTGCAACAAAAATAAAAAATTGACGGGTCCGAGCGTAAAAAAACACCTGAATTTTAAATGAATTTGATCCAACCTTTACATTCTAACTGTATGTTTTCTTTTTAAATTCCGTATTATCCAATGACAATGACAATAATGTAATTTTCTTAAAACTAAAAACGTCAGAACTTAACAGTTTTATTTTTCATTCACCTATACCTTTTACTTATGTTACCTATGAAGAGTAATAATTCAAGACAATATGCTTGATTGATTCCACGACATACTTTGATCTTACGTCATAGGCGGTTCTAGACCTCTATTTTTGGGGGGGCTTAAGCCCCCGGTTTACTTATTTGGGGGGCTCAAGCCCCCGGTTTACATATTTGACTATACATATACTAGGCCACTCAGTTGGATTTGGGGGGGCTAATCCGAGATTTGGGGGGCTTAGCCCCCCAAGCCCCCACCTAGAAACGCATATGGATAATATACGCGAAAATTTACCTAAAGTTAAAAATTGTCCAAAATGTAGTTTGACAGGCGAGAAACATGTTGACAATAGACAAAGCTGCCTAATGAAAAATGCAATTAAGTAGGCGTAATAAACAACTTAAAAATATTTTATATACAGCTATTTCGCACTATGAAATAAGTAAACTGCGCTATTATACTTATTAAGTATCTGTAGTACTACTAGTAGATTTAAACAAACATACCAACCAAACTAAATTTACTTTAATGCGAACTTTCAGTAAATATTCTTTAAAACGTAAGTCAGCAATCATTAACGCACCTGAATACGGCCCTATTCTAGATGATAACTTAGTTGTAAGCAGTTTTACCACCAGTTGGCCAATAGCAGTACACTTGCCAGCGAATGATTCCAACCATTATTGTTTATGGAAGATGCATTTTGTATTAGGTATCTAACCCAAGCAAGCGTGAAAATGTGATACACCAACAAATTTCCCTGCCGCCTCCCTTCGTCTCTCTGTAATTGTTTAAAAAACAGTCAATCAAAATGTTAGAAATTCCCGGGCTTCTGGACTGACTATGGATTTTAAGAATAAGTCAAAGATCCACATGTCATTTTAAGTCACGTCGTCCTATGCTAGATGGTTTTGTATATGCTCTTTCCTTTTAAATATTAAAATGTAATACATTATTTAAACAATAATTACATTTAAATACTTTTACCATTTTATCAAGAGCATAAATTGAGTTTTTAAATCCAAAGATCCCTAATTAAGATATAATTATTTAATATTTCCAGCTTTTAACTTTATACTGTGCTTTAGTACGTTTTATTTAATAATCTTTTTTACTTTGAAAGTTCTTTTATGCTCTTAAATTATTAGCTACTTTCAAATATATATGTATATGCGCATAAGAAAATTTAATTTTTGTAATTAATAGCTTCAGAAAGTGAATACAAAAAAGTTGCCATGGCTGCATCTAATAGAAATAAAGTTGTGTTGTTAGGTAAAAATATTAATTTCCTTAAAGTTACATTTAAGATTAAGATAATATTTTTTAACTTTTATGTTAGTTTAACCACTTTCTTATGGTATGTAATATCATAGGCAAATCTAATTTTCCCGAAAAATAGGGAAAAAATGGGTTGGTACGGAATAATTTTCGTTGACATCTGCTTGTCAGTTTTTGCCACGTGTGAAAATCGAATTAATTGCTGGCATTAACATGAATTTTTTTCCTTAAAAATAATTTTTGGCCGATAAATTGTCGCTTGTGATTGGTCAGAATTAAGCAAAGAAAATAATAATAGGTAGTAGTATCATGCACATAAAAGTGCATACAAATTTCCGAAGCAATTCGAAAAAATCAGTTGCTCAGCAACTCATGCGTACTTCATGACATCATGGCTATAAAAATTGAAGTGGAAGGCGAAGATTTTTTCCACTTGCATAAATACCATTTGCTAAAAAATTGCTTCGCAACGTATTTGTTCAAATTCCTTCACACGAAAAATTAGATGCACATATATATGGTATTTAATAACAGTATTTCCTAAGTATAACACACATAAACTATATACTATTACTTTTTTGTAACTTTTGTTGATATCGAATAATTTACTGACAGGAGCTGTGGAACAGTTTTTAACCTAAAATCATTTTTATAGAGAAATCGTCTCTTGTGATTGGTAGGAATAAGATAAAGGAAATAGTAGTAGCTATAATCATAAGAGCATCTAATTTTTCCGAAAAAATTCTAAAAATGAATTGCTAAGCAATGTTTTTGATAAATGGCAAAGTACTGTTGACTATAAATTTCTTTTTCGTTGGAAAAATTAGATTTATGAATGATATTTGACAAGACTATTTTCTCAGTAAAACACACACAACTTATATGCTATTGCTTTTCTGTAATTTTTGTTGACATCTGCTTGTCAAATTTTGCCGCAGGTAAAAAAAAATCAATACGACAATGACAATCAAACCATTTTTCCACTTAAGAATCGTTGTTGACACAAAAATTGTCCATTGTGATTGGTAGAAATTAAAACGAAAGAAATAGTAACTGTAAAATGATAAATCTTCACAATTTTCCAATAATTGATTTCTACAAACAAATTTTGACAATGAAGAGCACCGCAAAATTTAACTAACATGCATTTTTATAGAGAACTACGATCGTCACATGTCGTATGGTAAAATTTACATGACTCTCTTTGGACTTTGGCCAGCAACATACCAAGGATTTAAAAAGAGTTTGTACGAGTTTTATCATTATTTTACTTTCGCATATTTTTGCCTATTTGTTTTGACTCAAGGGATTGAAGCGTTTATCTCACTTAAAACTAGCTTAGAGGATTTTGCTGCAGCCACTGGAGTGACCATTGCCTACACTATATGTATTTTCAAGGTATAATAAACCAACGTTTATTGAAATTTAAAATATTTTGATAAGTTCCCGTTTTTAGTATTTGAACTAATATGTATATAAATAAATGATGAGTAAGTTTATGTATATGAACAAATCTCTTTTTAATACCTGTGTTTACTACCTGTTTATTCAGTTAATGTCATAGTGGTATGTTATTTTTTGCCTAGCTTAGTTTGTGCTTCTTAGGCTTATTTTTAAAGGTTAAGCTTTTATTAAAATAATATCACAATAAAATTATTTATTACTTAAATATGTAGATACATTATAGGCCAAATAAATAAACTGTTAAGACCCCTTTTCTTATGTACTTTGAGCTACTGAACACGAATTTGACATCAAAATCCCTTCATCAGGTCGGGATTTTTTCTAACCTTAAAAAATAGATCAAAATAGCGCTAAAATCACTAGAAACTGCGCGTGTTCTCAGCGAATATAGGTTAGGATTCCAACCTAACCTTGAAAAAACTTGGATGAATGCATTTAAAGCGTAAAAATTGACAGAAAGTTAGGAAATGGAAAGTTTCTGGTACGTTTATTAAAGAAATTCAACAACATAATTAATAAATCAAATGATGACTACGTTCCAACTTCAAAAAAATCACAATAGTCGAAATTCTGTATACGTAGACTCGTCTTAACGCTTGATGATTGCGTGAAATAAGCGGAAAAGCAATAAAATTAAAAACCTGGGAATTTAACCTCACGCAATGCATTGAATCATTTAGAACGGGGGCAGTAAGCCTTATAATATAAGCTGTAAGGGTTACTGTCGCCGTCTTGAATGATTTCATGCGATTTTTTGAGGTTAGGTTGAAATTATCATCCATACCCTAAAAGCATTGCATCCTTGAACGTTCAAATTCACAGGTTTATTATTTTAATGCGTTTTCTCTCATTTCATGCAGCCATCAAGCGTTCAGACGAGTTTATGTATACAGAATTTCATATTGCATACAATTTGGACGTTTTAAATGCCGTCACGCAAGTTTTTTCAAAGTCTGGTTGCAATTCTAATGTATATTCGCTGAGAACACGCTCAGTTTAAGTTACATAGGTTTGCACCCGAATGAAAAACCGTTTCGATATTTTGATCTATTTTTTGGGGTTAAAAAATCCTGATTCTGATGTCAAATTCGTATTTAGCAGCTCAACATACATAGGGGTAGAGGGTAGACCACCTACCGAACATGATTTTTTTTTATTTTGTGGAGCTGTGTAATTGAAAGTTTCAATTTTTATCTGTCTAATAAAATAAAAGATCTCATTTTCATGCTTCTATATATATGGAATTTGTTAAATTTATTTTCATTGCTTCTAGTGTTATTGTATTGATATCAAATCGACTCTATACCGCTACTACTGCTACTGCTGCTACTATGACCCTCAGTTATTATTTATCTTCATTATTCTTGAAATCGTGGTATCAATGTTATAGTTGTTACTTTCAATTTGATATAATATGATCGATGCTTCAATAAGCTTGCTCAATCCTTTTGAATATGATATACGTTCAGACTTGACGTTTCAGTCATCAATAAAATAACTAGATACATATGAATCATTAGATAACTTAAGTACGAAGGAATAAAACGGACCCGAAAAAAATGTATTATGTGTCACTTAGAACTCAAATGATTCCCAAACGGTATTTTTTATGGCCGACTTATTGCTCAATAAAAAGAATATGTCCACCCTTTAATGTAATAATATATAAGTTGCCCCATTTATCACTTAATACTTAATGTATGTAGGATAGAATAATTTTTAGAATAATTTAACTAAATAGAGTAAAGTATACCATTAAATTCAGTTAATGGTATAGTATATGTACGTATTACACCTACGTGCTTATAGCACATCCTGTACAAGGTGTTTTGATGTTGAGATTATGGAACCTTTGACATATTACTTAACACTGTTTAAATAGTTTTACCACACAGAAAAACTTTAATTTTTGTATTCGACGGGCATTTTGCTAATCATGTCGGTTTGGTAATTTGCATCATAAGGAGATAACCAAAATTCTTGGCTATCCCCTGGTTAGCCAAATGAGCTTTAAGTTTAAGTGCAAGTTTTGGTGTATGGTACAACTGTGTAAACAGTATAAGTTATTTTTCTCTAAAATTATGAAGTATATACATTATTATATATTTATTAAAATAACAATATGAGTTTTCCTTTTACTCGACATAAAAATTATATTGTTTAATAAATTACAATAGGTACAACTAATATATTCACCAAGTAAATGTATACAATAGCGAAGTTAAATTTTTATGTTAGCACAACTACGTAAATATTACAGCACTACTGCTATAATGTTTTAAAAATCGAAATGAAATACTATATTTAAACGAACACGAAATGACATTTATCTCTTACGAGTATAAAAGTTTTCGATATAAATTAGCTGCGATTATACAAGTAAGAAATAGTCATTTCTTGTATGTTGTACACCATACTTACATACAAGTAAGACGCGTGACTGTAATATATTTCTCTACTAGTATTTATATTCGTGTTGAAGTAAATCTCAGAACTATATAATATATTTTTAAAGTAAATCACGGTGTGCTTCGAATAAGTTTAGCCCAAAAGTCTTCTAACTTCCGTTTTTTTCAGATTCTGTAAAAGTAGTGTGGCCTGAGTAATTTAAGCCCAAAATGAAAATCCTAGATCAATAGTTTAAAAAGAAAACTTGATTTTACTAATTTTCTTTTAGAATAAGCGCCGTTATTTTATGAAAAAGAGTGGTATCAAAATTTTTTAATCTTCTTTCAAATCATGGAAACGATAACTTCTTCGTGGAAATATTTAATATTTTTAAATAGCTTTGATAATCCTGAAAAAATGACTTTTTCGTCAATTCTCGGTACCTATCTCTTAAATGGTATATTCAAATACAATGGTTTATAATATATCTAAATATCACTATCACTGGGTAATATACAATTAAAAAAAAAACATTCTTTGAAACACTTGGAAGAATTCTTCGCCAATATGTATTTTAAGAATAGTGACTACGTGAAATGTGTCTAAAATTTTGAAAAGATTTCTAAAATAAAAAAGGAGTGTTAACATAGTTAACATTTGCCCCGCTTCTTTTTAAGACATCTTGTATTTTGGAAAATACATCTAAAATGTACCAGAAATTATTATAAAATTGACGCTTTTGAGAGTTTTTTTGCAAGAGTCGGTCATTAGCCAATTACTTCCATTATTCAATACTCTATCAAATGTCTTTTGTGTAATTGTAGGTTTTCATTTTTAAATCACCACGATTCATCAGCATCATACACCAAATAGAGAAAATGGAACGAAAAGTTGTTAGTTTAAATGATGAAAGTGTTAAAATTTACAAGGATAATGTAAAATTCTCAAAGAAAATCGAACTAGCACTTCTACTGATGGGCTTTACTGGACTTATATTTTACTACTTGGGACCTGTTGTAAGGGACAGGATGGAATTTCGTAATGCAACAGTATTATCAGAGCGCCATCTGATTGTCGCAAGTTGGTTTCCTTTTGATGAAAATTTTCATTATTGGAAAGCATACGCAATACAGTTTGTGGGTTGCATGTAAGATATAACTAATTCTTAAATATACAGGAAGTTTCTTTTAAGTATAAATTAAATGAAAACTTTCTATGGCGATTCATGACACTAAAAGCGTTGTTAAATTGTTTTTATTTCCGAAAATACTAAAATTCCGATAACGAGGGTTTTAAAACAAAACTCTGTGTATATTTGTTATTAAAACGTCTTGCTTAAAGTTAATTGCCTTTAAGTTAGTAATTAAAAATAATTTTGCATCTATCTTTTCAGATATATTTTATTGATCCATGCTAGTAAGGTTTGGTCGCCGAATTAAACACACCATTTTATTTTATAGCGACAATATTGATAATTTTGGAATTTTAGGGCTAAACAAAACGCCAAAGTTATCACTATTTATGCCTTTATTAGAAATATATATTAAATTTAACAGTTTTATAACTCAACAAAAGCAGTAAACTTTCTTAAATTATTTTTCGTTTATACTACCGCCCCGATGGCATTATATAGAATATTTATTTATGTTACAAGCCTTACAGGTTTAGAACCCAACTACAAGGCATATTTTACAGTTATATTAATTAAAGGAGAGATAATTTAGTAATTAAAAAGTAATATAACAAAATTAAATACAACTAACCTATAATGTACATCTAAATTGGATATATACTAACATATAGCATTAAAACAAAAAGTACTGGGCACAGAAAACTAACAAAAAAAATTCAAAATTAAAGAGTAGGGAATATGGAATGTGGTAATGCTTTGAGTGTCTTAGACCACTAGACGCATCATTAAGAGAGGCATTGAAGTAGTCGCTGTCAGTCTCATTATTGTATACTTCACACATTCGGTACAGCGAGGAGAATTTAAAAATGTTTGTAAAGTAGGATTACTCAGATTTGAAATCGTTTGTTCTGCCGCTTTCGAGCAAAAAAGCCCATAAAATGCATACAAACAGCCTTGCCGGGAGATAAAGAAATGTATACCTGCGACCAGTGAATTGAATAAGTAAATACTACTAACCAAATATTACTTATTTTAAGTAAAGCTATTTTGCGTTGTTGACGGCCTCTAGGTTTTATTAACATTATTATATACATAGTCATAATATAATGTGCTTTTTAACTCGGACATGGGATTTTCGTGGTTAATTTTTTTCCCATGTTAACTTTTGTTCTACTCGGAACTAAAAGACGAAATTTTCACCATAGGTTATTTAAATATTTAGAGGACACCACAGTTATTTATTTTTACCAGTAACGCTACCAAAGGTGTAAAACATGAGTTCTTCTTTTGGTAAGACGCAATTTTTTAACCTCTGTATGTCAGGTAATTGATTTTGATAGTTCTTTGTATGGTTTAAATTAATTTGTAACTGTAATTTATCACCAAAAAATAAGATTTTTCTAAAATTGGGTTCAAAAAAAAACTGAAGGCCCCCTAATATACAATTCTATTACAATTAAGAGTGTTTTTTCCAAAATATAAGACGAAATGCCAAAAGTTGACAACACTAACGTTATTTACAAAATATCCTGTCAGGACTGTGACGCCTGCTACATAGGCCAAACATCTCAAACTTTAAAACAACGAATAGTACAACATAAAAGTGACAGCAGATTGGGAAAAAAATCATGCGCTCTAGCGACCCATTTTCAAAATTTTAATCACGGGTTTAATTTTGAGAATACATTAATTTTGGAACGCGAAGTTAATTATCGGAAACGCATATTCTTGGAAATGGTACACATAAACGGTGATGGGAAGTCAATTAACTCTAGATCTGACATAAACCAACTTAGTGTAATTTACTGTGGTCTCCTTGATTAATTTAAAGTGTACTTATTTTCCACAATTTACCAAACTTAAAAAGGAAACTCCCTGTATAGACTGGCAAAAATGTAGGTTTTGTGTGGTGTGATTATTGCACTAAAAAATTTTTTTTCCTGAATACCTTAAATACTACCTTGATTCTTATCGGTCATTTATACGATGTAAATCGTTGCATTATCATCTAAGATGCAGAGTTGTGTAATTGCTCGCTTTATTTGAATTTTTCTGGTAAGGAAAACTGTAATAATTAACATAATTTATTTTAGTCAACACTGTCTTATTTTAGCTATCATCCTCCTGAGGAAGTCATAAAAATATGACGAAATATATTGAGGATTTAGCAGAAAAAAATTTGCTTTTTATTTATATACAGACTGCACACCCAAAATTAGCAAAATTAACAAAAATTTAGTACAGTCGAGAAATACTGAAATCAGACGCATATACGATAAAGCATGATTTGCTTTCATTTGATTTGATTTGACTAATACTCCAATAAAACCGCCCTTAGAGCTTTGTTTTCCCACATAAACTACTCCACAATCATTTATCATAAATAACGCAAAGCAAGCGAACAAGATTGATATTGCATTTAGTCTGCTTATTTACAATTTTTCTTGGTTAAACTGCAGCGCGCTTACTACTAATGTATTATATTCAATTTAATTATGAATCAATTTTATATTCCTATACAGAATTCGTTCAACAGAAACTTAGTTTAAACAACTTACTTCTGTGCAATTTTAAACGATTAAATAGAACCAAAATTTGGCCAAAAAGATTACGCATCCAGACCACTGCAAAAACTTATACTAATAATTGAGATGTTATTGTGACAGATTACTGTGGTTCTAACGCTTTGTTACTTACTCTCTGACCACTGGGGAATTTTTAAAGCGCTAATGTAGCCTATAACATTTAGCAACTTCAGTCCACGTTGACTCGAAGTGCTCTCTGCCAGGCGGCAAGTCTGCATTTGCTTATCTCGCGGCACAGGTGTTTTAGATTTATGGGCTTTTTTGCTTGAAAGCGGCAGGACAAACGATTTCAAATCTGAGTGATCCTACTTTATTAGGTGTAGTTAAATAAAAATAATTGTTACAAATTGTCCAACCTAGGTACGCCCGAATTTATTCTCGATAAGATATTTGGACCGTCCATAAGATTATTGAGCAATTTAAATAGAGGCGTTTGTAAAAAATATCTTCGACGATCTTTCAGAGAGGACCTCCTCAACAACTCATCGTGTGGAAATCCGCCACCAAGATAAAAACCATCTTGCTTGAGAACCATGTATTTTTAAAACCTTCTTTGTACGTTTTCCAAATTGTCATTGTGAATATTGTAACCAGAGGCCCACACTACAGTCACATGCTCTAACGTAGTGCTTACGTATGAGTGATACAAAGGTACAATAGCCTCTATATCCTTAAAGTCTCTAGTTTATCGCAAAATAAACCCGTATGCCTTTGAAGCCTCTGAGATAATATTATTTATGTGTGAGAAAAAGGAGAGCCTGGTATCAAAAATGACCCCGAGGTCTCAAAGCTGCTCAATTCGGGCAAGCGCACTGTTAATTATTGAATATTCATATACATTACTGGCAAAGGTTTAGGTGTGAATGACAAGCTCTTGCTTTTTTCAATATTCAGACTGAATTTACGGTACACACCACTCACTGATCAATGTAAGATTGTTTTGAAGCTCTACGCACTCCTCTACGCTCTTTATTCTTTTATATACTTTTATATCGTCATCATACAATGGAAAATTAACGTTGAATAGATCCAATGGCATTAATGAACATATAAAAAAACAGTAGTCCTACCACCGACCCTTGCGGAACGCCCGATGTAATAGTATATTGAGCCGACCCGGAACTAAATATTTCGATATAGCTTGTGCGA
This sequence comes from Philopedon plagiatum, assembly GCA_963971165.1. Classification (NCBI taxonomy): domain Eukaryota; kingdom Metazoa; phylum Arthropoda; class Insecta; order Coleoptera; family Curculionidae; genus Philopedon; species Philopedon plagiatum. The sequence continues at coordinate 86,355,770 of OZ020192.1, read as the reverse complement.
TTGGTTAGTGAAACTAAAAAGTCAAAATTAGACAGTTTATTTATTAAGTAACATTGGGGTGGGCAAGTCGATCCTTGGTAAAATCTAAATAGATAACATCGGTTTGGAAACCATTACCTATTGCCTCTACAATATTCTGTGTTACGATCATAAGATTTGTGGCCGTTGACCTGCCCTTATAAAAGATATGTTGACAGGGTGATAACAAATTTCTTACGAGAGGAAATATCGAGTCATGCAGAAGAAACTCAAAAACCTGACAAAAATTGCATATTATCGACAGGCCTATAATTGCAGATATCTGGTCTATCACCTTTCTTATGTATATACCGGAAAAACTTTCAATGTTTTCCATGTACTATGAAAATTTGTTGTCTTTTTAAACATAGATTAAAAAATATTACAAGAGGTGTTGCTAGAACGAATCAACATTCTTTAATAAAAAAAATGCTGGGATAAGGTCCGGACCTAGGGTAAAGTTAGGTTTCAGTTTGTTTAAATCATTGATGTTCACAAAAAGTAGTAATGTTAATAACAGGTGTCGATGTATATAGTTTGGTCGTTGGTGATGGTGTACCTTCCTGAGAAAACGACTTCTCTTTTCTTTTTAACAAAGACCTAAAATTGCTTAGGGATCCCTTTTGATATCAAGTTCTATTTTTTGTATGTATTGCTTGACAGAAACAGAATTTTGTAATTTTCAATCACTCGCAGCATCATCGCTGCTCTCGACTGCCTCTCGAGCGACGAACTTGGTGCTCGCTTTGCAAAACACTACTTATGAAACTGAATATACAAGTAACCATTGTTGTTATGTGTGAAGAACTTTGTTGAGACATTAGGAAAGTCATTGCCATACATATATTTATATTTCATTTGGCGACAAGCCTTTAACAGAGGTAGTTAATTACTGCTCGACGTCAAATTTGACCATTTCAATAAAATCACAGAATTTCACTTAGCAACTGATAATCTGTTATTTAATTGCAACAGACGCCAGCGAAATTTTACATATAATAATTTCCATGTATGACAGTTATTTCACAATAGTATATTACAATCCGAGACGGGAAATTGTTGGTTACTGTCGAGACATGTAGTTTGTCAAGACGCGTAGCATCGAGATAAACTTAAATCTCGAGACAGTAATCGAATTTCTTATCGAGGATAGTATACGATATTATTTTCAACCATAATTTTTTAATAATTATAATTTTTATAATCTGTCGTTGTCATGAATTTTCACAAAAAAAAATTGGAAGAGACCTGCTACATTGTACATACGCAAACATCAAGATAACCCTTTTAAATGGTTGCCATGTTATATAAACAAAGAATCATAAAAATCAACCAAGCATCTTGACAGTTCCTCTGAATTAGTCGACGGTATAATTCAGTTTGATGTTTTAAGATTGTTCATTTCTTGCAAAAATGAAATCAGATAGCGAAGAATCCATAATCAATACTCCACCGGAACTGAAATGAGCGGCTGAAAACCTTTGTTACCAAGTAAAAGCAGTGTGAGATACGAAAAAGCTTATCAAGTATACTGAAGATGGTGCGCGGAAAATAAAGTAAAACGTTTTGGATAAGAAACAATTTTGATAGCTTATTTTGGTGAAATGGCGAAACAAAAAAGCTAACGTTATGCGCTACTTACAGCATGACAAAAACAATGTTACAACTTAAGGAAAAGACTGACATTTCTAAACATGGAAAGGTGCAAGCATTTTAAAGCGGCAAGGTATAGGATTCAAGTCGAAGATGTCAAGTATTTTTTCGAGGCAGAACATTGAAGATTTTTTGAGCAAAGCTCCTGTGGAATTTTTGCCTATCAAGGTAGGGTTTTAAATTATTATTTAACAATAAAAATGAAACCATATATAAAACGCCTTAAAAGATCATTTGTTAAATAAAAAAAGTCAGATTTTATATGCTTTTTTTTTAATTGTATCAGGTGGCGCTTATTATTGGTGTGTTCGGGTCATGTAGGTGCGATGAACTGCTTAAAATGAAATGAAAAATGAACAAAAGATTGCAATTGAAATACTAGATACTAAAACCTATAAAAGTCGATCTTTCCTAATAGTGGATCAAAAGTGGGGAAATTCATTCGAAAATATGTTAATTTGCGAAACGCAGTTCAGAACGAACGATTTTTTTTTACAATGGAGATATGGAAAACTGCATAACCAAGCTTTGGGGTACCACTCCATTTCAGGTTTTCCTAAGAAGATCGCTACTTTCTTAAAGCTTTCCGGAGTGGAGACTTATCGGTCACGCATTCAGGCGCACAGCTGCTACGTTATTGGCTGACAATGGAGCTAATGTTTTGCAGCTAAAGCGACTAGGCGGATGGAAATCGAGCTCCGCTGCCGAGGGATATGTGGAATCATCGATGCAAAACCAAACGAAATCGGCTCAGATGGTATCTTTAACACCATCTTGTAGTACTACTAGCGCAAACCAAATAATAAAATATAACATAATAATAACATATAATAATTACAAGATATAACAATGTCAGATCAAATACAACTCAAAAAATGGTGTACAAAATTGTATAAACGCCTATAATAACGCAAATCTAGTTATTAATTTTAACAAGTAAATTTCTTATTTTAGACTTAATTGTAGAAAAAATAAATAGGTAACTGTTGTAAAATTGAAAAACTATATGATCAGGGAAATGAGGACGGGAAATGGGGACGGAAAACGAGGACGGGAAATAAAATGACAGAAAAGTGGCTCTTCCAAATTTCAGTAATGTCAACATTACATATATGGTTCAACATAATAGTATATTACATAACAAGTGTCGAAAGTGACATTTTTCACACGAGTGGGAATGTTGTCGCACGAGGCGACAGCCGAGTGCGATAATCGTACGAGTGTGCGAAAATGACTTTCACACGAGTAATGTACAATATTTTTCCTACGACCACAAAAATATTTACAAAAAAAACTCAATTTCTGTCTTTTAAAACCCTCACTTTCAACACTAATATTTTCATCAAGTGTGCTGAAAATAACACAAATGAAATTGGCACCATCTATTTAACTCTCATGTTGACAAGTACTTTTCAACACACGTGTTGAAAAGTACTTTTCAACACGCGTGTGATATAAGGCACTTTCTCGCCAAGTTAACCGTGCTTTTTTACTCACTTTCATAGGTGGTCGTAGGAAAACATATTTACGTTTGTCTATCAACGCTTACTATGTCACGGACAATAAATGATAAATAATCCTCGTAGATTTACCTTTTACAAAGAAAAAGAATAGAAAAAAAAGTAATACTTGGTAGCCAGTTTACTTCATCTAAAATATATACGTGGCAACTTAATGGCTTTAGTATATAGGAACTGATAGAGTAAACATCCACTACTAACCTACTTCAATAATAGCTTTTAAACTCAATGTGTCGATTTAAAGCGAGAATAAATATTAAGCAAGCTAGAGTATGCAAGTTTTTGATATAATATTAATGAACTTGCTGCAACCTAATTTAAAGGGCGACATTCAAGCATTGAACCCTCAAATGCCTTTTTATAGTTATTGCGAGAGAAAAATATAAAAAATTCAAATAATCATTGAACAGATAACAAAGTTTAACCAACGGCTTCTATATTTATTTATTTGGCTATTCAAATACGTACATTGCAGAGAAACTCCAAATAGTACAATCCATATACAAGAAAGAAAACAAAAAGGGAGAATAAAACAACGTAAAAAGTACAAATGCGATAAAACAAACTTACGATCCAACAATACAACACTACAAATATGTAGGACAGATCATTCACGAATATCAAGAACAATACAGGACCAAGATGAGAGCCCTGGGATACTCCAGAATGAACCAGGATGTCTTTTAAGAGGTAGTTATTAACTTTGACGTATTGGATTCGGTTACGGAGATAACTGTTAATCCAGGAGAGTAATGGATCTCCAATACCGCAATGTTCTAATTTTTGTAGTAGGATATATTGGTCGACTCGGTCAAATGCTTTCTTAAAGTCAAAATAAACTGCGTCGACTTGTAAACCAGCATCAAGGGAGTTGCCAGAAAATTGCTATAAACACATAAATTTGATTGGCATGACCTTCCAGACAAAAATCCATGCTGATTCGCCGTGATTATGTTCCTAAATGATGCGAAAAGGGTCCTTGTCACAAGTGACTCCAAAACCTTAGCGACACATGATAATATGCCAGAAATTGGTCGATCGTTGTTAACGTATGATCGATCGCCACCTTTGAATAGCGGAGTGACAACGGCATTTTTCCATGCGGAAGGAAACTGCCCAGAACTCAAGGATGTTCTGTAAATGTAGCTTAGTGGTAGGGATAAAGTCGGACTACAGTTTTTAAGGAATACTGGTGGAATTTTGTCAAAACCAGCGACCTTATGAATATCCAGGCTGACCAATTTGTTGAACACTCGGTCACTGTCGACAGGAACGTTACACAAATTAATACCAGTAATTAGAATACTGTGTGTGTTGCAGAGAGCTGTTCCATCTCTTATTCAATATACTGATTGAAAAAATTTTGCAAACATATCCGCCAACTCCCTGGGATCCACCGAACTGATATCTAAATATTAAAATTTTTTGGGAAAACCAGTAACTGTCCGCTTTAGTTTAAGATAGCTCCGAAATGATTTTACGTTTTATAAAATATTATTTTCTGTGTTTGTTACCAAAGACTTATAGTCGCTAATGATAAACTGCTTGGACTGAGCCCTTAATACCTTGTAATCCTGCTTTAACTCAGGATTCTTGGAATGTTGTATATTTTATTTTTTTCTTGAATTAACTTAACTCTTCTGGGTGAGTAATACGAAGACAACTTTATAGTGCGGTTTGGTTTCTTAGGTACACACGCATCTATAGCAGTGTATATGATTGTAGAAAAAAATCTCGACCACTTCATCCACACTCAGTTCAGTACTGTTAAGTATATTCCAATCAATGCTTTCGAAATAGTCATTGAATATATTATAGCCAGCCTTAAAGAAATTAAAGTTATAAGCGTTTTCAGTAGGCAAGTTAGATTCTGAACTATTATAATGAAGATGAATATTTAAAGGTGGATGGTGGCTGTCAATTACAGATAAGGGTACGTCACTCCTAGATACAGGTATACCCGTATGATTCGAGAAAACCAAATCTAGCATAACATTGTTGTGATTAAAAATGTTATTAAGTCGACTTAACATAAAAACAAGCAAAATCATACAATATACAACACTCATCGTTTGACACAAAAGCTGTATTAATATTATTAGTATTGTTAAGAAGACTAAGATAGTTCAGAAATTCACCATTAGTATGACTGTCTCCATTCACAGTAAATGACCTGCCAAAGTTTGGCAGATTATAATAGCCCACAATAACCATTCTTGTATTTAGTATATTGTCCATTATGTAACTTACAGATTCAACATGTGCTTCATAAAGGGAAGGTGGTGAAGCAGGAGGTATGTAGGATGCACAAAAAACATATTGAGTGTTGCCAAAAATAACACCCACCCATAACTGCTCCACGCTGCTGACTGCTACATTGACTTGATGGCAAGCAGCACCCCGCCACCTCATTCTTTACCAGTTGCTTCAGAGTTTCTGTTCCTTCTATACACAATATGTTTGCTAGGAAAAAGCTATTCACTTTTAATACCCTCATTAAGCTAAGTTTTTGTAATAATAATGATATCGTAGTCGGAGCTCATGACCTCATTAAAAAAAGAGTCGGTTTTTGTACGTAAGCCACGAGCATTTTGGTAGAAAACATTTATTATGTTTATCATGTTCGAAGAGTCTCTGAACTCTGACGATGATAGTTGTTTTTTAAAGTCTTGTCCTCATGGTGGATCGTCGAAGTCATGACGGGAATGTTGGAAACGTCTGAAGTGACTGAAGCGACCGCAACGCCGGGGTGTTGAACAAAGTTATATATACGTCACACATGGTCATATCAAGTCATTAACTAACATGTAAATTTCATGAGCTCCACCTTCCTTTTATATAATGGAGAGCCGTAATAAGTTTGTTCATCAGGAGTCATGAAGTTGTCAAAAGAACGTACGAGTTATTGGAATCATTCTGTACCAATTTATGACTAAGTAGATTTTGCTCATAAATATATTAACCTACAGTAATAATAATTATTATTAGAGCGCGGAATATAATTATGTAATTTGCATATATATGCAATTAATACATATTTTAAACAATTTAATAAAATCATGCATGTTTACTTTGAAAATGGATTATTATGGGATTTTTAAATAAACTTAATTTTAAAACTGCCTGTTCTGTCCACTTTTATGACCACATCGTTAATTTAATAGGGGTTTAGGAATTTCCAGATGTATTCTCAGGTACCAGTACCAGTCGACCAAAGCCAAGTTATAATTATAACTTTAGATTTCAAAATAAACCCTTACATTTTATCTCGGTAGAAAGTTATAATTATAAATACGAGTATATCCGATTCCGACATTTTTCAGATTGCAGTACTTACAGTGAGTTATGCTCAATTTTACCATGAAAAAGGCTTGAGCGGCAGTTATGAGCAAATATGTACTATATTACTCTATCCGTGCAAAGCAAGGGTTCCGTTTTCCAGTTGAAGAATCAAGCCGATCACCAGTTATGCGAATTTTAATTTTTTTTGGCCGAATTTTTTCAATGTTATTATTGAATGAAAAACACAATGTTTCCTAAACCGAAATGAAACTGATAATAAACCGAATTATAGAAAATAACAGCTGGGTAAAGGTAAATTAACTCTGAATTAAGATGGTCATATTCTCAGAAATTTTAGTAGGTATGGTCCTTATTCCCTAAGATTTGAGTCGAGCCTAAACATTTAGAAATTTTTCTGTAGACAATTCACCTATATTTTATTTAAAACATGTTTAATGCAAAATTAAAAAGAAAGCCTAAACGTCTCCGGAAAAAATGTTTAATCCTTCTATGCTACGGCATTGAAAAAAAAAAGACGCAGACAGTTTTCGCGGGGACTACTTCAGGACAGAAACCTTTACGTAAAGAATATTTTCTGTTAGAATGTTTTCTAAAATATTCAAATTTTCCGTGATTGCGCTGAGCGTATCAGTCCCGCCACTGTCAAACTAACATAAATGATAAATTACTATACGGTATCCATTTGGTTTTGAGAATGATGACAGAAAAAACAATTGAACAAAAATTAACCCTATTGGTCAGTTCCATGGACCGTTTATACCAGAACATATTTTAGTGATCACAATATTCATCTTTTCTTTCCTGATAATCACGGAGGAATCAGATTTCTTTCTATCCGTGTTGGCGAAAGTGCATTAAACAAAGACAAATAAAAAAAGGGTTTGTTGTTATCGTACATTCTTTGCTTGTGGAAGTTTTGCTGGTTATATACTTCGAAAGATTAGTCATCGCAAAATTCTTTTTTTCCTGATAAAATCCCAGCGGAATCCGGTTTCTTTCTATCCTTGTTAGCAAAAGGGGCATTAGTAAAAGACAAATAAAAACGATGTTGTTGCCAATAAAAAAGAATAATCAAACAACATTTCATCAGAGGCGGCTTTGTTTGTGCGCAAGTATTTCTGGTTGCTAACTATAGTGAAAGTTTAATCGGAGTTGTCATAAAAAATAAATTTCTAACCTGAAAAAATACGTAAGTTTTATGATTTTATAGCAAAAGACCTTTGTTTTTACTGAACACAAACAGCATTTGCAAAAATCTAGTTTTTATTAAACAAAAACAGTGTCAGCATAGCCACATTAACCTTATTATTTTATAGCATTTAAAATTGTTTCCTACCCAAATAACAATACTACCTCTAACCAACAATTTGCACTGAAAGGATCGGAGGAAACGTATTTAAATAAATGAAGGAAAAATTTCAAAAATGAGTAAAAATTTTTATTAGGATAAACAATTTATAATAAGGTTAAAAAATATTCCCTATTCTCCGATATATAACGAAAATGGATCTATAATATAGCCTACCTGCGAACAGTGATGTTTGTGTAAGTTAAAGACGCGATATGTTTAATCGAATATACCAAGGAGTTTCGCAATTTTTAATTGTAAATGTTGAGTCTTTAGTTCCAGAAGGATAAATACACTTTGTAATGGCACTGTGACTTCTGCTTTAAACTGAAACCAAACGCTTCTAGGGCGCAATTTTCACTACTTTCTCAATAACTAAAGAAATCTTCTGTAATGTCCAGTATTCTCAACTTTATATCGGGTCGGTGTTCCTGTTACTCATTCTTATAACGCCCGGTCCAAGTAATATAAAGGAGAACAAATATGTACCTTGCGTAATATTTCAATAGTTGTTAGTCAGTCCCAGATTCATAGAACACAGGAATTTAAGCTGCTTATACTTTATAATATAAACTAAGTATATTTTTACACTGCAAAATCTACTTATATCATGGGACAGGCTTTAAATAATATGTCATATTAATCTTTCACATAACCTAACTTTCTACCAGCTGTAAAAATTTTACGAGTATGAGAGAGAAAGAAGACGAGAGAGAAAAAAATGAGAGAGAAAGAACATGAGAGAGAGACATAATTGATCTCTTCGTTGTAAAATGGGTTTCTGTCATCATTCTCAAAAATAAATGGATACGGTATAGTAAATTGATAATAACAAGTATGATAGATAATTATCTTATCTGATAATATGAAGTACGTTAAATGTATTAGCCAAACTAAAATAAAATTGAAATTACTGTCAGGGATTTACTTGTCATTGGAGGTGATTCTTTTTTATTGTCATTGTTTACTAATGGTCTCATGATACTACTTGTAAATAATGACATGTTACCATTTTATAGATTGCGCGGTTGTACGAAATATAATTAGGTTATTGAAATATTCATTTCAAAAATAATTTTATTTATATTTATCAAACTTGCCGCGGTATAAACAGCAATGTTTGCGTGACATGTACTTTGCGATACCTAATTTAAACCTTCGGAGAGTTTATGTTATAAAATAGGCACAAACAATAAGGGTTAAGCTCTAAAAGCCTCAAGTTATCGTCAAGGTGATAAATTGATATAGGAACAGGGTAAACCGCGTTAAAGTATTCTCATATATTTATTTATTACTAGTAGTTTGCTTGTTGGCTTCTTATCCGTATATATTTCCACAGGCTTTAAGTTAAATTATCCGATCTCTGAAAAAAGTTTTAGTTTCTTAAACACCCGAAATGAGAAAAAATATTAAATTTGAGGCGTTAAAACCACACTCCTCGATAACTTTTGATCAGTTTAAAATAAGTGCTAATAAATGATCTTGTGATTTGTCTTTTGTGTTTAACTTTTAAATGTTTCACCATAAAACTTAAATATATGCCACAGTTATAAGCAATTGTTCCGGAGACATTCTTAGTTATCTTAAGTAATTTAGCTCACTATGCTCTGGTTCAGTATATTTAAGTGATGCATATTCTCTACTGGTCTAATAATAGATATTTTGTATATTATGTACATACATAATCAAATCCAAATATTATACATGTGATCTCTGAATTTATAATGATCCCATAAATGTTTTCCGCATTTAGCGACAACGTTCTACAGTAAATGTCCTAATATGCGCCTTGCTAAGTCTAAACTATATATCGGTTTGGTTAGATATTCATTGAGTCTTGTGCATAATGAAGCTAATCACCAGAGTAAAACGGTGGACATCGTAGTTCACCAAGAAATGAGCTTAACCCTAAATCTAATGCCGCACTGCAGGTGGGTAGGTAGGAGGGTACAGGTATGATGGACGCCAAGCGACCCGCAAGGTTCCCATGTAAAGTGTGCTTTTAAATGGCGCTGGCCCCCAGTGGCGGTTGGTGAAATTTCAAAGTTGTGTATCTCTGTTCATACTTACAGGACCCGTACCAAATTTAGGGGTTTTAATAATGAGCCCACTGGGAATGTTTTGGTAAAGAAAAAAAAACATTTTGTAATTTGCGAAAAAAAGTTAAATTTTTGGTGCGGCCCACCCAAGACAAAAATGAACACGTCTAGGTATTTGCTTTCTTTTTTTTCTAAACACATTTTACATCATTTTGTCGACAGGTTGTAAATTTTGAGAGAAAAAAATGTGTTAGGAGAAAGTTATAGTCATGTGAATTTTTTGTAAAATTCTATTTTAGGCTTCGGCGGAGAGGATGTAACACTTTACAAAACTCACCCTGTATATTTGGTCAGTTAATATTAGACATGTATTTACAAGAAATTATTTTACTTTTTTCAGATATGGAACAGCTTTTGTTGTCTACTGTCAAGCGTTTTACCTAACTATGTTAACATTTACGGTCGGTCAATTTAAAATAATTCAGCATCGCTTTATTAACTTTTCAAGTATAAAAGATAAAGTCAATACTGAAGACGAGGAGAATAAATTTCTAAAAAAAATTATTAGGGACCATCAATCGGTTATAATGTAAGTATAGCCATTACTATTTTATTTTATAAGCCACTCATCCTTGCTTATTTTCACATTATTCGGTAGAATTTTTTTTTAACTTTTGTTTTTTAAATCCATAATATTAACGATTTTTTCAGGTTCAAGTCACTTACCAATACCACTGTAAATTAAAGAGCTCCCTAAACTTGGTTTAAACGCTCATTGTGTTTTAAAATACATTGAAAAACACTAATTTGCTCGGACTTATATATACCACGACAAGGTCTATCCAGTTTAAATCGACCTGCTCTTGAATAAGTTGCTCGTTCACTTTGAAAGTTTGTTAAGGATTATATGGCCGAAAACTTTGAGAGTGTGACAAAGTAATGAAACTGGACGGAAGTTATTCGGGTCATTAGGCTCCCTACCAGATTTAAGAAGCGCGGCGAAAAGTCATTTTAAATAGAGAACGAAAGACATTAGGTCTGTTCCTACAAGCAATGCGTAGAGTTTTCTGACTGTCAGAAACGGTCAGTCAGTTACATACACTAAACGCCTGTCACTGTGCAACATGTAATATTTATCTGGGCAACTCTATTTCTGATCGAAACCCGATCACGGGCTCTTTGTGGAAACAAACCTAATTATTGGCATAACTACACCAATCTGCTCTGCACTATTGAGCTAAAGATCGATCAATGGATATTTTAAAATTTTTACAGATAAACCCTAATAATATTGTCGTTAGTGGCTAAACAATATTTAGTTCGGTTCTTAAAAATTATTTAAAAAGTTTATCATTCCAAATTATTAACTAATTATTTTGTAAATTTGCGTATAAAAATAACATTTTTGAAAACTTTGTCTAGAATAAAAGCAAATTCGGAAATAGAAATCCTTGAGTGTAATTTTAACTCACAACCATATTTTTTTGCAAGACATATTATATCGTAGAATTTTATACGCTAACGCTAGTAGAAAACACGTTCAATGGGACATTTTGAAGTATTCGATAGACGCAAACTTTTTCTACGGAGAGCCGCCAGAAGGCCGAGTAAAAAAATTGCCGAAACTGTTTAAAGTTAGCCATAGACCGCCGATATTACATTATTGGGAAAAATTGGTGGCTATCGAGCAAGTTTTATTTGCCCCCGGTACTGCATGCAGTGATATAAGGGTTTCCTTATTCTCTTTCTCAACTTTCAAATACGCATTATTGACAAGATTTCTTGCCTTCGAATTTAAATCTTTCTCCGGATTTTGTACTTACGGTTTTTTTTTTCGAAAAATCGATAAGTAACATGAAATTAACCGATACTATTCAGATTCACCCTAGACAAAGCTATTTTTAGAATATAATTAAGGTACATATATAATAAAATTGTGAAACAGTCCCTTGTAAATCATAAAATGCAAATATCGGAAGCTTAGTTCTTATTTCCAAACAATTTAAAAGTCACAATTAAAGGCAGTCAAAAATTGTACGAAACGTCAATAAACGAGATAACTCTATTAAAACTTATGCATATATAGCACGCATGCATAGCATATATGTAGATAAATTTGTTTTTGTTTATTTTTCAGCATTAAATTAATTTGAGGTAAATATGTCGCAGTTTCACTCAAAATAAGTATGAATGTTAAAACCCGCATTATGATTGGATTGATTCTGCCTTTACTTGGTGGAACTCCATCTTAACAAACTTGTCAAAAAGAAAACACTAAATTGTGTAAAATTACACTTTATTTAAACACTTGAACTGTTTCTAATAAAAATCCGACATGTTTCGCTACACGGTACACCCGCATTATGTATGAGACCAAAAAGATATAGATACCGTTGTCTACACTAAATCGTATGGTTAATGACCTAACGGTCGACATTCATTAATCGGTCTTTATATCTTATTAAAATATATAATTAAATGTTAAAAATTATAAAATTTAAACGTGTACCTGTCTAATTCACAAAGCTTGGTCTGTTTTTAAATTTAGTCCTTCTAGATGACCAGTTACGTTTTGACAAGTTCTGGTTGTAAAATTTATACGTTATATCTGTCACATAACACTTGTGTTTTATTCTATTATTTATCCGATTTGCTTGTATTCTAAATCAATTTTTGTGTTAGATTGCAGCAAGAATTTGTAACAATAAAAGTCAGTGAAATTTTTATAAATTTTGATTGTTGTCTAACTTGTGTTCTGGTCTGAAACGTAAATAAACACAATATACAACTATATCAAAATTTTTGTGATATTCCCATAGTTGTGGACACTTCCTCTGTTACCCAGTAGAGAGTAAAAAATATTCTGCAGATTGTTTTGGCATTTTGCAGTCACTATACTAAATACTCAGAAACTTCGGCAACTGACTGAATGGATATTACAAAAATCCAAATATTAGTCTGTGTAACCTTATTTTAGGATGGTGGACAACATGAACAAATGTATGAAGACTCTTACGCTACTAGATTTTGGAATATCGTCATTCCAGCTCGCCATGGTGGTCTACCAAGTATTAAATGTAAATATGAAATAGTATTATGTACCTAACTTATGTTTAGCACGCCTCACGCCTCTAGAACATAAATTCGAAACCTGAAAAACGAGCCGCAGTCGCGTATTTATGTCTTAAAGATAGAAAGAGTTTTCCATTACATTCTACGTTTACTGGATATAAAAATTTACACCGGGATTCACTAAAAAGGTTTCAGATTTTGTACTTGTTTAAATTAAGATATTTTAGTTTACAAGTTAGTTTTGATAAATTTTACTCCTATGATTGTTAACAAGTCGTCATTAAAAACTCATGAGTTATTCTAATATTTCAGCGATTTGCTTGGTTTCCAAATGTTTTTACAAGCTTTTATTTAACTTCACCTGTTAGTTTATCTGTAAGTTTGTCAGTATGTTGAGGTAAAATATTGCAATCAAAATTTTGACTAGGCTAGGGCTTTGGAATTTTGCAAACGTGTCCGGTGACAATCCAATATAATATATCTAATATTGTTCTAAATCCAATATGGCGGACGCCCCAAGATAGCGAATTACCTTTTCTCATAGTCCCATTGACATGAATATCAAATGAAAGGGTTGGACGCGTAGAATACGATAAACCATGTGACGTCATTCTAAACCCAATTTGGCGGACGCCACAAGATGGCGGATTATCTTTTTCTTCACAATCCCCTTGATATGACTGTCAAATGAAACGGTTTGACGAGTAGAATACGATAAGCTATGTGACGTCATTCTAAACCCAATATGGCGGACGCCACAATATGGCGGATTGCTTTTTCTTTACAATCCCCTTGGTATGGGTATCAAATAAAAGGGTTTGACGAGTAGAATACAATAACAGGTAAATGCTTTGCATAGTCCGCTCAAGATATCTGCAACCGGCAAAAGAATTTAAAGAATGCAAGGAAAGGCTTGAACAACGTTACGAATTGCTTGTAAACCAGTTTGAAATAACTGTTTAATTTTTCGTTAATAACATTTAAACTTTTCTTACCACATCTGGTTTACAAAAAAAATTGCAATGTTGTTTAAGCCGTCCCTTGAATTCTTTAAATTCTTTTGCCGGTTGCAGATAACTTGGGCAGACAATAATAATGATGCATTATTATAAATGCATAGGTTAAGACGCAACCAATAAGTTGAAAATACAATTTAATGTAAAAAACAATAATTTTTAAAAACAAGCTTTTTTTATTTAGATGCACTAAAACGAAAAAATAAGTAGGTACAGTTTTTTCATTGTGGCAATGCTAAATGTTATTTAAAAGTGGACGTTGTTCGCGTGGGTGGATCCTAATAAAAGTAGTATCAAAGTTATCACTGAAACAGATATAATACATTTCGATAAATTTATTGTCTTAAAAGCTTGTCGCGTGTATGTAAAAATACTTTTTAAAAACAAGCTTTTATTATTTAGACGTAGGTACTAAAGCGAAAAAATAATTATAAAGGTAAGTGCGGGTAATAAGGCCCACCTAAGTGTCTTTATTTTTTTTTACAAAAATTACACTTTTTTTTGGTAACTTTTTATTTTGTAGAAATATATGAACATGGAACTATAAACTGTGACATTTCCAACAAAAAATGAAAACAACAAAATCAAAAACTCTTAGATTTTTAAAAACCTTGTAAATGGGCCTTGTTTCATGTAGAGCAGGTAATTAGGCCCATCCATTCAGGGTGTACAATCTGGGCAAACAAAGACATCATCGTCATCAGCTGTGAATCCAATGCAATCCTCGTGCACCCAGATCAGACATATGGCACACTGTCGCATATCGTCAATTAATTCAGTCTCGCATAACTTGCCAAACCAACTTTCTTTAGAATAAACACTTCTTAGAGCTTTGGGAGTCAACGGAAAACCTCTTTCTGCGAATCGCACAATCTTTGCCTCCAACTCATTTTCTAATTGTTCACTTAAAACTGGTGGTCTTCCTAGTGATCTTGAAGCTGTTCCAGATTTTACATGATTCCTTTACGTGCGACGAGGAATACCACACTTTTTTGCAACATACCGCTGATAATTCCCTTCTCGAACCATTCTAAGTGCCTCTTGCATATTTTCTTTAGTCCATTTAGCACGAATACCTCGACATTTTTACCCATATTTCCTAAAAACTTGAAAAAATTGTCTGAGAGATATAATTTAACATCGACAAGAAATAAGGTCCACTCTATATTTTGGTGGTCCTTATTTTATGTTTTGTCACCTCCTGACATTAACGGTTATGTATCAAACATTGTTTACTAAAAATCATCAATTTTCTGGAAATATACTGTCGACATATGTAGTCATACTTACCTCTATTTTTAATTTAATTGGATGATGAATACTCACGCCACAAAACCAAGAAAACGACTCAATTCTTATATTGCAAGCAACAAAAATTGTCGAAGAAGCACTTGTTGATTTTACAACCAGCAAATGTGATTTTAACGTCGCGGCAGAAGTTAGAATTACTTTTGTTATGTGGTTCAAGCAATAGATGGCACCTCCAATATTGCACCTCGATATGACGCAGAAAAATGGCAGATGGGCCTTATTCCCTGCTGGGCCTTATTACCCGCACTTACTATATAGTTTTTTCATTGGGGCAGTGCTGAATGCTGTGGACGTAATTCGCGTAGGTTGATTCTAATAAAAGTACTATCAAAGTTATTGCTGAAACAGATAATATTATATATTATGTTAAATTTATTGCCTTAAAAGCGTGAATAGAAAAGAAAAAATATATACTTGGGCCATTCTACTTTTTCTTGAAGGTAAACCTGTCACAACAATCCTAATATTCACCTAAATGTATTTGATTTTGGATGAAGTTTACATAATATGATTAAATGATTTGTTAACAATCCACCTATTGGTCAAATGAAAATAATATAAGTTTGAATTTAGAATTGTATTTTCACTTTGACGTCTATACCTACCGAAATGAAATATTTAAAAAATACCAAACTAGATAATTATTCTCGACTCTCGCACTCGACTGCAACGCGAAGCGGAGTTCAGTCAACTGTAGTCGCGTGTAGAAAAGTACCACTTCCAGCACCTATTAGGTAAGTAGCTATACAGGGTGTTTCCTAATTGAATGTCAATATTTAAGGGGGCGATTTTTGGGTCCATTTTAAAAAGAAAACTTCATATGAACGTATGTCCTAAACGCCTTAACTTTTGAGATACAGGGTGATAAAGTTTTCAAAAATAAATACTTTTTTATTAATATCTGTAATACCACTTTAGATATTTTAATTAAATTTGGCATACCTGTACTATGTATCAAGAGGCATTATTTAGTGGACCACAATTTTTTTTATTTCCACCAATGGCGTTCGTACGGAATTTCACCTGCCTACTTTGGCAGACATTGATGGTACGCCACTGATTTCTCGTAAAATTTAAATTATTCCTGAAATCCCCAATCATGTCTAAGCAAATTTGATCTCTTGAATTTTTTCAATCAGATGCACGGTTTTCGCTTAAAAAAATAAAAACCTTTTCTCTGCATGATCATAACAATATCGTTAATATGACAATATCACCATGCAGAGAAATAGATTTTATTGTTTAGATCAAATTTGCTTAGAAATGAATAAGGAATTTAATTTTTGAGATCCTTATTCATTTCTAAGCAACTTTGATCTGAAAAATAAAATATATTTCTCTGCATGGTGATATTGTCATATATTAACGATATTGTTATAATCATGCAGAGAAACAGTTTTTATTTTTTTAAGCGAAAATCGTACATAGGATTGAAAAAATTCAAGAGATCAAATTTGCTTAAAAATGATTGGGGAATTCAGGAATAATTTTAATTTTACCAGAAATCAGTGGCGTACCATCAATGTCTGTCAAAATAGGCAGGTGAAATTCAGTACGAACGCCACTGGTGGAAATAAAAAAAATGTGGTACACTAAATAATGCCTCTTGATACATAGTACATGTATGACAAATTTAATTAAAATATATAAAGTGGTATTACAGATATTAATAAAAAACTATTTATTTTTGAAAACTTTACCATCCTGTATCTCAAAAGTTAAGACCTTCAGGACATACATTCATATGAAGTCTTCTTTTTAAAATGGACCCAAAAATCGCCCCCTTAAATATTGACATTCAATTAGGAAACACCCTGTATAACAGCACTATTTACGAAAAAATTACCTCACTAGTGCTGTAATTTCTAACCGAACTAAAAACGATTACTTTTCGGTTGTAAAAAACAAATAAAATTAAATTTAAATTACCTGTGAAAATAAGGCTCATAGTAAATAAAATCTTGTAAAAATACTTTTTAAAAACAATCTTTAATTATTAGCATGCACTAAAACGAAAAAAATAAGTTTGGTTTTTTTACTGTCGCAATGCTAAATGCTATTTATAAGTGGACATAGTTCGCGTGGGTAGATCCTAATAAAAGTAGTATCAAAGTTATCACTGAAAGAGATATAAATTTATTGTCTTAAAAGCTCGTAGCGCGCGAAAGGGACATACAGGCATTAATTGTGTTTGGCAGAAATTGTAAGTAGGTTTTATTTTTAAATTTTTAGTTACGTCTTAACCTATGCATTTCTGATAATGTAGGTATCACTACTACAAGAAATTTTACCTGTTGTCGTATTCTACTCGTCAAACCCTTTCATTTAATGCCCATATAAAGAGGATTGTTAAAAAAACGGTAATCCGCCATCTTGTGGCGTTCGCCATATTGGGTTTAGAATGACGTCACACAGCTTATCTTATTCTACTCGTTAAACCCTTTCATTTGATACAAATGTCAAGGGGGTTGTGAAGAAAAAGGTAATCCGCCATCTTGTGGCGTCCGTCATACTGGGTTTAGATTGACGTCACACAGCTTATCGTGTTCTACTCGTCAAATCCTTTCAATTGATACAAATGTCAAGTGGGTTGTGAAGAAAACGGTAATCCGCCATCTTGTGGCGTCCGTCATATGTGGTTCAGAATGACGTCACATAGATTGTCGTATTTTACTCGTCAAACCCTTTCATTTGATGCCCATATCAAGGGGATTGCGAAGAAAAAGGTAATCCGCCGTCCTGTAGCGCCCACCATAGTGAGCTTAGAATGACGTCATATAGCTTATCGTATTCTACTTGTCAAACCCATTTAATATTTGATACCCATGTCAAGGGGTTGTGAAGAAAAGGTAACCCGCCATCTTGTGGCGGCCGCCATATTGGCGACATATTGGGTTTAGAATAACGTCACATAGCTTATCGTATTCTACTCGTCAAACTCTTTCATTTGATATCCATGTCAAGGGAATTGTAAAGGAAAAGGTAATCCGCCAGCTTGGGGCATCCGCCATATTGGATTTAGAACAATATTAAATATACTACATTGCATTGTCAACGGACTTACATACGTGTACAAAATTTTAAAGCTCTAGCTTAATTAGAACTAGTCGAAATTTTGATTGCAATATTTGACCTAAACGTACTAACATACACATACAAACATACATAGGTACTAATTGAAGTTAAACAAAAACTTAACGTAAAAATAGTTGGCACTTGATTTTAATATTATTTATAGTAACTTAATTATAGCGCGATGGTTAATGAAAACCTTATAAGATTGTCCTTCATTTTTTAAATAATGACAAAATGATCCAGTTCTTTCATAAAAATATCTAGGTTTGGCTTTACTAGGTGATTAACGAAAGTCTTATATGACAAAAATATGTTTTATCTCTAGAGTTAGCTAGTTGTGACTAAATTTAAATTTGAAACAATTTATTACGATTTCTCTTGTATTACACGATCTTCAAAGCATTTCAAATTCAGCAAGCTAATTACGTATTTATTTAAATATTTTTGATAATTTAATTTATAATTATATTATATTTTAAAACAAAATATTCTCTCGACAGGTGTCTGGCTCCGAACGAATAGCTGTATTTTTGTTCTTTTTCGTATTAAATATTCAGCTTTATTTATTGTACTGGCACGGCAACGAAATTACGTTTCAGGTATGCAAACAATAATAATTTATTTTTAATACTAGTAGTATATTTTTAAATTAAAATATGGGCGGCGCATGGTAGCATCCATAAAATCCTGCCTTATCGATTTAGAACAAAATACTGCCTCGCTCTAAATAGGCCGAGCGGCGACTGCAAGTTAATTTACGCCATCAAGTACAAGAAAATAAACTATTTCTTAGAAGAAATTAGGTAAAAAAATTATTGGTTTGTCTCACCCCTCCGTGTCCAATTTGACAATAGATCATTAACTGTTTTTTGCTACAATTACAAAAATTGCGAAAACAAACGATAGCTGGCAATATTGCTTTTCTTCTTTATTGATATTTGATCTTTGTGACTATTTACTATCATATTTTTAATTCCTTACGCAATGTGTAATCCTCATATTACCGTGTTAATTTATTACAAACTTGAACCGCACAGTTAATTATTTGTTTACATTATAATTAAGCGTTACAATTATTGTAAAAACTAGCACCTGTTATTATACTAGTAAGCAAAATGTTTTTTTTTTCTGCGGAATGTAAATTTATACTAGTTCTTGACGTACTTGTACGCTGCAGTTTTTGATTAAAAATGGCTTTCCTATTCTCCACTGAATTTTAAACATATCTCTCAGCGACTGCTGTAAATTTTCATCCTCCATATAGGTTAATGATTTAAGTGTCGGCACCAGCGCAGCGTCTGCCAAGAAAATTGCGAAGACTTTCGCGTGCAGTGTCCAGTGTATAGTGCAGGGTTTGGTAATTTTAATTAGATTGCAATTGCATTTGGTATTTTTTCCATCGTATTTTTACTTACCGGTTGAACGCTACATTTTCCGGCTTTGTAAAAAAGCGTAGGTGATTAGTTTACAGTGGCCGATAGCCGTAGCGCTGCATATTTCCGGTAAAAATTAAGCATAGTTACATTTCCCTCGGTAGATGCGACTACAAAGTTCTGGATGTCCAATTCTTGGTATCTAGAAGTTTAACTATTAAAGAAGACCCCACGTCTTTTTTTATCTAAGACATCCCACGTAGACTTCAAGCCTAAGTTGTAACGTACCGTGGGCGTCTGAAGAGAGGGGAAATGTAGTCTATTGACACATGATTTAACCATTGGAGGTTGGGACGGGAAGGGAAAACATCTGCAGGCAATTTGTTCCATAATCTGGAGATTCTAGGTATGAATGAGCGAGAGAAGTGGTCTGTTCTAGGCTTTTGTAGCTGCACAGTAAAGGGATGCATATGTAACGCGCCTCTTGTTATTCTGTTAGGAACAGTCAACGGGGGCATAATACCGGCTAGTTCTTCAGAGCAAAAGCCATCTTCAATATTATCAATAATTAAGTTGATTAGTTCGCCAGCACGGTAGGCCCCGGCTATCCCAAATATTAATACAACTTTTAAAAAATTGAAATGTGAAATTTCACATAGCCCTTGCTTTGCTCATGGATTTATTAAGAAAGGATTCGATGTTCCGTATACTGTGAGCGTATTGAACGTCAAGCCTTATATTTGTTGTTTGTTATGAAAACACCTTCCCCTATGGGTACAGTTTACGAACTTGAAGGAAATACGTAATTGAATTAAGAATGGTAGTAGAAAGAGATAAAACAGCATTGGAGTGTTGGAGCCCAGAAGTGTTGCTGTCTGCGCTGGTTGCTTAGGAAAACGGCTGAACCTCGGTCTGAACACTCGGTTACACGTACGTCTTTGTCTAATGAACTAGAAAAGAAAAAGTGCGCCTAATAGATTTATAAATGACTCGGAGCGACTTTAAATAAATCTTGTACAAAAATACAAGGTAAAATAAGATTGGCCAATGTTTACAAATTGTGTTTACAGTGTCGCTTAGAATGGTTTGTTTTGGCTTCAAAGAATGTTAAATCATCCCGTATCCATTCTTAATAAATCCATGGTTTTGCTTTAATTTTACCTTTCTCATCAAATGGAGATAATCTTCAGCTGGGGACAGCTAATGTTTACTTGCTTTTTGATAGAAATTTCAGACTTTTTTGTAGTGTAACCAGAGAAGAATAAGATAGAGACAATAATATCTCGTCTTCCCGCCAGCTCGACCACGCTATGGCCTTCAAACGGCGACATCCCGAGATTGGCGCGTGGGGATTCTCAAAATACCACCCGACATCGAGAGTGCGCTAGCAATACGGCAAGCAGAGAGAGTTTTCTGCGGCGCGTCTCAATACTCACTCTAACTGTATTTTATAATAACTCACAATCTGCAGCGTACGCCCGTGGCAGCTTGCTTCAACCTCGGTTTGGAGGTCATAGAAAGCAAATCGTATTTATGAATGAAATCCGCACGAGATATTCTTCTCTCTATCTTATTTTTCTCTGGTGTAACCATCGAAATTTCGTTTCAGAAAGGATACTTATTTTGTATATTATTATATTTACTTACGTCAACATTGTCTTAAAGTACCAAACAAGATTTAACAATCGAATAATCAAATCAAAAAATCAAAATTTAAACTTTTTAGCTTTTTCACTAAAGTATAGGTACCAGCATCGTATTTTCAGTAAAGCTTGCTACATGCTTTTTTGAGCACAACTTTTTAAAAGTGATGATATGCTGCTTCGTATAACTTTCTTGACTTTTCTGGTAGTAAATTGACTGCCACAGCATTTGCTGCTTCCATAATTTCTTCAGGTATATGTAGAAACATAAAAAGCTTTAAAATCCATATTTTCCCAAAACGGAACATTGTTTATTTAAGTTTTAACAGTTGTCAAGGACT
The DNA here is from genome assembly GCA_963971165.1 of Philopedon plagiatum. Taxonomy (NCBI): domain Eukaryota; kingdom Metazoa; phylum Arthropoda; class Insecta; order Coleoptera; family Curculionidae; genus Philopedon; species Philopedon plagiatum. The sequence goes on along the minus strand of OZ020192.1, from coordinate 86,334,058 downwards.
TGTTTCAATTGATCAAAGGCTACTAATAATTTTAAAATCAATAAATAATAATAACAGTAACAATAAAGGTCTTTATTTAATTACAAAATATTACAATTTATCAGATTAAGTATAGAGGGCGAGGTTCAGTTCGCCTCAGACATTGCAAATGTCCGAAGCGGCTGTTCAACTAACCCGCGGCGTATTTAATGTAAAAAAGAAATTTAATATATACGAAAAAGCGAGCTAGTATATAAAGAAAGTAAATAAATATTAAGTTTAAACCAACAAAATTACACAGAAACGGCCCAGAAGAATCATTCAAAAAAAAGAAAATGGGGAAAAAATATTTAATTTATTTATTGCTAAGACCTGATACACTAAAGAAGATAGGCATACCCACAGAAGAAAAGAGAAAGAAAGGAGTCCAGACTATGGCACCCGAGATGCTTTCCAAGACCATGGGCCTAAATGTTTTTTTTGACAATGTTCGGTTTATATAGTCAATATTGTAATCATTCAAATATTTTGCAACGTTATAGAAGAATAAGCATTTAAATATCTCCATTGAATGAGATGGAATAAATAGTAAGTTTATCATAGAACCGAACATTTATATTGTGGCTATCACATCGAAATCTGATTTTATTGTATCGGGGGAGTTTTTTTGGCAAATTATAGATAAAATTGATAGGCGGAGTGTAACAGGCGCCCTTGCTGCATACTTAACCAACCGATTTCCTGTAGTGTGTGATTAATGTGTTAAAATTTCCTTATTCCGTAAATTAATCTCAGGAACGAATTCTGTAGTTTCTGTATCCGATTGACATCCACAGAGGTAAGACATGTGCCGTAGACGGTGTCGCAGTAATTTGGATGTGGGAGGACGAGACATTCGCATAGCATAGCCTTAAGTTCCCTTTAAGGAAATGTCAGTTTTGAAATACTAGTTTTAAATTTATATAATACTCGTATGCTTTTTTCAGTGACTGGGATGCATAATAAGATATCCTTAAATCCTTGTCCATGTAAAGGCCCAAGTTTTTGATAATATTTTTAAAGGTAATATTATTGTTGTTAATTTTTATCTGCTGGCTATATATATCAATAAAACGTTCTCTATCATTCTTCCTACCAAATATATCTGCATTCTTTTTTTTTGTGGATATAATTTAAGGGAATGATTAACAGAAAATTCAGGAAAACAGTTAAAGTCAAAATTGGTGGCTGATACAGCCTGTAGGTATTCATAAGGGTAGAAAGATAGATAAAGTTGAACATCATCAGCATAGTAGTGCTGTGTACAGGAGTTAAAACATAAGGGAACCTAGCAGTATAAATACTGAACAAAAGTGGCGAGATAATAGATCCTTGGGGTATGCCAGTGGTAACTCCAAAGAATGCAGATTGTTTATCCTTGTAACACAATCTGCGACCTCTCTGTCAAAAAGTTAGACATCATAGGTACTTAGAGATGAATCCGATAAACCAATGTGGTAGAGAATTGCCGATAACACCTCATGTTTGTCAAGTGCTTTAGAATAATCGAACAGTATAAGGACAGTCAATTTTCCGTTATCCAGAGCCTCGAAAATATCGTTAGTGGTGTTCAGTAGGGCTGTGAAGCACCCATGACCCTGTCTAAACCCCGGCTGATGATCTGGTATAATTTTATCGGATTCGACGTGTTTTCGAAGTTGGATCTCAACTCCTTTTTCTTTTTTTTTTAAGTGTTGATAGAATGCTTATAGGTCTTATGCCATTAAATATGCCAGGGCTTAAGGTACTACTGAGTGTGTTATACAGTAATTAATAAGATAAGATATTTACGGCAGTAAAAATGTTAGGCATAATTTTATTGTTAGAATACTAATACCGTCCAGCCCATGGCTATAGTTTTATTATTTGTAATTATTCTTAATAAGTCCAATTCTGAAACCGTTTCAAACCCAAATTGTCTGGGCACTAGGCCAGTAGTTTTATAAAACGATATCTGTTCTTGATTGCGCCATATTTTTGGTATGCTATTAATTAAATGGGTATTTATGTCATCCACATTAGATAGATGTTCAGGCAAATCAGAAAGATGCTTGAATTTTTATGTTAATAGAGTTCAAATTTGCCCAGAATTGTTTTTTTGTATCCTCTAGAAAACTCCCGACTAAAGAAAGCCTTTTTTCCATTCTCATTGTAGCAGTAAATAGGTTTTTTAATAATTTATAGTTAGTCCAGGCCTTTTGTACCTTTGTTTTTTTATATTTGCTTAGAGCTCTGTCCTTTTTCTTTGCATATAACGCCTGGGTAAGCCACGGCGCATAGGGTTTCGTTATACGATGAGTCACTAGAGGCGCATGTGCATCTAGAAGAGTTATAATATTTTGATTGAAAAAGTCCATATTATTATCAACATTGCTTAAATTGTAGATGTTATCCCAAGGTGTAGAGCGCAACTCATATTCAGACTGAGTAATATTTATATTTTAAAAATTGCGAGTGGTCATAAATTTTGGAGCTGGCTTGGTTATTAAAATATTTATTTGACAAGATAAAATCCACAGGCTATACGTTAACAGACGAAACGACATCAGATGAAGTAGCCAGTATGTAATCTACTAATGTAACACAATTTTCAGTCATTCTAATTGGATCGTTTTCAAGCTGTCCCATACCAAAGCATGCTGTGACAAACATTGTATCGGCACGGTCCACGCGTAAGACATCGAGGTTAAACTCTCCGAAACATAAAATATTGTCAACTATACCACATAATTTGAGATATCTCGGATTCAAAAACATATAAAAAATCTTTATAGTTAAAATCGGGAGGTTTTTTTTTGGGTGGTATGTTTGGGTGGTTTATAGGCAGCACAGATGGCTACCTTAATTCTTGGCAGCCTTAACTCAATCCAGAGCTGCATGGTATAATGTTAAAACCAAGATTACTTTTAATAAAAATACCAATTCCATCCGCTCGACCCATTCTGCCAATTTATATCCAGTAATATTAACTGTTTCATCTGTAATATTGTTGTTTAACCAGATTTCGCAGATGTACACTACATCAAATCTGTTGGCCAGCACAATGTTTTCGAAAGCGTAACGATGTGCCATAAGTGACCTAATATTAAGATGTGCACAATTAAGCTTAGAGTTAATTATTTAAATTACTAACGTGATTATTGCGTCGCATTGTCATAGAGAATAGACATTCATAAAAAATACCCTATCCGCAAATACCATTATGATACTGGGACCTATAACAGAAAAAAAATACAAAAAAGAGGAATTTACAAAAATATATGGTTTTTAACAGATTAGGATGGCTGGGTATGCCCTTCTCTGTGTAATTCCTGCCCTACCTTATAAAATAATGTACAGAAAGAAGGAAAATAAAAAGAAACAACTAGTAGCCTAATGCTAAGACGTAAAGAGAAAATCCAATGATTAAAAAAACTTAAAATTGCATTGCATATCTATATATAAAAAAAGTAAAGAATTTGAGTTTCCCTGTATACTCACACTAAAGCTTTTAGGAGAAGTCATCCTCGGATAAAAATTTTCGTTTGGTAGTATTGGACACAGGCAAATATTTTTTTTATATAACTCTAATTTACCACTTGTTAACCATTTATTTATAACTGTCGAACTCCCCTTGAGACTTCTTTTGGTATTAAAAATTAAATTTCGTATCCATCTGCTTGTAAACTTCACTGACATCAGCCGTGGTTTTGTTGACTGACGGCTCTCTTTTTTTCCCAGGCGATCACAATAATTGATATCACTGGTGGTCAGTAGCGATGGGTCGTTCGCGAACGAGTCGTTCAATTTAAACGACTCGTTTAAAAGAGTCGCGAATGAGCCGCTCCCATCAACTGAACGATAAGTTCACCGCTCGTTAAAAATATCTGCATTATAGGCGACTATGACTGGCTCGCTCTCGTCCGTTCGACTCCGTAGAAATTTCACTCCACGCTTTCGCGAGTTTCGGACAACTCGGAGAGCGCGAGCGGCTCAGACGTATAAAGCCCCCCACAGACTACGATGTTTTTCATCCGTTCGCTTCGGCGATTTGAACCGCCGCGCCGGCGCCGTGTTGAAATTCAATATTCGAGAGATATTAGAACTGATGGTTCGGCACGACCGTTTTCGGCCATAGACTATCAGTTTGGCACGCCGATTCGAATCGCAGCGACGCGAACGGATGAAAAATATCGTAGTTTGTGGGGGGCTTAATATAAGAACGAGAGTGGTGGAGCATCTAGCGGCCTATGATAATACATTACACAGTTTGAATGTCTTTCGTATTACTATTATTTTACGATTAACGATTAACTACTTTGCCGGAAATCTGCAACAACGTTTTTTAACGGCGTATAGGTACTGCGGGTAGTTTATAACTTTGAAATCCATATTACATAATCATTATCTAATCTACAATAAAACCATTTTTGTTAATATGTATTTACTTTTATTTTGAACATTTAACAAATAAAAATTTTAATCATTCCAATATTTTAATTAATTTTATTTAATTTATTTATGTTATGTATATTATTTTTCTTTGAAGCCGTCACGCCACAACCAGGCAGCGGGCCGTCGGCAGTCGTAAATGTGTAATTCACATCCGCGTTTTATGCTCTCTTTTATGCACACGAACAAGTGCAGTAAAGTAAAGAGCTCCGCGATTCGTTCAGTCGAACGACTCCTTTCGAACGACTCTTCCAAGTGAGCTGAACGAGTGAGCGGGCTCTCTTGAAAATGAACGAATGACCCATCGCTAGTGGTCAGGGAAATATTTGGTATTTTAGAGTTTACGACGTTAACTACTACGTCTCGTAATTCTCTCGTTCGGATTCTTCGACGACACCACTGATAACGAGGTCACTCAAAAGACCGAACTGCTTTTGATCTTCTTTTTCTCACACATTGTTGTTTGTTGTTTCAGACTTTATAACCTCAATGGATTTTTGAGTAATTGTGTAGTGTTATTCCTATGGACACCAAATACAAAGATATACTGTCCGACGCACACTCTAAATTAATTTGACTTGCAGTCAATATACTTTCTAGACTACTAACGCATCTAGACTATAAAATCGCACAACAGATTACCAAGGTACATTCTTTAATATTGCAACTTTGTTGGTTGCAAGTTGCAACAGGTTTGGTCCTATGAACCTGGCCTTTCTTTAGCTGAGCAAATTGGGCTCATTCTAGGGCTGATCAAACTATACAAACAAAACAAATATGTATAATCTTAATATGTCCAAAAAACACATAGAAACATTACCTTAATAATAAACCACGTGTACAAAGAAATGTTGTAGGGTACATTACTCCAGAGCATAGCCACAATGAAAACGCATTAAAAGTTCAAGCCAGACTGCTGTTTGTTCCGCAGATATACGGCGCGTTGATAAAAAAGTGGACTGTGGAATTCACGACAATCCTTAAAATTCAGTGTGACGGGAAATTAGCCCGTTACACAGTATCTTTCTCCTTTTTTAGGTGAAAAACTACCACTTATTTATTAAAAATCAGGGAGCCATTTAAAAAATGCTACTCCTATTGCAGCGACATCTGCCAAATAAAATTAGGTCTTTCGTGCTAAACTTACATAGGTCGTAAAAAATAATATCCTCGGGAGAGAATGCTATTTTTCCTTTAGCGCTCTATGCATCTCAGGTAAAATGAATCATTTCTCCCCTTTGATGTATTATGTATTTTTATTTAAAAACATACAACAAAAATGATCATTTATTGCAAAATTGGACCAGGGGGGATTCAGAAAATCAACAATTCCTTATTGACAAAATCTTCATAATAATTTTTTCTGTTGTATTCGATAATGTAGACTACACTATGACGCCGTTTAGTCGAAAAAGTAGACCTTTAGTAGTTAAAAGAGAAAATCTGTTGAGGATCAATTTAAAGCATTTTGTGCAGTGAAATGAAATGTTTTGGACCCCTCATCCGACAGGGTTATAAAATTTTAAATTTATTTTTGGGACTTCCTATTTATTTTTCATATTTTTAGAGATGATTTATTGAATTTTCGTACATATATATATTCGTCAGAGTACCGATGGAATATCCATATAAATATTCGAAATAATCTGCTGAGTAGTATTTTTTAGGAGTCAGGACCCTTTTGACCTCTTCGATTTTTTTTTGCGATAACCTTGACTATCCTTTATCGCATAGATACCTCAACAAGTGTTTTATGTACGATACTGAAATAAACTATGTTTAAAAATACATAAAATGAATATGAAATCAGGAGTTTTGTGACAACCAGGAAATCCTTTTATCTGCCAGCCCGCAGCCTGGCAGTTTCTTTAGTCCCACCAATTTTATTTTGTTACATGAGAATATAATTTTACCTTACAGTTTACTGTGCTTAACTTTTAAAAACTCTTTTTACGTCACCTAGCAAATGGGAAATCATGCTTTAAAATGACATCACGCCTTTCGAGATTCTATTTTAGAGGAACTTTACTTTTTGGTTGTCTCAAAATAACTCAATAGATATATTTTTCATTAAAGTAGAAAAATGTGGTTTTATGCAGCGACGAACGGCAAGATATTTATTTAAACTTTGACAGCTATGACACCCAAACAACACAATAAAAACTACTGCTGCAATCGGAATTAAATAAGTGTTAGTGTTTATATTTGAAGAAAGGGAATAATAAATTTAAAATTGACCTGTTCCCTAAATTGGTTACTTTTGTAATCTCGAAAACTTTCAACTCATATTCAGTTCGAATTTTTAAGTGACACGTTTTTCTTTAGTGCACGAAACCCCTGCATATTGATCCAGTAGTAGGGTAGATTTTACCTACAAAAGATCGAGCAGTTTTAATTTTTGGCTGTTTCAGGATAGGGGGCACTAATAAAAAGTTAATGTTTCGACCTTGACGTACATCCATTTGCACATCTTAGGAAATGGATGTGAAAAATCTCCCCACTAATGAGTATAAAAAAAATAGTAATGTTATGAACTTATACAAGACAAAATTTTTCCTTACTCTTGTCTAACGTATTTCTCTGTAACTAATAATTACAAGCTAATAACAATTATATCGCTTTTAAGTTAGGCAGTTAGGTAGGCTATTCCAGTCGTACACAGTAATTATTTACAACTAAAATTAGAATCCGTAAACCAAATCTGGAAAAAGTTAAGTTGCCAAGGAGTTTGGTAATCGTAGCAAATAAATCGTGCAATCGTGCAATAAAAAGAGTCACACAGCGTTTAGCCCTCAGTTAGCTCCTCTACTAATGCACTTAATAATATCACACAAAGTAATATATTAAAAAAAGATAATACTAAATTTTTATCTTAGTTTTAAATTGTTGACATTGCTATTGCACTCCATAAAGTCTTTTGAATTTTTCACTCAAAATCATAAATTTTCACACTCGGTATTTGGCTAAAACCAAATTTTATTAAGATCGTTTTAGTCCGCGTAGCAAAAAAGTACATAAATTCATGTAAGATTTATTCAAAATTTAGATTTAACTAAATTCTAGGTTATTAAAAATTCGTATCGAAAATTCGGAACACTCTGTTGAGTGCATTAATAACGACAACAATGTGAAAAAAATATACCTTCAATATAACTTTTTTAATGACTGTATTTAATGCAATATTAAAAAAGATACGCAAAATATACAATACTCTGTCGTTCATACATTATTTAATGCCAAATTTTACCATGGTACATTAAATATGTCCAGAACTGTAGTTAGTTTAATAAACTTACTAGTTGTATTATATTTTACCACTTTTTGTATTAAAACTAAAGGTCATATTGTAAAGTTTTTGGATACTACTACTACATAAAAACAAAATACGTGTAGTGCGTCCGCGCTTTTTAAATCATACACAAGAATTTTTTCTAATTGACTATACCAGAAAATCGAGAAGATCAAAATTTAAAATTTTACTAAATGGTCAATAACTGATTCAAACAATATTAATAAATTTATTTTATTTCTTAATAAACGGCAATTCTTTCATTTAGCTATCATGGCTGCGTAGGTACTTTATAAATTGAGAAGCTCCAATACCTCTTGTCGGTAAAAACTTCTTAAAATTTCTCAATTTTAAAGGTTTTTCCCAAAAAACAATTTACTTTAATGTTCTTTATAGCAAAGTGATTCTTAATCCAATATTTATTTCCAAATACAAGGTTACATCTACTTAAACAAATCGCTGTATCCTTGTACAGCCCGTAATGTTTTTGGGACGCAAGTCCCAAACTGCGTTTTAGGTTTGTTTAGGTCTGTTGCTCAGGTTGAATTGTTGAACAATGTATATTAATTTTTAGAGTGAGCAAGTCGCCGTTAGTGTTTACCAAAGCGAATGGAATAGGTATGCAATAAGCACTGCAAAACTTATGCAAATTGTTATGTTACGTGCCCAAAAGCCTGTTGTTTTAAGCATTGGACCAATTGGTAAGGTACAGTTGAATGTTCTTTTCAAGGTAAGGTTTTAAGTAATTATAGACCTCTTGTTTAAATACGTGTCATAATAAGGTATTATGCAAAATTTTGTACGCTTCTGTCATCAGATATTACTGTATGAAAGTAATTTCTTTGCAGCGCGCGACAAGCTTTAAGCATGTCGAAGGAGCTGGCGAATACTAAGGTCGATGTGTTGTGAAAAGAAGCAGATTATATTTACTAGGAAAAGAACATTAAAAATATCGTTACTTTTAATATAATATTTTCTTGGTTCTGAAGGTTAATACACAGAAAATAATATCATATAAAGTGTGGTCCATTAAGTGTGCAACAAACGGGAAATTTGTTTATTAGTTGAACAACCAAAATATTAATACCGCCAAAAATTGGTGCATGTCCGATAACCATATAAGGTGCACTTATAATGGCTTTAAGTCAAATAGCATACAGGGCAGGCCAAAAAATATAAAAATCGTTTAAGAGTAAAGTATTCTTATTTCGAAAAATACAGAAAAACGTTATTAAGAAAAGTTGTTTAGAATTAAAAGATAAGTCCAAATACTAAATCATAGCCTTCAATTAAAAAAATATATTTTTTTAAATTTTAAATTACCCCCGTAAAATGATTTTTTTTTATATTCAGCTAGAATACATTTTCAAATTAACTACAATCAAATCACTCCTGCATAACTTTTATTAGAATAAAGTAAATTTGTAAAATTTACTTAGATTTATATTTTTTTAAGTAACCAAAACTTCATGTCTGTTGTTGCAACGATATTAGATACACATAAGTTTCGAATTTCGCAAATTTTCCTAAAAATAAGGCAAATACATGCACATTATTATTAGAAAAGTATTTGCCCTATTTTTAAGAATATTTGCAAAATTCGAAACGGTTGCGCAACTAATAAAAAAATTTCCCGTTTGTTGCACACTTAGTGGACCACACTGTATATTTATTTTATGTATTCATTTATTCTATTATTCAATTTATTTTTATTTGTATTTGTTCTCTCAAAATAATTTAAAACGTTAAAAATATCTAGAAAATACTCACAAGATTAATAACAGAAAATATTGTAAGTAGTAAGTTTAAAAGGGAAAATAGAAGAGAAGATAGTGTGCTTAGATGCATATCGTTGGCACGATCCTTTCGGGGCCGACAGGAGCCCTATCTAGCTTTTGGAAGAGATAGATGTTTATTTTAAGCCGAAAAGTGACCCCGGCTTTCTATAACCAACGTTCTGCCCATTAGTCAAAAGAATCAAATATTCAAATTCACTTAAATAAATAATGACATAAGATAGAACGTATCCTATATCGGTACCAATGACATCCTGTCACTATGCACCTTACACATTTCAGTTCAGGAACATGTCCCTCAACCAAGACAAATAAAAATAAAACTGAAAGTAAGCTTCGGTGTTCAGGAAATTGGAAAATACTAGAAGTAGGAAGAATAAATAGTTAAGCAAATCAACCTTAAACCCTCCAAGTATTGATAAATAAAATCAAAGTCACTGAAATAAACCCTTGATTGAAATGTAACCAAAAAAACCTTCATATCTGAATCATAGGAAAATCACTAACCCAGTATTCATTAATGGGTTCAAAGCTCGAGTTAGTTGATTCAAACTAAATCAAGAATCATTAACTTCAGCTAAATAACTAGACTCGCCTTTTCCACAAAATACAAAAAAGGAAATATCTTTTATATTTAAAAATACTTCACTTTAAAATACTGCTAGAAAATGTAATCTAGCACAAAACTAAAATATTTAATGAAGAGTAATACAGGCCTTGACTTGGAATAACACTCTCTCATCGGGAAGTACTTCTCCGCACAAAATCCAAGGGAGTCAGTAGGTCCAAAGCCCATTGCAGAAATAAAACCTCCTGCAGGAAATTACGAACACCAAGAATCAGCAAGTAGTAGATCCAAAGCCCTCAAGCAATGTCTTGATATTAAACAGCCTAAAGTGAGTTGAATTTTTTCGCCTTTTACGAAAAGGGTCAACTACAACAAAACCTCTGCAACTATTCTAACGCCAGGTCCAGACAGGGATATTTATAGTCTGCCCAGCGGTAATTGACACTCGAAAGGAATGAAAAATAAATCACTATGATGCCGTAGGGAATTTTTAAAAATTCGGAATACTAAAAAACTATGTAGTACGCGTACGCCTATAGTTTTTTAGCATTCCGAATTTTTAAAAGTTAACAACGGCGTCACAGGAATTTTTTGTCCTTTCGTTCCGAGTGTCAATTACCGCTGGGCGTATATTACACGAGCAGACTGATATGTATACTATTGTATACTTCTATACATGACCATTTACACGGAGTAAACTGTAGGAAAATGACTGGAACGGAACCTTAAACCTCCCAACTCTATATTAAACTCGGAAATCTTCAAAATAAGTCTTTTCAGACCATTAAATTGAATTAAGACCAAATACTGACCAATATGGACATTTATCAGCCCCTACACAAGAAAACTTGAACTCGATCTCAGTAAAAATGTTCCGTAACTTAATAGAACAGCAAATTCAAACTTTTATCTGGATTCATCACGGCCGGGGGACCATAATAAGGCTTTAGTTTTAATGCATGCCATCAGTTCATAAGCCGTTTTAGGCTTTACCTTGCGTATAACACATATGACATATCGCCCGGCTAGCTTAGTAGGTAGATCATGAGTCTCTTAATCTCAGGGTCGTGCATTCGGGTCCCACGTTGGGCGCCAAAAAGGTAACCTACTTTTCGCTCACGATCTTCTCGTTACACCTTTACCAGGTACCCTCCACGCAGTGTCAGTAAAATCGAAGGATATCTAGAAACCTTGACCCATTAAAAGATGTTAAATGGACGCCAGACTGTGACAAATTTAAACAAGTGGATCAAAATCGCTAGATTGGCTCACAGTCAAACTGTTTCCTTCTCCTTTTCTCACATTAAACAACATTTACAGAACCTGTTTTAGAGTACACTACTCCAGACCATAATTACGCGTTAATAAAACGCACATAGCCAAAAAACAGTCTGCAAATATTGGTTCAATTTCCAATTCAGGCGCGTTCATAATCAAGCGAAAGGTGGAATTCACGACATTCTTGGTGATTATAACGGGGAAGTTAACCGGTTACAATTAGTCATGTAAGGATACGTATCCAAAAATCCATTGGATCCGAATATTAAAAGAATCCGGATTATCCGGAACCGGCCGAGAACTTGAATACGGATTCGGAATCAAAATAAATTCGCATCGGGTGGTTACTAATGCTAAGTGCAAAGAGAAGACGGAATCGGAATCGAGTGTAAGCGAACAACACGGTCTGCGATTTGGCATATTTGATATTGTGCTTTCTCTTTCTAATGACATTTCCTAAAAAAAGATGGCATAGTTATCGGGGTAACGGGTATCATATGAGATGAGACCCATTGGTTAAACTAGTCCCGCCTCACCCGAACCGAATTCAAACGAGAACGGCGCGACGCGGTGCCTTCTTATCCCTAAACTTCGACTTCGACTGGTATGATACCGATACCGCATCGACCTACCTAGCCGTGTATCCGGATAGAAAATGTTTTAGTCTGTTGCATGCATACCTATACATGATCTGTAACCGCTTTCGCGCGGGTCAAGAAATGGATTCGTATTCGGATAATGGATACGGATATTAGCTGATTCCGATTCCGTATGATTCGGATATCTAATGAATACGGATATTTACAACACTAGTTACAATACCAAAGTTTCAAACAGCAGTTGGTTAATAATCGAGGGTTCCGGCCCTTGTACCGACACATATAACTCTTTCTTGAAGCATATATATTTGCCGAGAATGACACGAGCTACCACAAATTAAAACTGAATATATGATTTTACTATGATAAACTGCAAAGTACACAATCTTAATACAATGATCCTTAATTTGACTTATTAGGAAGATGAAGACAACTTATTGCGCAAGCCCTGAATAAGATGTATGTCTCGTATCCAGAATAAGGCCATTAAGTTACGCCATACAGCATCCTCGCCATCGCTTATAGGCCCAAAACTAAAACTAAATTGACATGTCTTATCAGGGTGAAATGTTAAAAGTTTCCGACTTAACATTCTGTTAGTGTGTTCTCACTCGATATTATTTTCTCGAATAGTTCAACCGGTATACCAGAGTTACGTCGTCGACTGTTTTTTTTATAATTCGGCAAGTGGTTAATGTACATACAACATGAACAAAAGATCCCTAAGTCAGATTGCTGGTCTTAACACGAGACTTTCAAATAACGCAGTCCTTCGCAACCTGAAAGCCATCAGGCAGATACGACTGGAGGACCTCATGTGCACTGCACCTAATCCCGTAGCATTAATTTTTTAAAGTATAAATATCATAAAAAAACCGTGTCGAATGCTTCCGACATATTATAAAAAATATAAAAATATAAGCAATATAATATCAAAAAACTTAGAAGAGCCTCTGGAATATATATTACTTCCAACTAACCGCTAAAATCAACTAAAGTTCATAGTAGGAAAAATGTTTCATTTTCTTTTAATTTTGTTCATTAATAAAACACAGTTCGTCTCTTTTTACCAAACCACAAATTTAAATTAATCGTAAAAAGCACTATTGTAAAATGCATTAGGCCCGCCCTTGTTTCTTCTGTAAGCTATTCGTAGCCTACGTTCGTTTCGGGTTGTTGTACCCAAACAAACACGAGCAGAATCTACCTCTTCTAGCACTTAAAAAATTGTAGCGTACTGAATAACAAAAAATAAGTGTGTGAATCAAAAATCTATTGTATGTTAAGATGATATTATAGAAATATTGGTATGGCAAATAATAGTGTAAATGTTTTGTGATATCTCGTAAATGGATATATAAGACCCTAAGAGATATGCAGTAACTTGATATATTATAGCGTTCGCTGGAAGGTTGTAGGTCAGATAACTGATTTCGGCTCCAAGTAAGGACGGCCTATAAATCGTAAACATCTTTTGAAATGCATCATTTTTTAAGACAAAATGGTAGGTCAGTCTTCTTCATGTAAAAATGTAACGCCTAGATTAAACTGTTGGTTAGTTATCATAATACGTAATAACTAAGTATTGTTATGTCACTTACATATTATGATATAAGTACCAGGCGTATATTTATAAATTTATTTATATGGATGTTGTGCAAATAGCACATAATGGATAAGCCTCATCCATTTCATTTACAAGTTTATAAAAATTTTAATTCTACTTTTATTAGCGCATTTACGCGAATACGGATCATATAAATTATGAATTCCACAGGTCTTCCCATATATTTCATCTTATAATACCTATTATATTATGCGAATATCATGCTTGATATATTTAATTTTAGAACATATTTTTTACAGATTTATAAAGCAATTTATTCATACCTATGTCTGGTTATGAAATAGAAGACAGTTTGGGCTATACACAGCAAGACGTCAGAAAAAGATCAATAATATCATTTAGATGAAATAATTTAATTATTTTGTAGAATAGAAAAAGACAACTATGACCATTAGGATAAAATAAATAAGTTCTTAAATCTCTTTAATAAATGCAGTGCAAATAAATTAAAATATTTTTTTTGATAAGCTTATACTCGTAAATGTCCAGAATGAATTTTAGGAAACCAGTAAAAAACTATTGTTATTAAAACTGGAATGATGAATACAATTACTTCTTGCAGATAAGGATGGGCTAAAAAACTAAAAGAACATTAATCAGTGTTGTATAGTTGTTTAACTCGTTTTATTTATGATATAACTGAACATGTACAGAATATTTACGGGTGGGGTTAACAAGAGGACAAATATACCCAATTTTCAAAGGTACGAATAAAGTCATTCTTGATGAAAGTTTGTGTTTACCAAAGAAATAGGATTTACGATGAGAACAATTTTTGTGGGAAGTGCTTAACAAATACAGAATGAAATTAACAGTGGTAAAATTGCGGTATTTTATTTACCATTTTAACGCAAGATATTGAATAAAAAAGTTGTTAAGTTTTACAATAAAATTAATAGAACTCAAAAATTGTCCCACTGTATGCTGTAAATTAATAACTCACCAAGTTTAAATTTTCTATTGCAATTTTGGATTTTCGATAATAAAGAAACTTAAAACACCTTTTTTATTTAACGGTTTGCCTTAAAATAATAAAGGACAACGTACGTTTATTCTTGATCCAGACATCTTTTTACATTTTTTAAGCACCTCGCACGTATGTAGAATCAAAACCCATCTTGGATGCATATTTTTTTGGCTAGCAAAACCTTTTATTAAGAATGACTTTTTGTTTTTTGTTCCGAAAATTTGGTCCTCTTGTAATCAACAAAGCATTTCTGATGAGAACAGTCTAACAATATTTCCAGAAAATAAAAACATATTCCTAATTATTATAATTATTGTTTTATTTTCTTGTCCAATGTTAATTCTATTTCCATGCACTTTTTAAAACGGCACAAAAACATGTTAATATGGTAAGTTCAAATATTATTTTGTCTCTTAAGTTGGGTAATTATGGCGAAAAACCAGTGGCGGCTGGTGAAATTTCGAAGTTGTATATCTCTGTTCCTACTTACAGGACCGGTACCAAATTTAGGGGTTTTAATAGTGAGCCCACTGGGAATGTTTTGGTAAAGAAAAAAAAACATTTTGTAATTTGCGAAAAAAAGTTGAATTTTTGGTGTGCCCCTCCTAAAAAAAAAATGAACGCGTCTAGGTATTTTATTTATTATTTTTTTACACAAATTTTACATCATTTTGTCGACAGTTTTTAAATTTTGAGGGAAAAAATGTGTTAGTAGAAAGTTATAGTCATTTGAATTTTTTTAAGCCTAAAATATAATTTAAAAAAAATTCAAATGACTATAACTTTCTAATAACACATTTTTTTCTCTTAAAATTTAAAAACCGTCGACAGAATGATGAAAAATTTGTTTAGAAAAAATAATAAATAAAATACCTAAATGTGTTCATTTTTTTCTTAGGAGGGGCACACCCTAAATTCAACTTTTTTCGCAAATTACAAAATGTTTGTTTTCTTTACCAAAACATTCCCAGTGGGATCACTATTAAAACCCCTAAATTTCGTACGGGTCCTGTAAGTAGGAACAGAGATATACAACTTTGAAATTTCACCAGCCGCCACGGCGAAAAACCAGCAAAAAACAGCTAAAAAATCTTATCTATGTTATTTTTTTTATTTCAGTAGCTTTGATAACCTTAGGATGAACGGTTATTTAATTAATTGGTGACCATAAACATTGTATATATTTCTGGTATGTAAAAACTGTTTTAATGCAACAATGGTTGTCACATTTATTACAGAATTAAAATTTCTACAGTAGTATTGACGTACATTTATTCACTTTGGACTAAAATGTATAACCGTGTAATTTCGTCTTACCTTTGTAGAATATTATGTATCCAATTAGAAAATATAAACATTACCCATACCTTGGTAGAAAGGAATGCGTATTGATTTTAAAAGCATTTGTATTTGAATAACATACTCGTCTATATGTATGTAAATATTTTTATGAGGAATCTTTTGGTAGAAAAATTAAACAATGTATGACACACAAGTACCTCGAGACTAAATTATCATTTTAATTATAAATCAATACAGTTATCGATTACTTATAAACAAAAATAAATACTGATTGTTTACTTATAATTATTTATTTTATAATATACTAGCTTCTGCCGGCGACCTCGTTCGCAGTATAATAATTTTATTCCATTACAAACTTTGAACATCCATTTCACCCCCTTAGGGGTTGATTTATTAAAAACGGTAAAACACGTGTTTAAACATTTATTTTTTAGAGTACTTCTATGAAGTTTCGAGTTAATCTAATATTTTTCTCCATAAAAAGTTTGAACCCCTGTTTCACTCCATGAAGGGTAAAATTTTGAAAAACTCTTCCTTAGTGCATGCCTACGTTATATAAGAAACCTCGGTGTAAAATTTCAAGTTTTTAGACCCAATGGTGTGGGCTGCCCACTTAATAGTAAATTAACCCGAAGGTAAAAGACGTGAAGATTTGTTATTTCAAATTGGTCCCCAGGTCTGTTCAGATTTGTTACTTTCAAATAGCGCCCTTCTAGTTATTCAGTTTCTGTTCTACCTAACACAGTTTTCCATTGGTCAAGTTGGTACGCATTGAATGTGGGTACACATGAGGCGATGGATGCAACAACACCTTAACTCGAGGTAAGTGGTTTTTGCTGAAACCTACGTAGTCGTATTCCTTAGCCTTCAATTTATATATGTACGAAATAAAATTTTCGAAGTTCATATTGATTTTATGTATTGAATTGCATAGTCTTAAATCGGGCGCTAGAGCGCGAAGCGCGGGCACCTTGCAAGGAGGTAACGGCGCGGTACGGTGGCGGACATGTTTTTCATCAGAAAAATTTAAAACATTTTTAAAGCGCAATGGCATGAAACAGATGTTTAGCCCACCGTTTAATCCAGCCTCAAATGGCGCGGCGGAAAATTGCGTCAAAAATTTAAAACAATTTTTACTTAAGGAAATTATTGAAAAAAACACGAAGAATGATTTAGCGCGTTGCATTGGTAGATACTTATTAATGTATAGGAACACGCCACATTGTTCTACAAACATATTATCGGCTCAATGTTTGTTGAATAAAGCAATTACGAATGCGTCTAGATTTAATAAAGCCTGCAAATTATAATAGAGATAAAAACAGTGTAAATATTAATAAAAAAGTAAAGGAAAATATTTTAAATGCTCAGCGGTCACAAAAATTTTATTTCAGAGAGGGGAGAAGGGTGTTATTCTTTGAAGGCCACAAAATGCTGTTAAAGGTTATCGAGGCAAGAAGCCAACTTGTACCCTTGGTATTACAGTTGATTGTGTTTCTAAAAATCTATTTAAAGTGAAAATTTATGATTCAAATTTAATTTGAACCAGACACGTAAATCAGTTGATGTGGTATAAGTCTGTTACAGATTTTGAAAATGAAAATGATTCAATATTTTTACAGGGCGGTGAAACAAGCGGTATCCAAAATAAAAACAAAACTAATGATTTGACTTCCGAAGATGAATTACGTGCCGATGGATTAGGAGAACAGAATGTAGGTCCAAACAACGAGAACGTCTATAAGCGTAGAAGTCTTTCGGTGGATGCTTCAACTTCCGAATGGCCTAAACGAAATAGAGTTCCTCCCGAACGTTTTCATTATTAAATATTTGTAGATTTTAAGCAGGGGAGGGTGTAATGTATTTGCCATTCTATAGATAAGCATGCGTGGGCAGCTGACTATTGAACGGGTAAGTAAGTACGTTCCCCACAGGTCAGTATGGCATGGCGATCGGTGCGATGGTCATGTGTTTCGCAGCTTACAAGTAGTAGTTCTCAATTATACTGAAATAGTGGACCCTCAAGTGTGTTTAGGTTGCTGGGCCACAGATATTCTATTTATAGTCTCACAGACAATAAAACTATGAAGTTCCGTGTACTAGGTGATTTTATTTCATGATAACACAGTACATAACACTTTATCTTATATCTAAATTATGTTTCAATTTAAACATTGAGTACCTTGACCATAATATGGATGGTTTGCAACATGGATTTATTATAATAAGGATTCGATGTCCGTATACTGTGAGCGTATCGAACATGAAGCCTTATCTTTTGTTGTTTGTTTTTGTTTTTGTTATTCTCTTGGGGGAGCAGTTTACGAACTACGAACATAGACAAGACTACGAATTACTATGTAATTGAATCAAGAATGGTAGTAGAAAGAGATAAAATAGCATTGGAGTGTTGGAGCTCAGAAATGTTGCTGTCTGTTATGGTTGTTTAGGAACACGGCTGAACCTCGGTCTGAACACTCGGTTACACGTACGTCTTTGTCTAATGAACTAGAAAAGAAAAAGTGCGACGTATAGATTTATATAGATTTATAAATGACTCGGAAGCGACTTTAAATAAACACCTTTAGAAATAACATAACCTATAAATAATAAAACCTTTTTAACTTAAATTTATTATTATTTAGCAGCAAAATAAAATATTTTAGGGCTTTTATTACTTTTAGTAATTCTTGTGATGCTTCTAACGTATTTTCGTACAAAAACACAAGGTAAAATAAGATGTGGCCAATGTTTATAAATTGTGTTTACAGTGTCGTTTAGAATGGTTTGTTTTGGCTTCAAAGAATGTGAACTCATCCCGTATCCAGTCCTAATAAATCCATGGTTTGCAAGTTTTGAAATATAAAAATATGCTAGAATTACCTCTCCTTTCTTGAAATTGTTTATTTTCTTTTTTGCACACCATTTACTATGTCGTATCCAAGTTGATTTAAGAATGATGTGAGCAGCCCATTTACAACGGAGAGATCAATTATGCCTCTCAATCATGTTCTTCCTCCCTCATTTTTTTTTCTCTCGTCTTCTTTTCCTCTCATACCCGTAAAATTGTTACAACTAGTAGAAAGTTAGGTTATGAAAACATGAACATGACATCATCTAAACCCTGTCCCATAAGTTGTTTTTGCAGTGTAAAGATATACCTAAAAAGTTTATATAAAGTAAAGCTTAAATTCCTGTGTTCTATATAAATCTGCGACTGACTAACAACTATTGAAATATTACAAGGTACGTACATATGTATTTATTCTTCTTTACAGTACTTGGACCGAGCGTTATGGAAATGACAATAAGTAACAACGTGAGGTCTTTTGCTATAAAATTATAAAACTTACATACGTATTTTGCCAGATTAGGAATTTTTATGACAATTCCGATGAAACGTTAAAATAGACAACCAGAAATACTTGCACAAACAGAGGCGGCTGTGATAAAATGTTTGAAGATTATTTTTTATTGGCATCAACATCTCTTTTATTTGTCTTTTACTAATTCCCCTTTTGCTAACAAGGATAGAAAGAAATCGGATTCCGTTGGGAATTTCATCAGGAAAGAAAAGAATTTTTTGATGACTAATCTTTCAAAGTAGATAACTAGCAGTACTTCCACAAGCAAAAAAGGTATAATTAAAATTTAAACATATTCTTTTTTTATTTGTCATTTTCTAATGCACTTTAGACGAATATATTATGTGAAACCTTTAAGACTTTCGAGATAGTTGTAATTACAAAACATGTTCTATCAAAAATTGTATTTTCAAAGCTACCTTTGATTTTTATTCATTAAAATTGCTATTGGAATAGTTGACAAAACGAGTTTTCGGCGAATAACTTTTAATGTGTTAGGAATTGTGATAGGGTTGTAATTAGAAAAAATGTTTGTTTTTTAATTCTGTATCGAGTGACATTAAAATATATAGGGTCTCCAGTTGAAAATAAGAAAAATAAAGTGCCTCAACGTCTGAAAAGTTTGACACTAAATTTTGGACACCCTGTATAATTCGGATCTATTAAACTTGGTTAATGAGACTGCTAGACCTTACTTAATAAGTCCCTGGTACAATTTTATTACCGATGCATATTTGTATTTTTCTCAAAACCAGTGGTGCAAAACTGATTTTTTTAGTTTTAATTTTTTTCCGCTGATGAGACACCCAAATAAGAAACAAAATATTTGGCATGTAATCTAAAAATATAAAATATCATCATGACGTTACACTTTTCTGGGAAACCCTGTATAATCAAAAATATTTTCCTGAAATGCGCCCTAGGATACAGGTAAAGTCTGCAAAATATCAAAATTCTAACTTAATTGATAACTGATCTACAGAAGACGGGAGGTGAGCTGCAGGACCCTGTGTGTCTCACATTCGATCACCATTGGGATCTCCACACAAATAACTAACTAATAACTAATAAACTGACGATCGGGAAAGAAAGGGTGAATATTGTGATTGCTAAAATATGTTCTGGTATAAACTGTCCATGGAACTGACCAATAGGGCGAATTCTTGTTGAATTGTTTTTCTGTCAGCATTCTCAAATTAAATTGGATAGAATATAAATGTTTCAAATTTTGTGGAATAACGGTATTTCGATTTTTTTGGTAAGTTCGACATTCACATTCTTGGCTTCTTCAAGTTTGTCTTCCGGTACTCCATCAATCATATTCTCTTCAATTTCTTCCTTGATTTCCATTTTCTACTCAAAAGTTGGATAAAAGTCGAATGGCCTTTGAATTATTGCTTTGACGTCTATACTGACAATCGACAAATAAGAAGCACAAACCTAATTGCATAGCAACGATAATAACTAGAAAGACCCTGTAATTAGTTGGATTTATGAGTTTTGGATGCTTATTTTTTTGGGTATTTTCCATCAATATTTTACTAAATATGTTAATTTAGGAAGTTTCCTTAGACAGAAAATTTTGTAGAGCCCATGTCAGTTAATAGCCTATTCTTTAACTTAATGAAAGTCGAAAAAATCAGGTCAATATCTCCAAAAATTGCGAAAATATTGAATTTCTTATTTGTCCATAGCTTGCGCACCGCCGCGCGCCGTAATATCGTGTGATATCATATGTCGGGAACGCTGGGTGAACGCAGCAGGCCATCAGTAGTCGAATATCAATGCATGAGTAGACCATAGAGAAAATATATAATAGAGAAATAATGTCATTTGCGAATGTGGCAAATTTATCAAGCTGAATCCGTAAATACAGACGGTCTTCTGCGGGCTTGCGCCTTGTCGAACGTTTGCCTTGTGATAGACAGGACCGTACTTCAAAATTTATTTCACATGACGTGAATCTTTTATCGAGTAATAAATGCTAAATATATTACTTGTAATTATTCTTTGTATTAATGATAAAAATGTAACCATTAGTGAGATTTTAACAAAAATTGTATAGTTTGTTGGCTTAAATCTGAGTTTTCTTGCTATACAAAACTGTCGATAATTCCTCGAAAGTAGCTCAGTTTATACATATACAGTGCGTCCCTTTAATGTCCCCCCTCTTAATTTTTTAAACGTTACATTTACAAAATTGAAAGTTGAAATAAAATATAAACATAGTATTCTAAACAATAGAAATAAAATATGCAACTGTTTTAAGAAGTAAAATAGTAAATAAAAAAATTACCAAAACTATGTGTATATTTTATTGGATTGGCATCCCACCCTGTATAATTATTGAACAAACCAAGTTCTATGGTAAGATGTAAATATTTTTACACCTATTTGCAGTGTGTGCACTTGATACTTTGGTGAAAGCGCTACTTACTTACGGCGCCATGTCAATCTAATCCACTGATATCTTAGCGATCCTTTGGCGAAAGCGCTTTTTTCTTTCGCCATCCCTTTTAAAATACTCCCCTCTACCCTAATCCACTAGTATTTTTAGTGCCACTTTGACGAAAGCGCAAATATGCCTTTTGAACACACCCTTCTAATCCACTGATATCTTAGCGATCCTTTAGCGAAAGCGCTTTTTTCTTTCGCCATCCCTTTTAAAATACTCCCCTCTACCCTAATCCACTAGTATTTTTAGTGCCCTCTTTGGCGAAACCGCAAATTTGCCTTTTGGACACTCGCACTTCTAATCCACTGATATCTTAGCGATCCTTCGGCGAAAGCGCTTTTTTCTTTCGCCATCCCTTTTAAAATACTCCCCTCTACCCTAGTCCACTAGTATTTTTAGTACCCCTTTGGCGAAAGCGCAAATATGCCTTTCGGACACTCACCTTTATGCAATATAGGGGAAGGAGGCATTGACACTATATATGACCTTCTTACACCATCTTACCTCTTATACAATGCCCCTAATACACACACACCCCATCAATGCAATTCTGACACCTTGGCCCCACTCAATATACGTCACTGATAACTATTTCTACTTTTCCGTGTGTGTATTCACTTCAACACCGGAGTGCATTGAAGATAAATTATATTTTTTACCTACTATTCTTTCACATATTGATATAATTTAAATTTGGAATTAAACTATTTGTATTTATGCACTAATTGTAAGAAATAGACTACAAAATAATTCCTTATATTTAAAAGTTTGATACATAATTGGCGAAACATATGAAATGTCTTTAACACTTTGTAAAGAATATTTTTGTATCGAAATAACAAGCTTCAGAGGTTCGCTATATGCGCCACCCCAACCAAAAATACCAAAACATAAAAATGACTGAGATTTTTTCGGCCCAGTTCTGATCGCCGAGTTGCGTCATCGAGTTCAACAACCACTTTTGCGAGACGTCCCGAGTGCGCATGCCTCGAGAGGACCGTCGTTTAAAAATCTGACTGGCGCCCAATGCGTACAAACGCACTTTTTTGCCCATACATTGGACGGATTCAGCGGTGTCGCGAATACGTTGTGATGGTCTAAATATATGTTGTTTATGGAGTAGACTCGAGCAATTTTTCTTGTTTCTGTAGGGGCGAATTCAGAATCCCCTCTAGGGGGGGGGAGGGGTAACGTCACCTCCAGATACACAAAAGTATATACCAAAAAAAAAAACGGGCAAGTTCGCGTGGGACATTATTTTTTTATTCTTTAGGGTTCTAAGAAATGTACATTATTTCATAATGGACGAAATACTTAAACCTGTTCTTACGAAAACAGAAGGGTTTGTCATCTTAACTTACCAAAATTGTTACATTTTTAAAAATTATATCTTCTGTCCATTTGGACTGATATATGAAAATTTTTCGAAAACATATTTTTTCAAAGCGAGTTTTTTCGAAAATATGTTTTCGAATACAAATATTCGGAAACTAGGGATGTTTTCAAAACTTTTTTTCGGTAACTAACTTTTTGATTTTTTTTAATGACTTTTCGAAATTACATTTGCTTAAGAAAACATGTTTTTAGAAAATACATTTTTCTAAACATTGTTTGGAAAAAGACTATTATACAGAATTCATATATTCATATAAAAAACGCTTTTTTGAAAGTAATTTACTACAGAGTAACATAGCAGACACAAGGAAACATAAAGCTGACCGAGCACAAAATCGGTTCGTTTAGGTGAGTTCAGGATCTTTTCATCATTTTCATTGACATTTCCTAAGCCAGTAGGGTTTATGCTTTAAATTTAGAAAAATTATGTTTTCTAAAAGACATATTTTCGGAAAATGTATTTTGGAAAGATTCTTTTCAATTTTGTTTTCGAAGAAGCTGTTTTCGAAAAAAATACTTAATTTAACATTAAAAAAGATATTTGTTAAACAAACATAACAGTTGGTCACCTTAGGTTACACGTGACATGATCAATTATTTGATTTTTTTATATATGACCCTGTGGTCATTTGGGGGGATATACGAGTACTTACGAAAGACAATTTTTCTAAAACCAATTTTTATTTTTTTTAAATCACTGTTCAAAAATACATTTTTTCATAGACACCATTTTCGAAATTAAATTTTTTCGGATATTAATTTTTCCAAGCAACTGCTTATTGAAAAAGTAACATACCAAACCTAAGGAAACCTGATAAAAAACCAAAAAAGGTGCGGTTAGGTTAGTTCGGGATCTTTTTTCGTATTTTTTTCAATAACATTTTCCAAGCTACTAGAGTTTATAATTTAATTTTCTAAATTCTTTTTTCGAAAAAATATATTTTCGGAAAATGTACCTATTTTTAAAAAATTATATTTTGAAGATATTTTTGAAAAATGGTACTTTCAAAATACCTGTTTTCGAGAAAATATTTCATAAATCCGTTTTCAAAAAAGCATCTTGGAAAAAGCTGTCAGGACATTTTTGAAAAAATTTCAACAAAAAAAATCCGACAAAATATTTTTGAAAAGGTTAGTTGCTCCGTTTTGGAAAAGCTGTTTTGGAAAAAAATTACTTTCAAAAGAGCAGTTTTGAAAAAAAAACTATTTTGTTATTTGTTTCTTCCAGAAGCCAAAACGATCCGGAAAATTTTAATAAAATCGGAGTGAGATGTGTAAGGAATATTTTCAGAAACAATCTAAGAGCATGTAAATCAAAAATGCCCAAAAAGGCGTGCATTTTATTCTATAATATATAGTACTGATCTATTATTCATATTTTTGTAGTTTATTCATTTCAAAGACAGTTACATAGGCGGCAAATATTTGTTTTTGTTTATAATATTTTGTAGACTATGTATTGTTAATGTATTTATTATGCTATTGAAATCCTTTTTGTACAAGGCTTTAGGGGGGCGTCCCCTGCCCCCTTTCCCCCTAAATCCGCCACAGTGTCTCGGCACGTCGATATTTGTAGGATGTTTTTATAGTCGTGCTAGTACATCTAGGTACAATGCAATATTTGTAGTTTTTTTGGTTTAGTTTTAGGCATAATTATTAAATTAAAATGATACCGAGTTAATTTATTTTCAGTAACTCTAGTTCCTAAAATATGTTTCAAAGGCCTTTGCAGTTCTTTGGAAAAAAAGGGAAGGTTATTTAGATGGAAGGTAAATGAAATGCAAAACTTATAATCTTAGCTTCTTAATCAAAGAACCTTCTTGCGATGTACGCTATATTTTATTAAGAAGATGCAGTATTAATAAATTTAGAAAGTTTTCAGTATTACTAAAGTTCAACCACGCTATAGGAGATATAATTTTACGTGTTTCTGTTATCGAACATTTCCAAGATGGGGTAATAAAACGGATATATTAGTGGATTCTAGTTCCTGGCCGTTGCCTTAGTTTATACATGTCCCGAAAACACTATTACGATAGAAGTAAATTCATATAACGTGATAAAATTATGTCATAAATATGGTATATTAAATGCACAAATTGTGGCAGACGAGTTGAATTTTCAGAAACCATAAATTTTAACTAATTTTTATGATCCAATTAACGCAGACACTTAGACTTTCGAAATGCGCAAGATAAAAAAATATCATTTATCTATCTGTCTAGATTTTTAAAAAAGGCCATTTTATAAGAAAATCTATAGTTTTCTCCTAGAGACAAAGTTTAAATGTATAAATCACTACAAAATAATAATAACTTTTGATTAATTTCACTTAAATGACCACAATCATGGGCGAAGAGGCACCGTACAAATACTGAACGAATGTCACTTTTAGCACAAGTACTTATCGTGACAATGTAAAAGCGCTATGGTTGCTTGGTAAAACCTGATTAAATGGCGGGAAAGACTTCCTCTCCCCTCCCCGCCGCTAAGGAAACCGTAGCTTGGGGGCATTGTCGCCATAAACAGTACTATCTTTGCTATATTCTTTCAAAAACCAACATAATATTTTTACAGTCTTGGTAACATCTGTGTCAAAAAATGATTAAGCCAATAAAAGCTTGCATAATTATTGTAAATGGTATTATAATGACGTCTGCGATAGCAGTAGCGGCTGGAGAAATTTTAAAGTTATATATCTCTGTTGCTACTTACTGAACCCATGCCAAATTCAGGGTTTTTGATAGTGAGCCAACTAGGAATGTTTCGGTAAAGAAAAAATAATACTTTGTAATTATCGAAAAAAAGTTGAATTTTTGCTTTGACCTCCCTGGTAAAAAAATGAACACGCTTAGGTATTTTATTTATTATATTTTTAAACAAATTTTACATTGTTTTGTCGAACATTTTTATATTTTAAGAGAAAATAATGTGTCATTTGAATTTAAAAAAAATATATATTTTCAAACCTAAAATATAATTCAAATGAGTATAACTTTTTACTAACACATTTTTTTCTCTTAAAATTAAAAAATTTTCGACAAAATGATTTAAAATTTGTTTAAAAAAAATAATAAATAAAACACCTAAGCGTGTTAATTTTTTCCCCAGGGGGTCAAAGCAAAAATCCAACTTTTTTATATCCTCTATTCAAGATACTTAAACAAAATTTAAGATCAGACATGTAACTGAAGCTTGCTTTTATGCACTTACCAAGAAAAACTCCACTGGGTATTTGTTGTTATCCGCCATATTTAAAATTAAAACACGTTTACCATGTATATTATAAATAGCTATATTTCCAGTTCACCATGTAGGTATTTTATAAATAGCTATATTTCCATAAGGATTTATGTAAATATTTGCCACTAATGAAGACAACGATGAATCTGTCGACAGGCGTATCCTTCTTACTGCAAAACTTAAACTTCTTCTGAAAGTAATAATTACAAAGGACGCATTACGCGGCAGCGTTTCATTATTACATTCTATGGAAGCTTTATTTTGTCTTGTGATAGATGGGCATTCAGAAATTTTATTTCGAATAGTGATTTTACGTCAAAACAGATATTTAAAAATTAAAATATGACCTTTTTTATTTTCAAACACACCGGCTAGATAATATTTTTACTTAAGGGAAGGTTAAGGGATAATAACCCTGGAAAAAATACGCGTCAAGGTCGTCCGCTGCCCAGACGCGTATTTTCCCAAGGGGGTCAGCTCCCTAGACGCGTATTTTTTCCAAGATCGTACGCTTGTCACACGCGTAGCATTCACGGAGCTACTTTAGAGACAAACGCCATGCTGCAAATGTTTAGCCCAGCCAAACCGGATTTATTATTAAGGTTGGCCAGTTTGGTCTGTTACCAAAGGCGTCGATTTGACACGTTGCCGTGAATGTGTGTCATAAAAAACAAACGGTTAAGAGCGAGTTCGACTCGCGCATAGAGGGTTCCGTACCACATACAATATTGTGAATTTCTCACAGATCGCAAAATTCTTAATAGCTAAGCTAACTTTTGAATACATAATCAGAGGCAGCGATGGCGGAAATATGTAAGTGCATATAGGTTATATAACTGATAAGGGATATATTATTGTGATATTGTCATAGTTATGTTATCATGGATTATTTTATTAATTACTTTTAAAATCACACTGTATTTATATAAAGATTATTTTGACAATAACGATGAATAGACGCTCTGTTATTCGGTGAACTTGGTGACGACATTGAGGGTCAGCTTGGTTTTGTTTAACTTTATTGAGTAAGTCAAGGTATGCTGACTTGGCAATGCACCGATCGTCGATAACCGCATAATGGAGTGATAGGCAGTCGTTCTTAAGATGTCGAGATAAGACATGTGCCCGTTGGTCGGGAGAAGAGCCGCCCTTATAGATAAGATGTAAGGGAAGTGTATAAGTAAGTGCCTCATTTCATTTATTTAATGCCAAACTTTATTTTATTGCTATTATTGTTGATTAATTATTAAATGTTATATTTTTTATAACCTGTTTTAACTTCATTCCCTCCACACGATCCCAGAGACTATTACTTAGTCTCAGTCGCAACAACCCCCGTTGTGACATTTGGTGGAGGCGCCGTTTTTACTCTCCATACACAATAAATTATACCTTTTTTGGTGCAAAAATTAAATATTCTTTAATAAATTCTGTCCATTGTGTGAGAGTAGGCATACATTTTCTTTAAGTATAGATAAACATTTGATTAGAATCTGAGGGAATGAAGTATATTTTAATTAAATTCTATAAAATAAGAGTTGGCAATTTTTTACTTTACGTCTATAATAGAATAAGTGGTGCAAGTTAATTTTAATTTTTTCGGCCTCTTCAAAAAGTTTTCTGAAATTTTAATGGTAATTTATATAGGTACAATTTTTGGTTTTATTCAAAATAAAACTATATTACGATACATTTTTTCACGTTGAGTGTTTATTTTAAATATAATAGTTTGTCCCTTAAAGAGAAGTAAAAAATGAGTTTGGAAGACGCTTTAAATACCCATATTACACCAGTGCTGCCTCCATATTTTCAAGCACCTATTTTTTGTCCTAAGAGTAATAATTGTGTTTTATTTCTCAGAGAATTTAATAAAATTTCTGAAAGAAACCGCTGGTCTGGCAAAGACAAAATTTACTATTTTTTATCATCATTAGAGGGTGTTGCCTACATTTGGTACAGTAATTATATTAATCAATCGGAAAACTTAAAGAAAAATTGGGAGGAAGTCTCCCGAGATTTTTTATTTGAATTTGGAGGGAAATACGAAGTTTCAAAATTTGAAATCAAACTGATAAATAGGCAACAGCAGCAAAATGAAAGTATTAAAGATTATTATTACGATACAATCATGTTATGCGACATTATTGATCCTAAAATGCCGTTAGATAAAATTATAGGATACTTTGAAAGAGGTCTACACCCTTCCTTTAAAGCAAATTATAAATTTTTGTACGACCCAGATCTTTCAAAAAATGATTTTAATCAGCTTATTCTCAAACTGCACAACATATGGGAACTAACGGTTAACCGCCGGGTTATTATCAATGAAAAATGTAATTTACAATACCCAACCAGCACCAATGTACAATCTAATGAAAACGTTTTATTTTTACACCCTACTCAGCCTTGCAATACAAATGACAAAGAAACTATAATGGCCCAAACAAATGAAAATTTACACCACTGCTTAAAACAAGAGACAACTTCTAAATCAGCATTCTTAAAATCGGCTAAAACTACCAAAGAACATCAACTAACTAACAACAAAATTAAATCAATTGTTTTGAAAACTAAAGAACACGATATTAGATATTTGGAGCAATTACGAGATAATTTTGCGGTAAATACAAATCTTTTTAATAAATTGGAGATTATACTATATAAATGGCCTTATATTGACAGAAATAAAATCAAAATTGACCTCACAACAAACTCGAACCAACCAGTTACTATATTTAAAAACAGAACTCTAGGACGCTTTTTATTACCGCCAAACACTTCAACGGCGCAAAGTCTATTTGTTTAAAAAGAAATAGGTCAAAGGGAAAAATAAATAAAGAAAAAACCTAATAATTATTCTTTTACATATCTTTACGTTTACATCAAATAATATCCACAAAGAGTTTTTTTTTTCAGAAAATTTTGTTTTAAGTAAATGCTATTTATTGTATCCTGACCTTTACAAGAAGTAAAAATATTTTTTTTGTATTACAGTAACAAAGAACTAAGTCAAAGCGTTTGTTAAAGTGTGCATATACATATACATATGCACGTACGTATGTATATATCTACGTTTCTTCACATTTGTTTCTCTACTAAACTTTTATTTCAGAATATAAAATACGTTAACAAAAAAGGTGCTTAGTTATAACGGAAAATGCTTCTTTTTTAAATAATTTTTCTAGTTGAATGTAAGATTTTAATCAAGTATGAGTATCAAAGTATTATGAGTTCAAGTACCTATCTAACACCTGAGATATTTCTCGTTTTAATTTGCACCGATTTTTTTTTGGTTCAAAATTTAGTGTAAAATTGATTTTTTTATTTATCTAACATTGCATACTATTTTAGTTCCAAGTCAATATTTTTATGCAGAAGTTGCAATTTTTTTTTTAATGTCCACAATACATTTCGTCAGTCTCCTCTTGATACATTTTCTATGTTTTTTTGTTTACGTTGCGTTGGAAGACAAAATCCAAATTATACTACTTGTTTATACTTTTAATTTTTGTGCCGTAAAAAATCTATTTCTGATGTGTAATTTATTTGCAATTAAACATTATGCACATAGGCGATATGCAAGAAAAATAACAGAAAAATTTTATTAGATTTTTATTTTTAATTTAGTAGGTACTAATTTCATTTTAGTACTAGTTACAAGTTTTAAAATATGTTTTATCACGCGAAAAAAGAATAAATCAAGTTTTACGCAATTAACGAAGATCACTGGTAAATAAGGGCATTAATGTGTTGTATTTTTAATATAATAGCCAGCGACAATTTTCTTTTCAATTTCAGAAGTTTGTTTTAAAATTAAATATTTCTTAAATAACTAACTAGTAAACATATCAACATTTTATTATTATTGCTTACGTTTATAGAAATACTAAATATTATTAGACGTAATTGTTATACGTCCAAGGTATAAAAAATATGTTTTGTTATCAAAAGCTGACATAATTTTGCTTTATTTCAAGTTCATAATAGATTATAATAAACACTGCTGACCCAGAGATGGCAGGTACCAAGAATTTTATATTATTATACAATAATGGCATAAGGTTACCAATCAAGCACGCGCCTCATTTTCGCATGCTGCAAGTACTAATTCATATTATTTATGTTTTTTTATTTTTATGCATAATCAAAGGAATTATGAAAAACTAAATGGAAAAAGAAAAAGGGTTTATGCGTGCAAAACCAGAGTAGTTTTTATCCAGAATTATTATCTAGTTAATCGAGGCATAAAACAATTTTTATAGGCATGAAATGATAGAAACTTATAATAAACTTACGTAAGAAAGTAAGAGTGTTACAAATCAAAATATATAGAGATTTTTTTTAATTCGATGCAGTATTAAAGCATCGTGCCTGAGTTCTTAAGTTAAATACACGAGTATATATTTATTATTCTAGAGTACCTACAGAACGACTCATTTTTCTCAAATAAATTATAGGTACATATTTTAGGAAACAATAAGGTACACACAAAAAAGGGGTACGAAAAGGGCAGCTAGAGAATTAGCGATCAGCAACATAATGCTATAGCCCTACTGCAAAAAAGTCATTTGCAGGTTAAACTTTACTGACAAGTAAGGTATTTTGAACTGGTTTTCAAGTATAACAAATTTTATGAAGAAAAGACAAGTGAATGTCTTATGTTATTCAATACCCTGCGTGGCACGTAGCTAGGGGCGTAGTTGTTTTAAGAATTTACGCATCTTGTCTTCATAAAAGGTGACGCTAGTGTTTGAGCACAATGTTTAAACAAATCGATTATGTTTAGTGGTACAGGATGTTACCAGGTGAGATAAGCCTGAAGTTATCTATTTCCCTTAGGGAAGGTTTACAGATTTTTTTTAAGAGTTTCTGGTATTTGTAAATACTGCGTGAGCTAAAACTGCTCAAATGTTCGTACGGTCATTACTTATTGTTGACAGCATGTAAAATATCGTCAGACATATTTTTGAAAAAACAATAGCACAAAGTAATTTTTTTGTCACGAAACTGCATACTACCTCTCAGTAAATTGATATAATTTTAGTTTTTAAATATTCCTAAAACATTTTAAATTTTATTAGCAAGTACTAACCTAGACTTTCAACTTTGTACTAAAGAGTTGCTTTTTTATTTATTCTATTATTAAAAATCCTAGGTATATTAGAAGTTAAATATTAAGGTATACTCTAAGCCTAACACTAAAGATTCATTTTAAAAATTAGACGAACGTTATATCTCAGTATACTTGGAGGTAGAAAAAGAGCAAATTGAAACTAAACAGGGATAGTTGTTCTGTTATATGATTGCTAGGTTATTATTTTAAACTTGCATGTATTATTTGATTTTACAAGAATTTGTAATTTAATTATTGATGTGCAAATTAAGTTTAGTTTATAGACTAGTCTAAATATTATGGATTTTTAATATTAGATATACGTACGTGTAAAGAGAAATGTATTTTCTCATTTTAATTTTGTAAATAATTAAAACATGTAAAATTAGGACTATATATTCATAAGTATTGATACGCACTCTCTTTATGTTTCATGTACCTGGACACAATAGCACAATGGCAGTGGAGATTGGAGATGAGCCAAATAACATGCACAACAACTTCCTACAACAAAGGGGAGCCAGTATATATCCATCATACCTAAACCTGAGCAAACAGAAGCTGTTACTCAACGTCACCACAACGCACGCAAGCAAAGAAAAGGCAGTTACACCATCACGTTAGGTAACCTAACACCTAACAGTAAAGTCTCCAAAATGCCCGAGGTACCAAAATCGTATTTTGTTTTTGTAAATTTAATTAACTTCTGGCGGCTTGACCAACATATTTGTATTGCATAGTAAGATGGAAATTTTGTAAAGCTGTGGGTCCAGCTTTCGCGAACGAGGGGCATATGTCATAGTTATGTTATCATGGATTATTTTATTAATTACTTTTAAAATCACACTGTATTTATATAAAGATTATTTATATTACTTATTTATATAACCCCCGTTGTGACAATATACTTACCCGGTAAGTATTATAAATCCGGATTTGCTCCGCCAAACATTTGCAGCAAGGCATATGTCTCTAAAGTCGCTCCGCGAGTGCTACGCGTCTGAGAAGCGGACGACCTTGGAAAAAATACGCGTCAAGGTGGTCCGCTGCCTAGACGCGCATTTTCCCAAGGAGCTCAGCTCCCTAGACGCATATTTTTTCCAAGATCGTACGCTTATCACACGCGTAGCATTCGCGGAGCTACTTTAGAGACAAACGCCATGCTGCAAATGTTTAGCCCAGCCAAACCGGATTTCCACTACTGACCGAGTAAGCATTTCACAATATTATATTCCTTATCAGTTACGTAACCTATGGGCATTTACTTATTTCCGCCATCGCCGCCCTTGGGTATTTATTGAAGGATTAGCCTTACCACAGTTATTGAGAATTTTGCATTCTGTGAGAAATTCAGAGTATTGAATGTGGTACGGAACTCTCTCACATGACAGCTATTTTATTTAATACAATCATGGCAACGTCCATGTATTAAATTATTTTTGTCAAATACCGTATATGCATGTACCTACTTCCGGCATCGACGCCTCTGGTGACAGACCAAAAGTTGCCAATTTTACTTATTATTTGGTCGGATTAGCTAACATCAAAATCTTTATACTGGGTGAACAGGAAATAGTTATCACCATAATTTCTTTTTTAGTTTTTCAAAATTTTTAATTTGGCTCAGTCGAAACGCGAGCACATTACTAGTAATAAGTGGGGGCTGATGATACGGGACACTAATTGTGCAAGTATAGCTTGTACTTGACTAATTTTTTAGTAAAATTAGACTTTTAAAATAAATATAGAAACCTATAGTTTTTATTCGATATTTGGATTCTTCACAAAATTTATTTTTCAGCGATATTAGTCTTTGTCTTCAAAATGGCCTTCTAGCTCAATTTTAACCTAATACCCAAGGTTAAGGATATAAATTCGTTAGAGCAAGACAACTGGTAAAGATTAGGCCATGGAGATGGTAAGAGTATATTATTCCCGAGTGGTAATGACAGTAGTTATTTACGAGGATGAAATTTGCGACAAAGGCTGTAAGGGAGTACCGTAAATCATCCGAGTATATAATAGCCATTACCGCGAGTAGAATAGTGTACTTTTTGTGCGACTATTTTATTAAAAAGTATGGAAATTAAGTTATTATAATTTTTATAAATTATGTACCTAGTAGTACCTACCAGAGAACACCAAACCAATGAGAAGCGACAATACCTGTCGGTCCCTTTGATTAGTGATGGGATCATCCGGATGAAAAATAATCGGTCATCCGATTATCAAAATATTCCGAACATTCCGATCATTAACGCAGATAATCGGATAGTGAATAATCGGTAGAAGCAGCGCCAGCCCCTGCTGCTGCTGTCACTCGGCTCTCGACGACTGTCCGGAACGTCGAGAAATCGAGGATCGTTACGATTCAAATATTAAATGCTCGAACTCGAAATATTGTGTTTGACGGAGAATAGGTTGTGGAGCAGTGTTGTCAAGTTTTTTTAATACTTTATACAGTAATTAATGTTATACTATAAATCACTTTTTACGATCAAACTGGATCAAACCATAACAATACAATAATAAACACAAACGCTCTTAACTTCCTAATTTCAAAGACGGATTACGGAATTACTGAAAGTCCGCTGTTCCTCCCCGAAACCCGATAGTTATGGTCGGACGGAGCCTAACAGATGATGCCAGTCGAAGGACAAATTTTATTATTAATATTTCTATTCTTGCGTTTAAAGCTAATTTGTTTGCTTTGAAGAGAAAAGAGCAGAGAGCAGGAAAAAATTCAAAAAATTTATTCCCCTAACATAATTTTCAAGAAAGAAAAAGTTTTTATAGGCCTCAGAATGTTGTTGCTTCGGTTGGGTTGGGTTGGTTCATTTATATGTTAATAACTCGGAAACACGGCAACATCGTCTGGTTCTGGCCAATGTCGCCATCTCAGATGCGATTCTTATTCGGATGATCATCCGATTATTAAAATCATCGGAGACCGAGTTTCCGATTATTGAAATCATCCGATTATTCCCAACACTACCTTTGATATCGACTGGCCCGTTTTCACAGAACGAATATTAGCGATACACAATTAAATACGCAGAGAAAACCTGCTTGTTTTCTACACTGAGCGAACTAGCTTGGCAAATATATTAAATTACGGTTATAGTGCACGTGCAAATGATATAACGTGATTTATTTGTCATAATATCACAACTTTTTTAAGAAAAATGTTTAGATTGTGAATTTGTTAGTCTTGGAAATTAAGAATATTATTGAAGCAGAAAATAGGATATGTTAAAAAAATATTACAACTTTTTAACTTCTAACGCGTTATACAGATTTCTTGATTTTGTTTCATTCATGGGTAAAAACTAAAGATATAATCAGAGTATATATATGGCATATTATAGAACACTATTAGGTACTTAAAAATATAACGGGACTAGGCACGCGGATTTTACATACAAAATTTTGCCTAATCTAGAAATGAAGCAAAACTTTTTATATAGGATACGTTTTCTCGATAAAGTCTAAAAAAATATTCCTCTTTGTCTCGAGATTTACTCTTACTTTGTATTTAAACAAAAAGATTAAATGCTTATTAAAGAATATGCTAAATTATTTTTAATTGAGCTGGCTAAGAATATTGAAGCTATGTAATAATATGTAACTTAAGAACTCACTGAAAAAAAAATGTTTTGCTCCTCCTTTTTTTACGAAGTCGATTTATACATGTATATAAAAAATTATGAATATCGACCATATTAAATATAAGTTCAAAAATTTTCAATAATTACTTAAAGGCTAAAAAATTCCAATCTATTATCCGCATTATTATTATATATACTATAATTAATTAATTCATTATATGTACCGTCCGCACTCTTTTGGAAAAGTAAATAAACTTAATTCTTAGCCGGTTTTGGATGAATAAAAGCGGTATGCACAATAATATCCAGACATTTTACAACACAGACCAAAGACTTTGTTACTAGATTTATTGTAATATTGACTTTTTTTACAAGAAATCTTGTCAGAAATGTCAAACATTTTAAACAATCGGCGTAAAAACGTATTTTTTATCGTTTTTCCCCAAACCTATATTTTAAAAAATTCAAATTTTATTTTCATATATAATGGTAAGCAGAGTAACATAACGATAATGGCAAAGCGTTCAATAATCCGTAAGTTACAGATATACAACGATTTTATTATAGTCATGAGAGTATGGAAAATGTTTTCTTTCCAACTATATTTCCTCGACAATACAAAACACTTAAAGCTAAACGCGCGCCGCGGAGAAAATTGAGTCGTTTTTTTCACTCTTCCGATTTTCGTTCCAACTTTTTACCTCCAGAGCGCAAACTTTTATCTTTTATCCGACACATTTGCCCGGGGGTAATGCATGCGACGACAGGGTGAAAGTGCTCAACTCTTATGCCTAATGGCTTATTTTATAAGTTTTTTATCTTATCTCTAACAAAGTGTGTTTTTACGCCAATTGTATTCAGATAAAGCCCGGTATTTGCTTAACGCGCGTATAGGGCTTATTTAAATAAAGCATTTAATTTCTTTAAGTACCTAGATTCGTAATCCATACTAATATATAAAAAGAGTAAATTGACTGACTGACTCAGCCATTCATCAACGCCTAGCCAAAACTACTAATGCTAAAAAGTTGAAATTTTGCACACAGCTTTCTTTTACGCCGTAAACTTCCACTAAGAAAGGATATTGCGAAACTCGCCCCCCTAAGGGGATAGAAGCAACCCCTAAAATTAAATTATTTTTTACGTTAAAAACTACTAAGTTCTAACAAAAATTCCAAAACACGTCAATTTTATTTTATTTTTATACATAAGACTACCTTTTTTCGTGTTGGAACCTAGGGGGTAAAAATACACTCCTACCACTGATTTATTAAGGCCCAGCCCTAACTACCAAAAATAGAAAGCTGAAATTTTGCATACAGCTTTAGTTTAAGCCCCAGACGTCCATTAAGAAAGGATATAGCAAAATTCACCCTCTAAAGGGGTAAAAACAACCCCTACAAATTAAGAAAAAACTAAACTGCTGGCCAATTCAAGCGGGACAAACTAAATTTTTGATAAAATTTAGAGTGGAATATTTTCGAAACGAAAAAAGATTTTGATTTAACTTTTTCAGTATGTAATTGAATAGTTCTTCTAGTTTTTATACTTCAAGGCACTATTGCTAGCAGTCGCTGCAACTCTATTTTACAGGGTGTTAAGTGAAACCCTGACTTTTTTGGAAAAGTTTTCCAGTTCCGAGAATCTAGGAAGAATTTTTTTTGAATTTTCTTTTCATACTAAAATGATCCATGGTCAAATACAAAAAAACAATTTCTCCGGATTTTCTCTATTTTCATTTGTTTTCCGTATACAGGAGTTAGTCGAAATTATCGACTTCTTCTTACAAAGGAACCCCTAATTTGGCCGTTTATTCACAAAAAGCGAAAGACCAAGTAAATTTGTAGTTTGAAGTAGTCCAGCTAACAAAATTAATACAAATTTTTGTACAGGGTGTAGCAAGTTTGGATCACGGGCTAGTAAATTATTATTTTTTAATTTCTACTACTTTTTCCTAAGTTAACTATTAATTATCACGTGCTACGTTAAAGGGTTAAAATTTGTTAGGTCCGATAACAGTACTGGTTAGAAAGATCCTTTTTGCCCAAACGGGTTTTTCATTTTTTGTCTAGTCCCATTTTTAGTGATTAAACGGCTCGCATTTTGAACCTAACTTTTTGCAATTGCATCCATGAACGATTGAAGTGAGAGTGCTTTTTTGGTGGTACATAATGAATGTTTTATCCAACCAAAAAACATGTAGTGGCCAAACAGCTAATGATGCTTATTCGAAGAATTTTTTAGCATTATACAGGGTTGCAAAAAATATACCACCTATACTTTATATGGAAGTCATGTGATTTTCAAATTAATTGAATATAGTCCCAATTTTCTTGGAACTTTTTGCCGAAACTGTTTTTGAATTTTTTTGTCTGGTCCCATTTTTAGTGATACAAATGGCTTGCGTTTAAAACTTAACTTTTTGCGATTGCATTCATGAACTATTGAAGTGGACATCGTTTATTGGTTTAACCAACCAATAAAAAAGTGTCGTGGCCATAGAGCTAAAGATGCTTATTCGCTGCTTTTGTCCGCGTTTGCCCAAAACATATCACCTACATTTTATATGAAAATCATGTGATTTTAGAGTCCTTTAGGTATTCATAAAGTTCCTTTTTGCTATATTAATAATTATTAAAGAAAATGTCCTACTTATTATTAATAAAATCTAGTAACGATACAGATAAAAAGAATAATATTCATTCGGAACTTTTTCACATTATACAGGATTGTGCAGAAGTTACTACTTATAATAGAAGCCACGTGTTTCTCGATATCTTTGGATTTTCGTAAACTTCGATTATTCATTATAAAAGAAAAATATTTTACCACTGCTCTAAAAAGTCAGTACATGGCATTGAGAAATTTTAATTAATAAGAAGTGTCTTAAATTAATAGTCACGGAGTACATTTTTCTCGTCAAAAATTGGAGATGGATAGTGAATTCAACTGAACAAGTTATAAAATTCTGTATAGCGTAGTTTTTAGAAGGTATAGAAATTTCAGAAGATTTAATTACTTTTGAAAGTACTCGAAAAGATACGTAATTTTCAAATTTAGTAGTTATTTTTCCCGGCATTACTTTAGGAGATCCAAAATGTAAATTTTGGTTGTTACTTTTATAGGTAAACAGAAAACGTTTTAAATTATAGAACATTTTTTTTACTTGAAGGTATTATAAAAACTTGCAACTAACGAAAACAAAACAAATCTTAATACCTAGTAGGACCTCCCCTTACATTTATTATCTCTTGGCATCTTCGAGGCATGCTTATTACCAAATTATTGACAAATTCTTGCTGAATATTTTCCCACTCCTGAACAATGGCGTCTGCAAGTTGTTCTAGAGTCTGAGGAGGATCTTCCCTAGAACTTACCAATAATTTCAATTTAGACCAGACGTGTTCGATAATATTCATGTCTGGTGATTTTGCAGGCCAGACCATCCTGGTAATATTATTAGCTTCCAAAAACTCTTGCACAATGCGTGCTCTATGAGGTCTGGCGTTATCGTCAATTAGCACAAAATCGTTCCCAAAATTGTTTGCAAATGGTAGAACGATATTGCTTAAAATTTCGTCCCTATATACCTGACCGTTAATGGGCTCCAATGTTAAAAAAAGTTCCGTTTTGCCATTAAACATTACACCACCCCAAACAGTAACGCCTCCACCACCAAAAGGTTCCTGAGGAGCCATATTCTCCTCCATATACCGTTCGCCACGTTCACGCCAAACTAATATTCTGCCGTCCGAGTGAATTAAATTAAATCTTGACTCGTCTACAAACATGCAGTTTTCCCAGTTATCTAATGGCCAATTGCGATGTTCATATGCCCACTGGAGACGTCTTCGCCTATGCTGTGGTAGAAGTCGCACACATTTAGCACGTCGCCGAGCTCTAAAATTAAAATTTTGGCTTAAAAATCTGTAGTATAGGTCTAGGGAATGAACCAATAAATAAGCCAACAGTAGCTTTTATTATACTAAAATGCAAAATTAGGTCAATTTTCATAACGTTAGTTCTAGGGAAGAACTAAGGAACATTACGCTGCAAGCACAAATAATGTGTTTAGGGTCGCCTATCAAAACTTTAATTTATGAACAACTTAGTTCAAGTTTACATTTATAATATCGGTGCGCAAAATCCAAGATTCACGCCTCAGCTGACGTCGATATTATAATAGCCGACTTACTAAAATGAAACACTAAAAATATTGGTACAAAAAATAAGATCTCATTTGAAGTAACTCACCTTAAGTTATTATTGTTTAAAGTTCTTCTAATGGTCCTATTGCTCACACGAATGTGTGTTCTTGCTCTGAACTCCTGGTTAATTTTCTCTGATGGAATTTTTCGCCTTCGACGAGCCTCTCTAACCAACCATCTTTCATCTGCAATGCCGACTTTCTTTTGGCGACCTCCCCCATAACGATAGTTTGCACTTCCCGTTTCGTGGAAGCGTTGACGCAGTCGAGATATTGTACTTCGCCCAACCCCGTACATATCCGCAATAATACTAATTTTTACCCCATCTTGTAGTAAACGCAAACAATTAGCTTGTTCTTTTGCACTTAATCGAGCCATTATAAAGGATAATAACGCACCAATTCAAAGAAGAATACTTTGTTGCCTTGGTAACTGTCAATAGCAAAGAAAATGTTTTATTTTTTGGCCTACTAGATCTTTTGACTAAGAAATAGAAACGCCGCTAAATTAACAGAAATCCACCTGCAAAGTATAGGTGGTATATTTTTTGCAACCCTGTATAATGCTAAAAAATTCTTCGAATAAGCATCATTAGCTGTTTGGCCACTACATGTTTTTTGGTTGGATAAAACATTCATTATGTACCACCAAAAAAGCACTCTCACTTCAATCGTTCATGGATGCAATTGCAAAAAGTTAGGTTCAAAATGCGAGCCGTTTAATCACTAAAAATGGGACTAGACAAAAAATGAAAAACCCGTTTGGGCAAAAAGGATCTTTCTATCCAGTACTGTTATCGGACCTAACAAATTTTAACCCTTTAACGTAGCACGTGATAATTAATAGTTAACTTAGGAAAAAGTAGTAGAAATTAAAAAATAATAATTTACTAGCCCGTGATCCAAACTTGCTACACCCTGTACAAAAATTTGTATTAATTTTGTTAGCTGGACTACTTCAAACTACAAATTTACTTGGTCTTTCGCTTTTTGTGAATAAACGGCCAAATTAGGGGTTCCTTTGTAAGAAGAAGTCGATAATTTCGACTAACCCCTGTATACGGAAAACAAATGAAAATAGAGAAAATCCGGAGAAATTGTTTTTTTGTATTTGACCATGGATCATTTTAGTATGAAAAGAAAATTCAAAAAAAATTCTTCCTAGATTCTCGGAACTGGAAAACTTTTCCAAAAAAGTCAGGGTTTCACTTAACACCCTGTAAAATAGAGTTGCAGCGACTGCTAGCAATAGTGCCTTAAAGTATAAAAACTAGAAGAACTATTCAATTACATACTGAAAAAGTTGAATCAAAATTTTTTTTCGTTTCGAAAAGATTCCACTCTAAATTTTATCAAAAATTTAGTTTGTCCCGCTTGAATTGGCCAGCAGTTTAGTTTAAAGACCAATGGGGTTTGAAATTTGGTATGCAGGTTTCCTTTGCGGTCTTGGTGCAAAGTAGTAGCGGGTGTTATGAAAGTATCTTGCTAAGGGGGTAAAGTTATTCCCAAAGAATTAAAATATTTTTTATTCTTAGACGACAGATTGTATTGACAAACGCCGAACCATGTCAATTTTTTTTAGATAAGAACCAACTTTTTTCTGTTGTATTTTAACCCGAGGGGTAACACCATGTGCAAACGTTTTTAGTTTATACTTAAATAAATCTGGCAACCGTGCTTTCAGATGTTCGAGCCGCATGACCTAGCATTATCAAACCACCATTTTTTACTTTCCGCATACTTTATTGTTATACACAGAAGCTAGAGAAAAAAAATTGCGCACACTGTATAGATGTACTTAACTGTCTAACAGCTTGGCTATTTTGCAGCCTCTACGAAAAACAACCAATGTCATTTACAAAGAAGTGCTAATTTCCAAATATGTATTCTAAGAATATATTTCATGATTAAATTATGCTGGCGAAGCCTGCGGGTACCAGCTAGTTATATATAAGCAAATTAATGGCTGTAAAATTTCAAGCCATATAAGATTAAATTTAACGATAAGTTTAGTGTGTTAGTCTAAATCAAAATTTCGTCTGCAGAAGTGAATACTGTATACCGCAGTACCGCAAGTAAATATGTGACATGCATCTAAAAAAAGAAAGGGATTATACAGAAAGTAGTTAGTCCCCTAATTTTTTCGTAGTTCTTAAAACAAAGTTATAAAAATTTCAGGGTACTCCCAGTAACAAACCTAAGCAAACCTGAGCAGTTTAAGATCATATCTCACGCTTAGAAAACGATACCCTGTATCACCTCGTTTCATCTTTTCGATTTTTGGCAATAACAGGACAGAAGAAGTATATCAAAGCGCACAGAGTGCGCCAGGCCAAGGGGGTCCAGGAGGTTAAGGCAACCAAAAGGAAGCAGTATTCCAAATTCCATTCGTCTAGGTGGAATAGTTTCCAAGATACGAGTATCCAACAATCACAATTTCTGGCACTCACTGACTGACTAATAGATCATCATAAATCTAGGGTACCTCCAATCAGCTAGAGCTTTGAAATTTGAAACATAAATAGTGTTTAAAGTGGTAATTACGAGAAAAATCAAAAATCAATAAAAATCCAACATGGCGGAAAATCCATCCTGACGGATTCTGACACGAAATAGATAGCGATTTCTGCTTTAGAAAGTTGCGTGTGTACGAAGTGTAGGTTTTCTAAAAAAAAACGCATTCAATTTCAAAAGTGTGAGGTGGATCGTTTTCTATCGATCGAAAAGAAAGATAAAACAATAAAATAAAATGTTTTTTAATTAAATGTGGTATGGACAAAAATATTTATAGGAAAATTTAAAATGTACAGTCGAAACTACATCTAGTTCTGAATAAAAAATACATTTTTTTCATAAGGGGCCGAAGAACTGACTGACTGACGATATGACAACACTTTTTTCGGTTTATTTGCATTATTACTAACTACAACTAATTCATCTTTATTTATTGATTTTAATAATTTCAGAAAAAATTGCTTGCTTATTAAGAAGAAACATTTTCCTTTGTTTAAAACGAATTAGACTTTAAAATGCTCTATATAGTTTTATTTTTAAATATTACCTCATAGCAGCAAATCCTTATATGCATTCTAATAAAAAGACACTAAAGTCAGCACAAGCTCTACCGAGAAATATGCTTGCATGAAGGAATGTTTATTTAAAATACCACTCCTGTCGTAATTCAAGAATTCTTTACATATTTGATACGCCCAAATTAGTCTAATATCCGTTTTACATGAAACACAGGTCAGTAGCAAAGAATTCAATTATATAAACGTGATTATTTGAGGATTTTTTGTGTTTTCGATTTGTTTCTTCATGCCGAAAAACGATATCTAAAAGTGTCTACCTAAAGTAAATGTCTCGAAATATGTAGTGCATACAAATTTTAATTTTCTGCACTAAGCACTGAATTATTTTGGCTAATACACTAAGTACTAGTCTGTAAGGCCAGCCAAAAAAATTATAAATAGACGTTAATACATTATGTGTTTTTTTATTTAACATTTTGCATTAAAACGATAAATAACATTATTTTGACACGATTTTATGATTTTGTATTTCCCATACAAAAAGTTAATTTTTCCTTGACTTGCAAAAACTAAAAAAACTTTTATTAAGTACTAAGTTTTTTGTAGCTTAAAATTTAATCTATTTGATCCATCCTGTAGGTATATTACCCGGGACTAAACATTAACTTCATAAAATATTTCCTAATTTTTCCATTAATTATAAACGGAACCCGAAAACCACTTTCAAATTCTGGCGGCAGAAAAAGGAATTATTTAAAGGGATACGTCAGAGATAAAATTAAATGATAAATATGTCGGTTTTGCTTCTTAGTTAAGCTTAAAAAAC
Organism: Philopedon plagiatum; assembly: GCA_963971165.1. NCBI lineage: Eukaryota > Metazoa > Arthropoda > Insecta > Coleoptera > Curculionidae > Philopedon > Philopedon plagiatum. The sequence continues at coordinate 86,290,936 of OZ020192.1, read as the reverse complement.
CTTAGGGTGCTTTAATTCCCTATATATTAAAAACGATGTCAATTTTTTTAAATTTTTTACTTAGTGCTAGAAATTAGCTCTTGTATTTTCTTTAGTAATAAGAATATTGTTGTAAATACTTGCCGTAGATTAGACGTGTTGTTCTAGCTTTATTTTAAAAGGCCTAATTGTCACTGTTAGTCCCTAGAGGATTAGAAATAATTGTGCCAAAGAATCAATAGACAGTAAATATCTGTGACAATGCCATCCAATTCATTTATGATGTAGAAAGAAAGTATTAAAATTACAATGTGATACTTTCCGCTGGCGCCGGCACCTTTGATCTAATGCAAACCGAGGCCGTTGTCGTTCACCTTGTTTGCGTTGGTACATAGGTTACACATGTCTCTGTTTTTGCTCATAAAATGTAATGACGTAATATTATCTTATAGTTGTCTATACTGAAACTATGGCTTGACTAATCCGATCATCATCTAACAGAGTTTGATATCTTTGAAATAAGGTGTAAATTACAAAGTATATCCATATCAGCTGCTGCTAATAATCACAATGTTGGTACTTCATTAAATTAGAAAGTCGTTATACTGTGTCGTTTTACTGTGTCAATACATAATATCAAAATAATACAATAATATCGAAAATAATACATGTTTTTTTTTAATTGACAAGCTTAAGTACTTCACTAGCTTTACCTACAAAAAATCGGATAGTTTTGATTTTAGGATATGTATTATATTTATTTTAAAGTACAAGTTTTTGACCTTCAAACACATCCGCCGGCGCCGCTGCCGTCTTGAAAAAAAAACTAAAAATAGGTTATTTTGAATTATCACTACAATGTACAAACCTTATCAATGAGTTGTTGTTATCAGTTTTGTGGACATTATCTACAACTTTTGTCTGAAAAATTTTTTCTCTAATAATAGTTTACTGTTTGCAGTGTTGCAAGAGCAATTAGTGTTGACAACATGGTGCATTATCGGCCAAGTTCTGGCAAAATGTTCGTGATGGAAAGCTCGTTACTTTTTAGATTTTACGCTAAGCTCGAAATCTGATGCAATTGGCGACTCCAATTAAGGAAACCCAGCGTTGCCACCGCTGCAATCAGCTGATATAACGGGGAACAATGGCCCACTCGATGCAAAATTACAGAAACCTATGCGATAATTTGGGTTCATGTCTTCTCTGAAAAGTTCATGACATTTGTCAAACTAACGTCAACCTTACTTTTTGGTTAATGACAACAAACTATGCTTTACTCGTAGTTCGTGATTATTAGTTGTTAAAATCGTATTGTTTTTTAAACTTTTTGTGGGTTACGACAAGCGATCATGTTTTAAACCCTTTTGACTCTTTTTAAATTTCTTGAGAAACCCCTGCCTCTAGAAATGTGATTGAAGGGAGAGAACTTTTAAACGCCAAACCAAAGTTTACAGAATATATATTCTGTAAACTTTGGCCAAACACATAATTACGTGTGGAATTGTAGAAAAAACCGGTAAGTAATTTTACATAAAGAAGTGTTAATAGTAGCCATAACGCAAAGTGCAATTTAAGATAAGTTTTGGTAGCTGTCAATACACTGATTCCCACAATTGTGTGAGTTAATCTTTGGGTAGTTTACCCTCGGAATTTTTAATTAACAAAATACGATTATGCGATATTATTAATACCAAAGGGATGAATATTGTGGGTATGATGAAAAAAGTTTGTAGGTTATTACTTAAAAAACATATGGTCTTGCCAGTACTTTCTAGGGCCAACATATTTTGGTGTGAATGTCACCTTTTTTATGTTGTTCAAATAACTATACATATTACGTAACTTATTTTGGAATTATTGTTTTAGATTCGTTCATTAAAATTTTGTCTCTATGTCTCCAAACATCTCTAAACTCTGCACCTCATGAAGTTACTGGAACTTTTAAAATTATTCACGATCAGCTAGAAGTTAAGAATATGAGGTGTTCCTGTAAGGGAAAAAGTGTAAGCATATACCAGCAGTTCTGTTACATTGCACCAGGTTGTATATCTCATAATTAAATTGGGCATGACAGTGAGGTTTTCCAGTGATTAAAAGATGATAACAGTGGCGTACCTACCATTTTGGGGCGGGGGTGAATTGGTATTATTTTGCAAATAAGAATATTTTTTATTAGATGCACAATTTTAGTAGCTAGGGGCGCCATGAACTAGGGCGGAGGGGGGCTGACTGCCCCCTAGCTCCCAAGGTATGTCACTGAATATCAATCATTATTAATTATCTTAGTTTTTGTTTCTGTTTTAGATCTAATTTAACTGAAATGGAAGAGTTATCTTCCACTGACATTCAGTGTATATAGAACAAGTTACTGTTTATGGATTGTCATCAAGAAAGTATTAATATTCCATACAGGTTGTTAAAAAAATTGATTTTGCTTAATATAGATATGTAAAATACTTACTTACATGTACTTAACCCCAAGCTAAAAAGCACCGCAAATATCTCGATTCACTTCAGATTTGTGCATTATATTTTAAACTAAATTCTCTACAGCATTGTTTTTTAACCTTTTTAGAGTCGCGACCCCCAAAAAAGCCAAAAAATAAAGTAAAAAACCTTACGACCCCCTCACTGTATGTACATTTTAATGTTTATCACAGTTTTACATTACTAATGTGTAAAATTCATTATTTAATAAAAGGATTTTTAGTATACGTGCCTTATTTTCTTGACAGATTGCGACCCCCCCCCCCCCTATCAGATCGCGACCCTTCTGAGGCTCGCTGCCCTCAGTTTAAGAAACGATGCTCCACAAAAATACACGTGTTTTTAAATTTACTGAAAATTTATCTAGTACATAAATTTTCGGGGATAATACCACGAGAGCTTAAAAATTACCGATAATTTTTAACGATTGCGTGTTCTCTATAATTTCACGAGTCCGCAGGACGAGTGAAATTTGCGAAGAAAACACGTAAGAGTGAAAAATTATCAATAATTTTAAAGCTCGAGTGGTATTTAGGGGATTATTTCACGAATGAAAACAAAAACTGCTCGAGTGATATTTAGGGATTATTTCACGAATGAAAACACAAAAAATATGAATTGAATATTTATTAAACAATTTAAACAACAGACCTTACTTATAAATTAAAAGGAAAAAATTATCGGTGTAATTTTTTTAATTGACGCAACTGTTTGGACTTTGGGTCTCTTTATTATTTAAATATGTATTTGTGCTACCCTATAGAACAAGTCGGTTTGGTTGCCTATCTTGGAACCCTATCGGAATAATTATCAATCAACCCTTAAAAATGTCATTATTTTTTTGACAGTTTTGCCAAGCTCTCTCTCGTCTTTAGATCGTGGAAGCAACAAGATGGGCTGCTTGACCAATCTTAAAATTTAAACTAAAATCTGTAATCATCCACCATTAAACTCAACCAAAGTCAAATGTGTTCTTAATAAAGTTTTACGAGCATAATTTTGCGTATCTTTGTGCGCGTCTCATCTCAAAATCAAAATACCACCGTGGAAAAACCCACGGCCCCATAGTAACGTCAAAAAATTATCGCTGTAATTTTAAAAACTTTACTCATCTTATGGGACTTTTAACACATGAGTGAAATAATCATGGAAATTCTTTACTGAAAATATTTTTTCCTAATCATTTGCGTCTTGTAAAAACTAATATTTTAAAACATTGGATTTCTATTTCTCTAGTTATTAAGTATGCAGGTTGTGAAAAAAACCCTTGTTGGTCTGGAGTCAAAATTTGCAGTACTTATGCGTCAGTGAATTTATTTTAAAACTCCAAGTTTTTTATTATTCAAAGAAGTTACTTGCTGTTTATAAGGAATCCTGCTGGTTTCGAAAACTATGGTCAAACAATCTGTTACATGATCTACACTGTACAGGATGAAAAATTTAAAATATAAAAATGTGTACCTACCTCATTACCAAAATTTGATCTTGCACTATATTATAGATAGCAAACCCCAGCAAATTAAATGTTACTCTGAACAAAGACAAACTAAAAATAAATATTTAAAAAAAATATACCTTCAGTGATAGAAAGTTCAACTATTTTTTTACTTTCCTTACCAGCGGAAGTATTTCATTTTTGATTTTTATTTTCTTTACAACACAGTAACTTTTTGTCATATTTTAACATGTGATAAATGAACATTAAAAAACTAAGAGAAAATTTTAAAAAATTTTAAAATGTTTATTTTGCATAATGTACAGTATCCACAGATGGGGTTCACAAGAGGACCAAATTTTTAATGATAAAACTAAATGTCATTATTAATAAAAGTTTTTACTTGCCGAAAAAATAAGATTAATTCCTTCATTCTGTGAGGAAATTGCTAGTTCAATTGGAACCATATTCTATTCATGACTTTAGATAATAGGCTTGATGCGTCGTCTATCATGTATTGTAGCACAATTTTGAATAGACGATTTTATTATTATTATAACATTTTGTGTTAAAACTCTAAATAACGCATGTTTATTCTTGACACAATTCCTTGTTTTTTGCATTTTTGGAGCACCCTATACAAAATTTTCTTATGTTGAATCTAATTTCTTTGGTGAGCAGAAACTTTCATTAATTGATATTGTATATAAAGGGTGTCTGGAAACGAATGCGACATATTTTAATAGTAGCTTCCTGAAGTCAAAATACACCGATTTAGACAAACTTATCTTAGTACAATTGTGCTCTGGTTTGTTAGGTGGGTAGGGTGTTGTCAATGCAGTGTAAAGTAAAACACAAAGTTCTAAGGCCTATAACTGTTTAAGGAAGCAACATTATATGAAGATTAGTAGATCTAAATTGGTCTATTTTTACTCCAGCAAGCTATACTTTATTTCATAATATAAACCTATTTTGTGGCATTCCTAATTTTGAGCCAAGTAAGACTAAGTAAATTGTAGTTTTTTAACTATTTGACAAAAATTTTAGAACTGGATACATACAGGATCAGTAGGCTTACTATATGAGCCGAATTTTGTTGGACAGATCAGAAAATATCTTAACACTTTCTTGATCAAAAAATTCACCTAGAGACCACCAGACAAAAGAAATGATGTGTGCCAGAAAAGGTTGGCAGTTAATGGCAAACAGAGATTAAATTTAGAGTATAAAGAAATGAAGTCGTTCATTTTACTGGGAAGTTCCTTGTATCTTAAAATTCAACACTAGAATAAACATTTTTTTTTTTAGAATAAGTGCTGTATTTCAACATATAATAATATGTCAACAGTTTTAAGCATAATGAATTACTCCTTGACTCGAGAATAACTATGTATGATGTGATTGTTACCTTTTACAATACAAATTAAATAAAATAAAATATAAACTCCAGAACTACAACCGGTAATTCTGAGTTTTAAATTTTAAATGTAAACAGTCTTTTATACATTTAGTACTAGTAGTAACATTCTTGTTAAACAGTTGATAAACAATCTTTTATTATTAAATGTTTGTATTTAGCTAAACAATTATATAATCCATTCAGAAAAATAAATGATTTGTGAAGTGATTTGATTTTTTATAATAATAGTATGTCTAAAAAGAGAAAATGCGAGAACATACATATATTGAACTATAGAACTGCACAATATGAGTAAATGTAAAAACAAAGTCTAAAAGAAAAAAGCAATGTATAACTTATCAAGGTAAGCTAATCTTTTTAAAACAAGAAAAGGTGTTTAGGGGGCTTCAACAAATGTGTGGCAGTTTCCTTTGATTGCTTTGATGCTTCTGGACATTTGTCAGTCTTAACTCTAGGAACTTGAATCTGTGTTAACTATGGTCCTAGATATATTTCAAATAATATACAAATAAAAACAATAAACTGTTAATTTGATTAAATTTTTAAATGTTACTGGTCATACAGCAGGTTGCACAAAACTTTTAATCAAGTAGTAAATTTAATTGATGTTTAAAGTCATCTTTGGCAATGATGTTAAAATGAGTGCTCTCACATTACAAGTGTCTAATTAGTTTAATTTGTGATTAAATTGTTTATGCAACCAGACGATAGTGGTGCATTTTTTGGAAAATCTTTTATTTGCCCTTTTTCTTTATCTAGAGTGAGGTTAATTTGACATATTAAAGTACTACTTCTTTTACTACTAGTAGTATTAGCTTTTGAATATATACAGGGTGTTACAAAAAGATGTTAAGAAATTTTAAGGACGGTTTCTACATCTAAAAATATGAAAATAAGTTTATATAAACATGGATTCTTAAAACGCTTCTTTTTAGAGATACAGGGTGTTTAATATTTTCACACCTCAAGTATTCCGAAGTTAGGAGAAATATGCGAAGACGATTTAGAGCATGAATTGAAGCACGGAGCCATTTCCAGCATCTACTATTCAGTGGCGCAGACACGGGGGGGGGGGGGGGGGGGGTTTAGGGTTAACCCCCCCCCCCCCCCCCAAGGCCTAAAGATTGCCCTACCCATTTCCCAAATTAACGAAAATAAAGCAATATTTGTCAAAATTTTTTGTCAACACCCCCCCCCCCGAGCGTTTTTGTCAAAAAAATTTGTCACCCCCCCCCCTCCAGAGCGTATTCCTGGCTGCGCCACTGCTACTATTATTATAGGCCTAAATCAAAAAGCACAGTTTCCTGAACAAATGATATTAAAAAAACTCATTTTTATTATTTGTTTTTATTGTATGAAATAAATTAATTTCTATCTCGAAAACGGAACAAAAAGACTCAAGAGACAGTTTTCACGTAGAATTGGTTGGGCTTAAAGAAAACAATATCAATTTTGCAAAAAAAAACAGTGGCGTGCCATCTTTTTCGCTAAAAATAAAGACTTACTAGCACGCACGCCACTGATGCAAGTACTTTAGAAAATAAGATTTTGCACGCAAAGGTACCCTTTGATTATATACAGGCGTGTACCAAAATTCATGTCAATATCTTAACGCATTTTCGAGAAATTAAAAACAAACTTTTAAAAAGAAAATATTAAACACCCTGTATCTCGAAAAAGAAGCGTCTGGGGATCCATGTTTATATAACAGGGTTCCCACTTTTCTGGAAAGTCAGAGAAGTCGGGGAATGTCAGGGGATTCAATAGTGGTCAGGAAATGTCAGGGAAAACTAGTTGAAAACCTGGCAAGTTTGCCTTTTCCAGTTATAGATAAAAATAATTTCATTTCCCAAAAAAATTAAAAATAATCCGGGGGTGTCTTATCGATAAAAATAATTTCATTGCATAACAAAATTGAAAATAAGGCAATAAAAGTAGGTAATAAACTATCTATTAACTATAAAAAACAATTTTCTTTCTCGGTTAGCTTCTTTTTATTCTCGGAAATTGTGTTCAAGGAGACCTGGAAAGTCGGGAAATGTCAGGGAATTCGATTTAAAAATTTTGGTGGGAAGCCTGTAAAAATTTTTGGATATCTTGTCAATTTGACCCCGTCAACTTACTTTTAAATTTCCGCCACACCAATGATCACACGACGTGTGTTAAAATAGATTTTTTTGGTTGTCGGACATGCAGAAACGAAACTACAGTACACTGTTTTTTTAAATATCAATAATAATTTTCCCATATGTAGCGGACACTGAATGTATATATATATATATATATATATATATATATATATATATATATATATATATATATATATATATATATATATATATATATATATATATATAAGTTGTAAACAAATGGAAAACTTTTTTATTACTCCCTGAAAATGCAATTGTCAGTAAAATTTAGTGCATCTACAACCTCCAATAAATAAATTACAAGTCATCCCTATTAGAGCGGGAAATTAAAAAAACTGAAAATAACTAGAGTAAATTACCGAGCTCTGTTTTAAATTTTTAAAAATATTCAAAGATGTTATTAAGAGTAGTTTCTTAGAATAAATTTCTAATTTGATTGCAAAATGTTAAGAAAGTCGTTTTTGTATTATTTTTCTAATTTTTTACTCTTTGCAGCAGTATGCCACTGGCTATCTTTTATTTTTACGCATTAGGACTATCACCGTACAACAATCTGCGAATTAAAACTCTGTAGTTTATATGTAATTATATACATTAGCGTTTTTATTTTTTAGCCAAATATGATACCGCTTGTCTCGATAAGCTTTTACAAAAAAAAAAAAATGTAAATTGTAACTAAATAAATAGGTAGGTAGGTACTGCTTTTAAAGTTTATAGCTTATCGACAGGACATAAAAATATGTTTATGAAAAGTTTATTTTAATGTTTAATTTAAATTAACACAATTTTCTTCACAAAAGCTCATTGAAACAAGCGATGTCATAATAATTCTCCTAAAAAAAATAAAAACACTGAGGTAAAGTAATATACCTACAGGAGGTTTATAATTTCTTCACAAATAGTTGTAGAGTAACTAGTTCTAATGCGTGAAAATAAAAGATAGTCAGTGGCGTACTGAGTATAAAAATTAAGAATTTTTTTAAAAACATCTAAGAATTTGTCCCCAACTTATAAATGTAAGATAATTAATTAATGCTAAGGAACTTAATAAAATTTTATAATACTGTGAATAACAGGGGTAGTTTGGCTCGTAGTTTAGCCTCAAGTCATTAACTTCTCATAATAAGTACATATGTTACGGGTAGAACCCTAAGTGCGGCTACACCTAGGTGTAGCCATTAGCAGTTGGCTAGTCCTAGGTGTAACCTATTACAAACCTCATTATAACCAGATACACCTAGGTCTGGCCAGTCACAGCCGGCTAGAACTAGGTGTAGCAGCTAAGTGTACGCTAATATTGAATGCGCGCGCTAGATGTAACCTATTTCTGGCTATACCTAGGTATCACCAGTCGCAGTCGGCTAGAACTAGGTCTAATAACCTTATTCTAATCGGCTACACCTAGGTATAGCCAGTCACGGTTAGTGAGAACCATAAGACATTTCATATGTCGATGATTGGTCAGAACTAGGTGGACATATTGTAGGCTAATTACAAATTCCGTCGTTTTATAAAAAGCCTAGTCGTTTTATAAATGACTAGGTATATGTATAGTAAAATGAAAAATAAATACTGAATTTTTACAATTCGACTGAACTTTTTAGGCGTTTCATAAAAGGCCGAATTGAAATCCAAAATACCCACTAGATGATTTTAAAGTAGTTCAATGTTAATTAGGTTTATAAACAAAATTGTAATTTATTATTTAATAATAAATCACAAGTGGGTACTTAAATTTTAGAATATTTATCAGCTACTGTTCCTCCATATTTACTATAACTCTTCGTATAACTCCAGTATCAATCGCCATGTAGGGACATTTTTACATTATTAAAGCAGTTTAAAAAAGAATCAACTATAAGTTTTAATTACCTATCTAATATAATAAGTAAGACTTTTGTGGTCATCAAAACATTCAAAAATGAACACTGACAATATTATATTGTCTATCTATAATAGAAACCAAGATATTATCTATGTCTGCCAGTCATTAGGTTTATTACGGAGTACAAAAATGTAGATTTGCTTTTAAAAATAGAATTTTATAGTGCATAGAATTGTACTTTATATATTATGAGAATACGCAGAACATTGTAATACATTGCCCTCAACATTGCCTTTTAAAACGGTAAAAGTTACATTTATTAACACATTTTCACAATTCTTAACTAGTTATAAATGATGAATTTACCTACCTCCATCAAAAGCAATGAATTAATCTCGTAGTGTAAAATGCAAGAAGGACACTGTCACTCATTTGTAGGAAAACCTTATTATATATTCCTCATATTGAGATTCGTCTCCAGTATTGTCCATAGGTATTTTCTTCTATCATTAAGGTCACTTCATTTTTAGGGCTTTTTTTGATAAAAAGGGATGTGAGCTTAAACTTACTCAACTTTCATTTAACTTACATTTTGCACACTCTCTTGATTCGGTCTGTGGTTTGGTCTTTTGAGGTTAAAAATCTTGCATTTTAAAAATGTAATAAGCAAAACTTATACGGAACTATTACGCAGAAATATTAAGAGAACTGAGGAAATAGTCAATGCACAGTATTTTACACGAGTAAAACGGATATTTATGCACAGGCATTGAAAAACACTAACCAATTCGTCGAATGGCGGGGCCACTAATCGACTTTCCCACCAGAGTTATTCAAATATGATTTTTGGGTCTGCTTGTTGTTTTTGTTACATTTCTTCTTTATTCCTCAATATACTTTAGATTTTCTAACAAAAATTACAAAATAGGACTAATTCTGAGGTTTTAAAACTGGTATAAATAAACAAACAGAGGTAAACAACCCCCGATATGCTAGCTACAAAAGTGGCTGCTAGAGGCGCGGCGATTTATCCGAGCCAGATCCGAGCCGACAAATCCCGACACACGTTCTTAATATATCCTATATCGATGACAAAGTAAGAAGTAATATACAATGTCTAAATTGTGTTCTCGGACCGTTCCAAGCGTCATGCGTCAACTCGAACTCCTCCGCCATCAGCTGATTCCCCGTTATAGTAGTTTAGCAAATCGGCTGATGAGGACGCCACGTTCTTAATTTGTGTCCCCCAACGCATTTCATTGGAAAAAATGAGAAAAAACGTTATAATATCCAAGAATTAAAATAAATTGTTACACAAAAATAATAATATAACCTAGAAAATTGTTATAGTACATTATTTCATAACCTTGGGCGGATATTATGCCTTAACATCAACGAAACACTGAGCATAATTTACCGAACGACGGGGGCAAAAAACTGCTGTGTACACAAAGTATTTCAAAATGATTTTTGAGTTTTACTATTGTTTCTGTTGTACTTCGTAGTCATACTTATATATACTTGAGCACTCCGAAAAAAACTTTTTAAATAATACTAAATTCGACGTTTCAAAAATGCTACAAAAGTTATATAAAACGTAAACATTCCCCGTTATACTAGTACCAAAACGGCCGCTAGTTGGCCAGAACGGTGTTGCCGTCTCCCTAATTGGAGTCGCCAATAGCACCATAAGCAGCGAATAGATTGCTGGACGTGCTCAATCACTGTCAATGGTCAATTTATAGACAACACAATAATTGATGTAAGGTCCAATATGACTCAAGTACACACGTGCATTTCAAGAGAACCGATAACTGCTCTTTGTTTAATCCATGGTTTAATACGATACAAAGAACTTCATGACTAAGTAATGACTAATCGAATAGTCCCGAAATAGACGTGTAATTTTAAAATTTCAGTGAGAAAAAGCGTTTTTTCTTCCCTATTTCTGTAAAAAGCACATGATATACGGGACCGAACTCGTAAGTTACTCTTGTAATTTTTTTCTCGAAACCACTTTATTTCAAAATATCCCTTGCGCATATTATATTGGGACTTTCGATGCTATAGGCGATTATTGGTAATCGAAAATACCTTGCAGAAGTGGAATGTGCATATTTCCACTTCTGCCAGTGTCAATACTTATTTATTCAAATGACAAGCTTCTGCTTTTGATAGGACCGTAGCATAGGCCTTGGGGGGCCCTATATTACAGGCCCCCACAGATATGAAAAAAATAAAATTATAAAATTAATAAAATATTTAATTATATTTAAACCTACCCTACTGCTGGATTCTAAGACATCAATGTTTCTACATCAACTAAAACTGAGCCATAAAAAAATAACTTTTCCTTTGAATATATTTTTTTAAAACATTAAAATATATATACAATACAAATTAAATTATTACATAAGTCTAAGTAGCTGTAAAAGTTTGGCATTTGTTACATTTGTTGACTGTATACAGGGTGCGCCAAACTCAGTGGCCTATTAGAAGTATTTAGAAAACGACAGAAGATGTTTTTCTGAAAATTTGGGTGTGGTTATAGGAACTGGTGTTCTATCGTTTAAAAATATTTTGAAAGAGGCAGTGTTGCCAGGTCATTCTGAAACTCATAGCAACTTCGGAATTTTAAATGAGACACCCTGTATATTATTTTACATTTTGATTCTGATTTATAATACAATTTTTTTTTGTGTATAATATCCTATGCCTATCTCTGATAGTTTTTGAAATATTAATTCATAAGTAAATTTTTGGGGCTAAAACATGCTCCCTAAAAAATGAAATATTTTTGTGACCAAGGCACCTAGAAAGTTAAAATTTTTGCAGAAATTTCCCAAAATATTGCTTTCTTAGAATTTTGACGAATTATTAAAGTATTTTTATACAGGGCGTCTCAAAGAAATTGTATCTTCGTAATATAAATAAATGCAAAAAAATCAACTTTTTAAAATAGAACAGCCTGTATTTTATTTTTTTAACAAAAACTAGAACAAATTTCCTACCAAACTGTATAGCATGTTCCTATACCTATCTTTAACCGTTTCGAACTTACAGGCATTTTAGAAAATTAATAACTAAATAAAAATGTTTAAAAACATTTAATAGTAGGTTTTGGCAGAATTTGTTTAGAAACAACTGAGAAAGAAAACATGTCAAGTAAATTGGCTTTGGGGAAAGGTCTATTTTTTAAATTATCAAACAAAATGGCAAATAAATCTTATTCTAATGCAGAAATTTTTAATTTATTTTTTATACACGGAGAGTATAATAAAATTATATCAAGAATATGTAGACGATTCAACGAACTGTATCCGAATTCACCTCCAATGACACCAAAAAAGTTTAAAAGAATGGAAAGAAATATGTTGCAGTATAATAATGTTAAAGCGCCCAGAATTCAAATTAAACCGGTAACAGGTAATGAAGAAAATGAAATTAATGTTATGGCATATTTTCATGCATTGCCGCATGCGTCCATATACAGTGCAGAAAACGACTTAGGACTCACATATAACTCCATAGAGCGAATCTTACATAATCATAAAATGCATGATTACAAACTTATTACACTTCAGGCACTTCAACAAAATGATCCTCTAAAACGTGTAGAATTTTGTGAAATGATATTAGTCCGGACACAAGAAGACCCCGATTTTTTAAAAAAGATCATTTGGACAGTAGATGAAGCTAAGTTTTCAAGGGAAGGCATTTTTAATCGAAGAAACTCCCATTTTTGGTCTAGAGAAAATCCCCACTTCGTAAGAGAAAAAAGTTTCCAGTATCAGTTCAGTTTTAACGTTTTTTGTTTGCTAATGGATAATAAAATGGCCTTTTGTATTTACGACGATAACTTAACGGGCGCAAAATATTTAGAAATATTAAAGACCACTCTTTCGGACTTTTTAGATGATTTACCATTAAATATGCTTGAAAACTGCTGGTATCAGTTAGATGGAGCACCAGCCCATTCTACCAATGAAGTGCGCATAGAATTATTTAACATGTTTGAAGACAGATGGATTGGTCGGCAAGGACCATGGAACTGGCCCCCAAGATCTCCGGATCTTACCCCATTAGATTTTTATTTGTGGGGTACAATAAAAGAAAGAGCTTATAAAACACCAGTTACCACCAAGCAGGATCTAGAGCAACGAGTAAGTGCAACTCTTATAGGAGCTATAGATGGAGAAGATATACGAAGAGCTACAACAGACCATGTAACAACGTCTATTCATGATTGCTTAAGAGCAAACGGGGGACATTTCAAACAATTTAGTTATTGGTTTTATTTTTGTATTACTTTTATATTTGTTTTTTTTTTGTACAAGTTCATTCCTTACTTACCATGTAAGCATAAATAAATAACATTCTTTCATTTTAAAATTTAAGAAAAGTTTGCTAATTTGGTTGATAATTTAAAAAATAGACCTTTCCCCAAAGCCAATTTACTTGACATTTTTATTTTTTATTTGTTTCCGGACAAATTCTGCCAAAGTCTACTGTTAAAATGTTTTTAAACATTTTTATTTAGTTACCTATTAATTTTCCAAAATGCCTGTAAGTTCGAAACGGTTAAAGATAGGTATAGGAACATGGTATACAGTTTCGTAGGAAATTTGTTCTAGTTTTTGCTAAAAAAATAAAATACAGGGTGTTCTATTTAAAAAAGTTGAGTTTTTTGCATTTATTTATATTACGAAGATACAATTTTTTTGAGACGCCCTGTATAAAAATACTTTAATAATTCGTCAAGATTCTAAGAAAGCAATATTTTGGGAAACTTCTGCAAAAATTTTAACTTTCTAGGTGCCTTGGTCACAAAAATATTTGATTTTTTAGGGAGCATGTTTTAGCCCCAAAAATTTACTTATGAATTAATATTTCAAAAACTATCAGAGATAGGCATAGGATATTATACACAAAAAAAATTTGTATTATAAATCAGAATCAAAATGTAAAATAATATACAGGGTGTCTCATTTAAAATTCCGAAGTTGCTATGAGTTTCAGAATGATCTGGCAACACTGCCTTTTTCAAAATATTTTTAAACGATAGAACACCAGTTCCTATAACCACACCCAAATTTTCAGAAAAACATCTTCTGCCGTTTTCTAAATACTTCTAATAGGCCACTGAGTTTGGCGCACCCTGTATAGAGTGATTGCTAACGAAAGGGCCATACCTTAGCACCGGCTTCTCTGGCTCGATTTAGGTCAATTTAATCTAAGTTATCCTAGTACAAAAGTTGTTAAAGTGAAAATTTCATTTTACGTTTTTATTGATATGTTTTAAAAGCAGGGCCGCATTGACAGATTTTTTCTTTCCGAGCTGAGTCCAGACCGGCCTCCTAGGGACTCTTGGGAGGCAAATACAATACAAACGGGTTAAAGACATTTAACATTTAAATTTAAAATTAAAAGAGTAAATATTTTGTTGAACATAAATATATTCATATGATTTACAAACAAAATAGATATACACAACAGAAAATCCAAAAAATAGAAGATTACTCCGTTAGCCTTAAACAATAAAAATAAAATGTGATTGTGAAACAAAAATCATAGTTAATAACTAAAAAGCTTTCTCATTGTGCCACTTTTTTCGACTATAAAATCTGTTACATCTTGTGCTTGAACTTTATTTAAAAATACGGTTTTGGCGCACAACGAATTGTCAAATGTGGAACAGTGTTCTACGTTCTTCCTACAGTTTCGACTTGTAAATTTGTATCCTAATATTCGAACACAAAATTTAATTTTTTTCAAAATTTTATTTAATAGATATTTAGATTTTTCAGTACCGTGGATAATTTAAGGCCAGTGCGGGTATTTTCGACACTCGAACTGGGGAAAGTTGGATAATTACATTGGCAGCACTGAACGCGACTTTGTCGCACAGTGTAACGAATTTGATACTTCGTGGCCATAGGGCAAAAGAGCGACTATCGAATTTTAATTAGTTTTTCTCCAGATTATTCGTAAAATGTCTGGAGTTTAGTCGTTTACCAGTTTTTTTTTCAAATGTATCACCGTAAAGTACTTCCTTGTTAAGCAGAAACTTGACTTTTCCGAGAGTAATAAAAATGATGCGAAAATAAGTCCAACTTTACAAAATTCATAATATTATGTGTTCTATAAAAAATTTGAAAGATTTTTTTGTAACTATAGTATGCTAACTACTCTTGATATTTCCAAATTTAAGTGAAAAAAAACAAATTTTGGTGTGATTTTAAAAAAATTACTAAATATGCCTAAGTTGTCACATACATTAGAGTAGAGTATACATTAGTAATATGCAAAAATCTCATCCGACCTTGTCCGATTATTGAAAAAAATAATATTTTCCTGTAGTAAAGTCGCACGTGCAGGAATCCAAAGTTGCTTTTTAATGCCGCTTTGAAGATTTCCCAGGTATGTTATTAATCATATTAAAATTTCTAATAAGTTACAAGTAAATTTTAACTAATTTACCAAGAAAAGTGGCTTGCATAATATTAAATCAAATATTCATGACTCTAAGTACCTACTGCCATAGTTTTAAAAATACGTTATTACGCCCAGATTTAAATTGATATTTTAGTAAACATTATATTATTCTAAGAAGTAGGTAATAAGTTAACTCATTAAGTACGCTTTGTAGTTTAATTAAGGATGCCACTAAGGGTGAAAATAAAGTAATAAAAGAGCAAATAAAAAAAATACAAAATGATTTTCAAAATGAACTTGGGATACTAACAGACGTTGTAAAACAGAGTGAGGGCACGACAAACTATGGCAATACTGCTGGAACTTTTTTCCGACATTTCGAAACATCAGCAAGAATCACTGGATTGAACAAGAGTTTAATTAAAAAATTTGTTGTAATTCTTTAAGCACTTTCTTCGGGTCAAAACTTAAATGTTGATACTTGAGAGATACTGTAAAGCTGTATGTGTCATTATATGGTTGGTACTATATGCTATCAAATGTTCACATGTTTTTAATACATGGGGGAGGAATTTGTGAAAATATGTATTATATTCCTATTGGACATTTATCTGAAGAGGCATCAGAAGAAGTTAGAAATAGAGTTTCGTATATTGTGAGAACATTTCGCGCGAGTGAGGACGGACAACTTGTTAATTACGTCGAATCTCCTTATTTCCTTTATTAGACCGAAATATTCAGCGAAAAAAAATTATCTGTTTTCAGAAAACAAAACACTTTTTAAAGTAACTAACGTTCAGGAAGACAATTCTGATAGATTGATTAGTCTCCAGCTCAGATTGTGAAAATTAGGTTAATTAAAGTATGTTTTTTTATAATTAATATCTATTAAATTTAGTTGCTTTAAACTGAAAACAGTATTTTTTTATTTATTTTGTCGAAAAATAATTACATTTTTTGAGCGACCGGTAGGTACCTAGTAAGATACTAGGTAGTAGGTAGGTCTAAATTTAGTAGGGTAAACTGCCCCACAGTGAACCATGTCCCACAGTGAACTTTTTGCATACACGATTCAGTTATCCCCACTACAAATAAAACAAACGCAGTAGTTGAAGTGCCTCCCACCGCACCACCGATCGACCGCTTAGTGCCGCTTGAACGTTTGACGGAGTGGTGTGTGTTACAAAATAAAGTACCTATTTAGCAAGGTGAGTAAAAAATATATTTTTATTACTATTTATGTTCTAGTTCAATAACTACATTACCTAGTGGTAATATTAAGATTTAATTTTGAATATTATTCTATGTTGAATAGTAACCAATAGATAATTACTGGCTATAAAAGTGAATAGTTTTGGTTTCTAAACTTCAAATAATTATGTACCTGGTGTTCATCAGTGAACCAAAGCAATATGGTACACAGTGAATCACTGGTTCACTGTGTACTATTTACTGGTTGTAGGGTAAATAATATTTTTGTTTATTTTGTTGCAGCATGGCTCGCAAGAAAATGCCTCGTAAAATAGGAACCCACACAAAAGAAAATATGACAGCAGCTCTAGAGCTTATTAGAAGTGGCGTAAATATAAGAAAAGCAGCTAAACTTAGAGGAATTCCTTACCCAACTGTTAGAAGATATTATTTGAAAACTCAAAATGCAGGCGAAGGAGAGAATGTCAAATTAGTTCCTAACTATAATGTTAATCAGATTTTTAATTTAGAACAGGAAACAGCATTGAAAAAAGATCTTAAAGATTGTGCATACCATTTTTATGGCCTAACAAATAACGATTGTCGCAAGGTAGCATACGAGACAGCAGCGATTAATAAAATAAGCATTCCAGAGTCCTAGAAACAAAATAAAATTGCAGGCATTGAATGGCTTCGATCTTTCCGAGTGAGTCATCCAGATTTATCCCTTAGAGCACCAGAAAGTTGTAGCTTGGCTCGAGCAACAGGTTTTAATCGTCATAACGTTGACAAATATTTCCAAAATCTCGAAGATGTTCTAAAACGTCATCCAAGTTTCGCTAATGGGACACGTGTGTATAATTTGGACGAAACGTCTACAACGACTGTTCAAAAGCCTCCGAAAGTGCTGGCACCGAAAGGTATAAGAAGTATTTCGAAAGTCACAAGTGGCGAGAAGGGAACGTTATGCACAACATGTGCTATAGTTTGTGCTAGTGGGTATTCACTTCCCCCGGCTATAATCTTTCCGCGAAAGAACTTTAAGAACTATATGATTAAGGGCACACCCCCAGGCACTCTAGGTTTGGCTGCACCAAGCGGGTGGATGAATTCAGAATTGTTTCCCGAAGTTATGAAACATTTTATAAAATGGAGTTCTTCAAAGGATAATCCATCGCTCTTAATCCTTGACAATCATGAATCGCATCTGTCAGTCGAGTCTTTAGAATTGGCAAAATTAAACGGAGTTACGATTCTTACCTTGCCTCCACATTCATCCCATAAAACACAACCCCTTGATGTAGGACTATTTAAACCAAATTTTCAAAAGCTTCTACAATTCTAGCATGGATTCTTGGATGATGAGAAATCCCGGCCAACCTGTATCAATATATGATGTGGGTGCTTTCGTCGGTGAGGCATATCAAAAAGCTATGACACCCACCTCAATAAATAATAGCTTTAGAAAAACAGGAATTTTTCCGTTCGATCGAACCGTTTTTACAGAAATCGACTTCTTGCCGAGCACAGTAACTGATCGCCCGCAACTGGAAAAAATTAATCCCAATATTATCGCGACGGACGAACGCAGTCTTCCTAATACATCCAGAGATATGGAGTCCCAAGAAAAAGAAAACACGGATAAAAATTCAACAGATATCATTAATGTTTTATTCAATAAATCTCCACAAATAAATAATGAACAATAGGGAATATGCATGTAATCCAAAAAATTCTGAAATATTTTTTTTTGTATTCTCTACATATATTAAATGTTCACGACAGTTGCTGTTTTCCATTTTTTTTGGGCTTTATTAACAAAAAAAAAGGTTTTATTTTGCAAATTTTCCTGCAAAATCCAACATCTCGTAAAACGGACTTCTTTTGTTTGTGACGTCACTTTTTTTTATGACGTCAACGTTTTATAATGGCTAGTCACGGCTAGTGTAATGTAAATTTCAGTGTAAATCCATTTTCTTGAGTTTTTCCCAAAGACTAGGATATTTAGTCGATAGAAAACCTTTTATTTTATTAAACAGACTGGTTATAAATGACCAAAACGGCATTTGTGCAAAGAAAATCGGAAAATTGGCTGGAAGTTAGTGCTGGTGGATTTGCCTTTACAATTTAGTTAAAAACACTTATTGTTTATTATACTATAAAAATAAATGTACAGCAACATTATGATTACTTGAATTTGGCGATACTGACCTTTATAGATACCGCTTTATGTAAAATTTTTGATTAATTTTCCACTACCTAGTTTCTTCCAACACCGGCTCTTTTGGACACGACAAAATGAAGTTTTCGAAGCCATTCGCTATGGAATTTTTTTTATACTGGGACAATATAATATCTGTAGGGTGGTTTTTTAATATTTCCTACTGTTTAATAAAAAGGATTACTAACAAAATACGAATATAATCAAAGATAAACAATGTAAACAAACTTAAGGACAAGAGCTGACCAAATAAAGGGGCCGACACACTGAAAAACCAACGTTGCCACCGCTGCAAACAGCTGATTTCAAATGGTAAAGAAGAAGGGCTCACTTGAACAATTTTATGATCCAGATGCGTGTTCGATTGACAAAAATTGGATCACCAGGATCACTTTATGTCACTCCAATGCTATTTTATCTCTGCACTGCCATTCTTGATTTAATTAATATCAAGACAAGTAACACAGACAAAATAAACGTCCAGACCAGGGACGGAGAATGCTAGTGAACAATATTTGTTGTGTACTTGTATTGTTTACTGGTCCTCCACGGAACGATAAACCCAAAGCCGGTAATCAAGTGAACTCCAAGACCAACGGAAACCGGTTATCCTTTTTTATTTGCAACTCCTAGAGAAAGATAAGTTATCACCTGATGTCAACGTAATTCGTGGGTTATAAATCGAATAGTCTCGCCTAACAAACTTTTGTTCTGTGGTTTCGCTAGACACATGTCATTCATGTCATTTGCTTTCGCGGTTTTTTAATTGAAGTAAACAAACACACGTGTGTTTCTTTAGTTCAATGCGTTTTTGCACTTTTCAAGTGTTTTAAAACCTTCACATATCGTGTTCGATATGTGTTTCTGTTATTTAATGATTATTAAATGTATACTTTGTCCCAAATGCGACACAAAAGGTGGAGGACCATCATTTCAAGGTAAGTTTGGCGTTTCTTGCACAAGGGAAGCTGGCTAAATACCAAACATAGTTTTCACCATGATTAAAAATTTTTAAAAAGCTGTTGGTAGTGTTGGTTTTACCTTTTGGAGGGATAGCTATTGCACTTTTTCGGATTTGCCACAATGTATTTAGTTATACAACAAATATTACATTACTTTTTAGATATCCTAATAGGGGAAGCCGTTATTCATTCAGTCACTTAAAATAAAATGTGAAGATATAGACCAGTAGTCAGAGCATAGATTTTACCTGAAGAAAATCTGGAATAGGAATCCTGAAACGGCGGTTCCTGTTAAGCTGAAGTACGTATTTGTAAGTATAGTTCATGCCAAATATACAACTTTGTTTTATTTTTGCAAAATAGGGGCATTACTTGTTTGCTAAGTATGTAGCTTTTTCACAATAATTTATGTATTGGGACAATATATGACTGAACTGTCTCTGTAGCCTTAGTAATGGAACCTATAAGGGGTTAAATGCCAGTTCTTGTAACCAATTATTTTTCTATAACTTCAATGAAATATCCTGTTGGGTTGAAAAAAATAGCTAAAGAAATATTCAGTGAAGTGTCACTGTGATAAATTTATGCCAATATTTTTTACTAAATTTGATTGTTAAAAATTAATAGAGAAATGTTCAAGTTTCACTCGAGTATGTATTTAATAAGTAAAAACAGTATTTTACAGAATAATAATCTTTAAAACCAGAGCTAAGAACGTTGCATAATGATTGTAAATTTATCAAAAGCTTTTCTGTAGGCTTCAAATTGAGTGGAATTACAAAAGTGTGCAAACTACCTATTTTCTAACCACTTCTAAGCACTGTTTTATATTTTCAAATTAATTACCGACATTAACAAAGAGAATCATTTTTTTTTTTTATTTTTAGGCACTGTTATCCATGACGGGTTTATCCAGCACATTAACACCCACAAGTTTTCATAGCTACAGAGTTCACTCAGGTTTTTAGCAGTTCATATCCAAGCTGTGAAGAAAAAGAGCCATCAAATTAATGAAATTAGAATGGTCAATGATATATTTACGTATTAACATGTTGGACACAGTGTATGTAGGATGTAGTCATAAATAGAATATTTTTGAGGAGTGTTACACTAGGAATAATTTCTTCTTTGCAACTTATTTTACAATGTAAGTAAGAATATTTAAGGAACAAAGCCTTTTATAGCATCGAGAATTTCTTGGAGGGTGATTTTTCAGATCTCGTCTAAGTGTAAGAGGAGCATAAGACTGATATTTGGGTTGTTTAAATTCTTCAAAATTTTCTGAAATATGTTCTAATATGTTAGTCTTGCTTCGTTAAGCATTTCCGTTTGTACTTTATACGTAAATGTTTATTTGTAATTTTAATATTTTAATGAGCTATTTAAGAAATTTTAACATTATCTCATTATTTAGTTGTAGCATAAAGTCTTGACGTGTGAAAGTACTTTTGTATGCACTATCATTAATAAATATTTGTATTTGTAACCAGTGATATGTAAAAAAAGTGCCTATTGATAATAAACCATAGAAAATGTAACAAATTTAATTTATTTTTCTGTAACTACGACAGTTTTTCTTGTGACAATTATTTATAATGTAAAGCCATATGACCACCTTAGTATAGCCATTTTTAGAAATAATGGAATAATTTCTTTTTTTATGCATAGCTGCTTTCATTGACATTATACTCTAAGGAATGGAGTAATTCTGTATTAAAATATGGGAAATTGGTCTAGAGGTGCTAATTTTAAGCTATATAAATTTTATTTTGCACATTAAGCTCTTGATGATCCCAGATATTTTTGTATCATTTTAAACTACACATATTCTTGAAAAATAAGCGCAAACACCATCACCTTTCCTATAATACTTTGTATAATATATCCTAGGGCAGGTTGTGTAGACTATTTAAGGGGTTTAAAAAATATAAAAATCGTTCAAGAGTAAAGTATCCCTATTGCGAAAACACAGAAAAACGTTATTAAGAAAAGTTGTTTAGAATTAAAAAATATGTCCAAATACGAAGTCATAACCTTCTATTCAAAAAAAAAATATTTTCTTGAGTAGAAATATAAATATATGTAAATTTCACAAATTTTCTTCAACTTGATGAAAGTTATGCAGAAATGATTTAAGTGTGGTTAATTTGAAAATGTTACACAAGTCTTGGACAATAAAGGTTTTTTTGAGTTTGAGTTTATTCTAGCTAAATATAAAAAAATCATAAGGGGATAATTTAAAATTAAAAAAATATATATAGAAGGCATTGGAAATATCTTTTAATTTTAAACACCTTTTCTTAATAACGTTTTTCGAAATAAGGATACTTTACTCCTGAACGATTTTTATTTTTTTGGCCTGTCCTGTATGCTGTTTGACTTGAAGCCATTCTAAGAGTCACACTGGACTCTTCACACAGGCCTAAGTATTCTACTAACGAATCGTGGGCGTCTGAAGAGAAGGAAAATGTAACCTATCGACACAGGATTTAAGGATTGGAGGGAAAGGGAAACATCTGCGGGCAACTTGTTCTATAATCTGGAGACCCTAAGTGTGAATGAGTGAGAGAAGTGGGATGTCATAGGTTTTTGTAGCTAGACTGTAAGGGGCTGCATAGGTAACACAGGGTTGTTTTATTAGGAATAGTCAACGGGGAAATGACAGAGTCTAGTTCTTTCATGTCGAAGCTTTCTAAATGTGGAAGCAGTACTCTAGGTTAGGTCTTATTTGGGAAACATAAAAACTGTGTACGTTTAATATCGCTGCGGCCGCTAGCCGCTAGCTTCTGCTTCATATTTATACTAATCTTATAAAGTAGAATAAAAACATTATTTTATCGCAAAATATTTTTATATTGTTGAACAGCTGTACAATGCATTTACAAAAATAAATGATTTGATGGAATTTCAGTATTTGGTTTTTTATAAAAACAGCATGTCTAAGAATATGCAAGAACCATACATTAGAGAAAATGAGAGAATATGAGAACAAGAAATAAAAGGGATTATAAAAAAACAAAGTTAGTAAGGTGAGTTAATCTTGTTAAAAAAAAGTTTGGGGGGCTTTAAAGAATACATGGCATGGCACTTTCATCTGGCACTTTTGTACATTTGTCAGTCTTCAGTTTCAGGAACTACGAATCTGTGGGTGTTAGCTCCTCTGGTCCTAGGCACTCTTCAAATCTGTAAATAATTACAAAACAAAACATATATATATATATATATATATATATATATATATATATATATATATATATATATATATATTTTTTATTTTTTTATTAAGGATCCAAGAAACAAATCAAACCATAAACTATATATATATATATATATATATATATATATATATATATATATATATATATATATATATATATATATATATATATATATATATATATATATATATATATATATATATATATATATATACAGGGTGTCCCACGACGAACTGCCGCGATCGATTATGGAAAAAGTATAAATAGCAAAGATCTGAAAATTTGGTAACATACTAATGTCAATGGGGGCAATTCGGCTAAAATATTTTCAAAATGGTGGCACTTCCGGTTGTACCGGAAGTAGATATCAACTTGCTTATTTTAAATAGAACACCCTATATATTATTTCATTTTCGGATTTTACGTAAAATTCTAATCGCATTTCATGTATAATCTCCTATACCTAACTCTAACCGTTTTTGACATATTTCAATTTTTATGCCAAAACTGACGTTTGCAGGCCGAAAAATAATTATCGATTTTTCCTACATGAATGCCTTTATGATTTAATTGGGGTTGGTTTCCTTGTGGAAGGGGATCTACTTTAGTAGACTGTGTTGATAATTTGGTAATAAATAAATACAGGGTGATCAAAAACTAACATTAAAAATGAAATTGAAAAAATCGTTAAAAGTCATGTTTTTCAAATGGAAGCCCCCTATTTTTATAATTTTACCCTACTCAGCATTAAAAATAAGGGTAACTTTGTATAAGGTTGTCTATTCCGAAAATCGATAGTTTTAGAAAAAATGGCAGTTTAACATTTTTCTATTGTAAAAATCACATACGGTTTTCAAGTTTTGTTATTAGTTGCACATGACCGCGAGGCGCGGCCAAAAAAAACACTCGAGCACTACAGAAATGTCATTATTTCGTGCCATTTGACAATTATTGATAATAATCATGCCAGGGCGATTAAATTATACAAACGAAGATTATTTAAATTTGTTTATTATCTATGGGGAATGTAACAAAGTTTTATCAGGAACATGCGAGACATTTGCTGACAGATATCTAGATAAACAGAAAGCGTCACGGAACAGTGTTAAACGAATAATGGAAAATTTCAAAAATTCAGGTAAACAACTTATTTTAATAAATGTTCAAAATTTCCACCATGAGCTTTCAACAGAATTCTATGGATTGAGCTCTTTGAGATTCCTGTTTGTAGAGCCACTTGTCTTAATGCTGTCATAGGATATGCCGCAAAATATCCCAAATTTGCAATTTCGACATTTTCATCATTGAGAATGGGTTTTCTTTTATGCATTTTTGCCTTAACGGTGCCAAAATTTTTGAAATTTTCCATTATTCGTTTAACACTGTTCCGTGACGGTTTCTGTTTATCTGGATATCTGTCAGCAAATGTCTCGCATGTTCTTGATAAAACTTTGTTACATTCCCCATAGATAATAAACAAATTTAAATAATCTTCGTTTGTATAATTTAATCGCCCTTGCATGATTATTATCAATAATTGTCAAATGGCAGGAAATAATGACATTTCTGTAGTGCTCGAGTGTTTTTTTTGTCCGCGCCTCGCGGTCATGGCCAACTAATAACAAAACTTGAAAACCGTATATGATTTTTACAATAGAAAAATGTTAAACTGCCATTTTTTCTAAAACTATCGATTTTCGGAATAGACAACCTTATACAAAGTTACCCTTATTTTTAATGCTGAGTAGGGTAAAATTATAAAAATAGGGGGCTTCCATTTGAAAAAAATGACTTTTAACGATTTTTTCAATTTCATTTTTAATGTTAGTTTTTGACCACCCTGTATTTATTTATTACCAAATTATCAACACAGTCTACTCAAGTAGATCCCCTTCCACAAGGAAACCAACCCCAATTAAATCATAAAGGCATTCATGTAGGAAAAATCGATAATTATTTTTCGGACTGTACACGTCATTTTTGGCATAAAATTTGAAATATGTCAAAAACGGTTAGAGTTAGGTATAGGAGATTATACATGAAATGCGATTAGAATTTTACGCAAAATCCGAAAATGAAATAATATATAGGGTATTCCATTTAAAATAAGCAAGTTGATATCTACTTCCGGTACAACCGGAAGTGCCACCATTTTGAAAATATTTTAGCCGAATTGCCCCCATTGACATTAGTATGTTACCAAATTTTCAGATCTTTGCTATTTATACTTTTTCCATAATCGATCGCGGCAGTTCGTCGTGGGACACCCTGTATATATATACATATATATATATAAAGAGGAGAATTATTGTGGGCATGTCCGCTGAATGAACAGAAT
The DNA here is from genome assembly GCA_963971165.1 of Philopedon plagiatum. Classification (NCBI taxonomy): domain Eukaryota; kingdom Metazoa; phylum Arthropoda; class Insecta; order Coleoptera; family Curculionidae; genus Philopedon; species Philopedon plagiatum. The sequence continues at coordinate 86,265,272 of OZ020192.1, read as the reverse complement.
GAAAAGTTAGAATGGTAACAGGTACGACACGTGTTTCTGCTCATTGGCTTCATCAGGCCCACGTATGCGACCGTGCCTCTCAACATAAGTCGAGACGCACAACGTCACATACGCAGTTACGGGTGTAACCTTAAGAAAAGAGAAATTTTTTTTTTAACGAGGACCACAAACAGGAGCCAGTACACCCATTTGTGGCTTCAGCCAAAAGACCCCTTTTTTGGGGGCAACAATTAGCGTCGCCGACGGAGGCAACTATAGCCAACTGCCGTGGTATCCTATAAGCCCAAGAGAAGAAAAAAAATTGCTAGAAACTAGCGCGGATCGATACATAAAAAAAAAGAGGAGAATTATTGTGGGCATGTCCGCTGAATGAACAGAATGAAAAGTTAGAATGGTAACCCGTACGACACGTGTTTCTGTGACGTTGTGCGTCTCGACTTATGTTGAGAGGCACGGTCACATACGTGGGCCTGATGAAGCCAATGAGCAGAAACACGTGTCGTACGGGTTACCATTCTAACTTTTCATTCTGTTCATTCAGCGGACATGCCCACAATAATTCTCCTCTTTTTTTTTATGTATCGATCCGCGCTAGTTTCTAGCAATTATATATATATATATATATATATATATATATATATATATATATATATATATATATATATATATATATATATATATATATATATATCTATATACAGTGACCGGCAAAAAGTTCGCAACATATGGGAAAAATTTTTATTAGGAGAGTATCGGAAAAACTTTCCCAGGGGATCGGTTCTGCATGTCCGGTACCCTAAAAATCGATTTTGACATACGTCACGTGACCACTGGTATAGCGTCAAATTAAAAAAAAAAATTGTTAATTTACAAAAAGTGAGGTTAGTTGACGAGATATCAAAAAAAGTTATTTGAAAAAATTGCTTAGAATTAAATTCTAGGTCCTTGTGCAAAATTTTAAGATTTTATTTAAAAAAATTGGAAAACTCAATTTTTTTTAAATATTTTTTTATCGATTTACAAATTTCCGGTTTTTTTCGTTTAGATAGCTTGGCTAATGTAAAGCCCATGTATCTGGATGAAAATAAACGAATGTAGTAGTTTTTTCTACAATTGACAGGACAAAATTAAAAAAACAGGGTTTCGCCGGACGCTAGCTGTTGCAATGATTTGTATCTAGCAGCAGTGTCAAAATTTTAGAGACATTTCAATGAGATTACATTGAGAAAACCTTAATCGTCTTAAATATATCTGAAGTTCGACTTTTTGTAAAGTTAAGGGGATTAAAATAGATAATAAACAAAAAATTACCTGTTTATTTAATCGAAATTTTATAAACGAAAACCAATGTAAGAAAAACTTAAAAGTAGTCAAATTCTGTACTAACAACACAAAAAATCATTGTTTTTCCTTGGGTGCACAAAATTTAAAACTCAGTATGACCACCATTTCTCTCCATACATACTGTTGTTCTCGAGCGCAACTCTCGATTAACATTTCGGAGCATTTTACGATTTATTTGCAATACACAATTTATAATGACATTCTCTAAATTTTGTATATTCCTAAAGGGTCGATGTTTGTACACAGGGTTCTTTAGGTATCCCCACATAAAAAAATCTAACGGAGTCAGATCTACAATTCTACAATTGACAGGACAAAATCGAAAAAATAGGTGTTCGCCGGACGCTCGCTGTTGCAATGGTTTGAATCTAATGAAATGACTGTATCAAGATTTTATTAAGATTTTTCGCACATAAATTTAACAACCAGGTCTATTTAGTTGTACTTAAAACTACCAAAGCAGGCTCTGAAATTAAAACAACCAAATAATCTAGTAGGTTAAAAACAACAGAAAAATGTCAAACAAATTATAATTTGTTTGATTTCAACCTATGTCATTGGTTTATATCTCGCATCTTACTAAGTTTGATATTTTACATAAGTTTATTAATATTTTATTCCTTAAAATGGCACCCACACTACTTCTTCAGGAAAAGATAGAAATTGTTTTAATTTCTGGAGATAATTACAAAAGCCCTCGCAAAAGCCATAGAGAAACAGCAGCAATTTTTAATGAGAGGCACCCCGATAAATCCCTCCATTATTCCACAGTATCTCGTCTAGTCAATAAATTGAAAGAAACGAGATCGGTAGAAAATCAGTATAAAGTTTCCCATGAAAAACCGGTAACAGGTGACGAAGGTTCTCTGGATGTGTGTTTGTCGATCACAGAAACACCCCAATTAGCAGTTAGTCAAATATCGGAGATCACTAACATTCACGAAAGATCTGTGCGGAGGATATTAAAAAGAAACAAATTTCATCCGTACAAACCTAAATTTGTACAAGTATTAAAAGATAGGGATTATGACGCCCGCTTCGATTTTTGTGCCTGGTTCCAGGGTATGATTGAGGAAGATTTTAATTTCCCAAAGAACGTTCTTTTCTCGGATGAAGCTACATTTACCTCTAACGGAACCGTCAGTTCACAAAACTGTAGATGGTGGGCCACCGAAAACCCAGACTTTGTAATTCAGAGTAAAGACCAATATAGTTTTAAGGTTAATGTGTGGTGCGGAATTTTCAACCTCAGAATAGTGGGACCTTTTTTCTTTAGAGACAATTTAAATTCAGAACGATATTTAGAATTTCTACAAACTGAGATATCTGACTTTTTAGACAATTTGTCATTAGCCGAAAGAAGAAATTTATACTTTCAACAAGACGGAGCTAGCATTCATTCCACAAATGAGGTGAAGAGATGGCTGGATCAAGAATTTGGAAACCAGTGGATAGGACGGTTTTCTGAAAATCCGTGGCCTGCGAGATCACCAGATCTGACTCCGTTAGATTTCTTTATGTGGGGATACCTAAAGAACTCTGTGTACAAACATCGACCCTTTAGGAATATACAAAATTTAGAGAATGTCATTAGAAATTGTGTATTGCAAATAAATCGTAAAATGCTCCGAAATGTTAATCGAGAGTTGCGCTCGAGAACAATAGTATGTATGGAGAGAAATGGTGGTCATACTGAGTTTTAAATTTTGTGCACCCAAGGAAAAACAATGATTTTTTATGTTGTTAGTACAGAATTTGACTACTTTTAAGTTTTTCTTACATTGGTTTTCGTTTATGAAATTTCGATTAAATAAACAGGTAATTTTTTGTTTATTATCTATTTTACTCCCCTTAACTTTACAAAAAGTCGAACTTCAGATATATTTACGACGATTAAGGTTTTCTCAATGTAATCTCATTGAAATGTCTCTAAAATTTTGACACTGCTGCTAGATACAAATCATTGCAACAGCTAGCGTCCGGCGAAACCCTGTTTTTTTTAATTTTGTCCTGTCAATTGTAGAAAAAACTACTACATTCGTTTATTTTCATCCAGATACATGGGCTTTACATTAGCCAAGCTATCTAAACGAAAAAAACTGGAAATTTGTAAATCGATAAAAAAATATTTAAAAAAAATTGAGTTTTCCAATTTTTTTAAATAAAATCTTAAAATTTTGCACAAGGACCTAGAATTTAATTCTAAGCAATTTTTTCAAATAACTTTTTTTGATATCTCGTCAACTAACCTCACTTTTTGTAAATTAACAATTTTTTTTTTAATTTGACGCTATACCAGTGGTCACGTGACGTATGTCAAAATCGATTTTTAGGTTATCGGACATGCAGAACCGATCCCCCGGAAAAGTTTTTCCAATACTCACCTAATAAAAATTTTTCCCATATGTTGCGAACTTTTTGCCGGTCACTGTATATATATATATTTATACACTCCCAGAAAAAAAACCGCTAACCTAAAATTATTTACTTTTTAACAGAATATTTTACTTTTTATTAATAGTTCCGTAAAAATAATATTTTAAAAATGGGGTGCTAACTTCAGGGGGGACCAACCTTACACTTTTTTAAGTCAAAAAATTTAACTCAAAAAATTTAAGTTGTAAACCCTTTTTTAAAAAGTGTGAAGTTGACCACACCCCACCCCCCCCCCCCTCCCCCATGAAATACTTTTTAACAAGAGTTCTGCTTTAAACTCATGAGTTCCCGTTAATGCTGCTATAGTTCTACAGTTCTGCAGAATCAGAATGATATTTTTTTGTTTACAACTTACATTTTTGAGTGTTAAAAAAGTGTGAAGTTGGCCCCCACGAAATATTTTTTAACAATAGTTCTGGTTTACAACTCATGAGTTCCCGTTAGTGTTTCCATAGTTCTACCGTTCTGCATCAAGATAATGATATTTTGTTGTTGAATATTTTACTTTCCAAAGAGCACAAAACGTAATATTTTTTTTTTGTAAGAGTTCTGACCTCGAAAACCATCAAGAACTGTGGACCTCCTTTAGAACTATTAAGCACTCTGGCCAGTGATGTGAGTCTGTCATATGACCTCGTCATTTTGTGCGGTCATGACGTCATGACCGTCACATCACATTAATAAATGACCATCAGGTCATTTAACCTCTTAAATTTCATGCTTCGACGTAAGAGTAAAAATTAAGCAAGAAAAAGCCACGAGCGTCATAGAAATAGTGATGTAAATGAAATAAAACGGCAATGTTTTTTTTAAAAACCGTGTTTTTTGTGAAAAAAAAAACATAAAGCTTGTTTTTTTTCTTCAAAATGGCGTTTTTTTTTTCACAAACTGACAAATATGCAAGGTTTTAGAGGAAAATAATTAGAAATCCATATGTGATTACATTTGTAACGATAAAGTAAATAATATGCAATAAATTTGTCAATAAGTAAACATGTTTAAAAAACAACGAACTAAAACCACCTATTTATCAACAGGAACACAAGAACAGCTAAAACGCCCAAGTTTGGTAATACTAATAATATTACTAAAAATAGAAACAATAACTAATAATGAAAAAGTTTTTTTTTCGGCTATCCTAATAAACTAGGTTGCAAAAATTATCATGTATCCTACTGAAGTCAAAAAAATCTAAATTTAAAGAAAAATAGAAAACGAATTACGTACTATCTAAAAACTTTTTGATTCGTTTATAAATAGGATATATTATTAACAATAATAAAAAAAAGCTTAAAGCAGATCACCTGTTGACATTGCACACTAGCGGTTTGTTCTTGTTTGTGTGTTGCACGAAACTGCACTAATCTGCACTGACTTTTTGCTTATGGGCTTCTTCCACGAATAAAAAATGTGCAGGTTAGTGCAGTTTGGTGCATCACAAAAGCACAAACCTTAGGCTTGTACAAAGAAATGAAGACATCACGCGTGCTCTGTCGCGTTTTAGAATATTCCTGGCTTAATTCTAAAATGAGACAAAAACGAAATAACTGACGAATTTGCACATGACGTAAAAGAACATGATGAAACTTAAGGACATGCTTTTCTTTTTTAAATTTTGTAAGAATATTCTTTTTTAACTACAAAGTATTCTTAAACTTTTAGTTTTATTACTAATGTAAATTAAGGGTATTTTTTATAAATGACCTATATGACCGTCACATGATGGTCATTTGTTACGGATGATAAATGACCGTCATTTCACATCACTGACTGTGGCCATACTTTTGTTTTTGCAATAATGGGGGGCTGCTTGAAGTTAGCACCCCATTTTTAAAATATTGTTTTTACTTTTATTTTAACGGAACTATTAATAGAAAGTAAAAAGAACTCTAGATCTCTTCATAGAAAACTCCATTAATTTTTAATAAATTTAGCATCTTGGCTATATTGGGAGTGAAACACCAGACATGATCAAATATGATTTTGTGAAAAAGGAGTTGCAAATGTGCTGCAAAAAATTTCTTTCTTTCCTGTGCAACTTTGTGAGTGCACGAGGCTTGAGGAAAACCCATATTAATTTCTTACCAGGTCGTGTAGTATATACTTGGAATTCCTTGTCACCCAGAACTATTCAAGCTGAAACATTGAATACCTTTAAAAAACGACTAGACGAAGATCTTCAAAAAAGAAAAAGAAAGTTGGTGCATTATCCAGTTTAGAAAATTTCTTGTTTATGTGATTTATGAAATAATTAACTGTTTATTTAGTTTTATGATTGTTAGATATCTTTAAAATTGTAACAACAGTTTCATCGGTTGTAACCGCTTACTGTTTATTAAATAAATAAAAATAAATAACTAGAGCACATCCTAACATTTACCAAGTAGTTACTTTTCATAATCAAATTTGGTACTTACTTATGTTTAAGTTCTGCTATGGTCATGCTGAGATTACAATAGCAAATTCCGGGAGGAACCCTTTTAATCTTGTATGCCTGGCATAATTACCTAAAATATACAAAACAATTTGAAAATATTACAAAACGTTTCGAAATAGCCACGAGAAAAACCTACATGAATTTAGTTTATTAAAGAAAAATATAATTATTTAATAATAAATATCACGTACTACCCAAATTTTACAATATCCTATTAGTTATTATTGTTAGCTTGATAAGCTAACTCCAATATCAATAACCCCTATGTAGGGACATTTTTACATTATTAAAGCAGTTTAAGCAGTTTATAAAGTAGGTATCTAGGTACTATCGGCTAAGTACCTGCATAACAGAAACTTAAAAAAATGCAGAAATCGGATTCTCTATAATTATAATAACAACAATACTTTCATCCATGTCATCCAAAAATGAACAATAGCAATATCATTCTACTGTAAGTTTGCCTAACATTATTTTATACCAACCTATTAAATTATAATAAGTAATGTGTGTATAAAACACAGAACATTTAATACTTTGAACTCAACGTTGCCTTTCAAAACGAGAAAAAGTTATTTAAAAGTTTTTAAATGGCTAAAAATAAAAGTGTAGATGTACCTACCTGCATCAAATGAAATGTTTGTGTCTTCAGCTTCTCATAGGGTTTCATCTAATTAGACCACGCAATTTTTACAGCCTCTTTTCTTAAGCAGCGATGTGAACTTACACTTTCTTAAGTTTTATTTAACTTTTATTATATCCAACAGACGATCTTTTTACGCTTATAAAAACATTACCACAGCTTAATAACACAACATAACCTTGGATGAATAAAGACAGTCCTTGAGGTAATCAGGTTATAAAACTTCACTTTAAAAATGTTGTAATAGTCCAGATTCATACCAAAATATTTCCAAATACAATTATTTAGCTACAATTGTCTAAACTAATAATTACCTATTATTTAATTCTAAAATGTCTAAAAAGTTCTTAAATAAATAAAGACAAAACGTCAACTTACAGTTACAGAAGTGGCCGGTAGGGGAGCGGGGAGCAGAAGGCATCGACATGGCGGTGTTGCCGTATCCCCTTTTAAGTCGTTACTTTAATTTGAGTCGCCAACACGTTCAATGTAGATTGCCACTTAAGTTTCGTGACGTAACTTTTTTGCTGGGCAAATGGCTCCTTTTGAAATTGTAATAAATTATACCGAAAAGTAAAAATTTTTTTTAGCTAAATTAACGCAGTAATTTTCCTCAAAATAGCAGTTTTGGGGTTGTAATGACTTTCTTAAACGATTTAAGCAATAAAAAAAAATGTGCATATTCCTTATTCATAGGTCCGGCAGAATTCCGTGCACCTTTAAAAGCACAACCAAGAAAAACTTTAACAAAGAATAGAAAAAAGGGTAGAAGTATGATAGCAACAGACATCCCCGAAAAAGAAGAAATTGAAAGGGAAAAACAAGCAAAGAAGCGACAAATTGAAAAAAAGTAACAAGTGCCAATAAAAAAGTATTACAGGATAGCTCTCCGTCTGAATCGGATGCTTCTATGATTTTGGAAAGTGATGATGCTATGACAGATAAAAATTCTGATGACGATAATTTGCAAAGTGCAAAAGAACAGTTAGGGCAACTTACAAGAGATCCTGTCGAAGGGGAGTTTGTTCTGGTTGAGTTCGAAGGCAAAAAAAAGGATAAAATTTACTACCTAGCTAAAGTTTTGACAGTCCAAGGCACTGAATATGAAGTGAGTTTCTTGAGGAGAAAATCTTCAACGCAATATATGTTCTGTCTTCCTGACAATCCTGATTTATCTACGGTGCTGAAATTGGACATCAAAATTATTTTGCCAAAACCTTTAGAGCATGGCAGTACCTCCAGGAGCAAGAATTCTTTTTATTCCTTTAACATAGACTTTTCTGGTCTTAATATTCGCTAGTTCTTAATAACACAGGACCACAAATGGGAACCGAAAAAAGTCCTTTGGCGAGATTGATACCCTATATGTATTTTGGTGCGCTGATTACGAATCCGAGTTCCGTATAACCCCAGCACATCACGTTCAAGGTCATTTGAAGGTCAAATGCATATATTACGGAAAAACAGAAAATCTGACCACGGATTCGGAAAGAGCGGGAAATTTTACGTCCAAATAGGTATGTAGTTTTTAGTTTTTCCAACATGACCCTCCAAGGTCATCTGGGGGGTGAAATGACTCACCGATAGACCAAATTCTTATTTCCCATATACATCATCACAACTACAGACTTTTACGGACAACTTAGTCAGGTATCTTTAGGTTTTTTGACGCGCTGATTACGAATCCGAGGTCCATATAATCCCAGTACGTCACTTTCAAGTTGTGATGATGTATATGGGAAATATGAATTTGGTCTATCGGTGAGTCATTTCACCCCCAGATGACCTTGGAGGGTCATGTTGGAAAAACTAAAAACTACATATTTGGACGTAAAATTTCCCGCTCTTTCCGAATCCGTGGTCAGATTTTCTGTTTTTCCGTAATATATGCATTTGACCTTCAAATGACCTTGAACGTGATGTGCTGGGGTTATATGGACCTCGGATTCGTAATCAGCGCACCAAAATACATATAGGATATCAATCTCGCCAAAGGACTTTTTCGGTTCCCATTTGTGGTCCTGTGTAATGATTTTATTTTCATTTATCTTACTGTTTAATTTGTTTCTGTGTTTCGTAATACTTCAAAGGTGATATTAAAGGATATTACTGTGATTGTTTTCCAAACATTACCTTAAATAGTAGGTAGCTCATAGATTTTGCTAAAACGTCAAAATTGACATGTATGAACGTTAATTTGTTAACTAAAGAATAAAAAGTTTTTTTGTTCAATGTTAGTTTATATTTTCTTTTGTATAAAAATGATAGAAATAAATTGATTCACTGTGCACTGGCTGGTGGTTCACTGTATCCACAACACAGTACACAGTGAACCATGTGGGCAGTTTAACAAATATATAAAAATTAATATTAAAATACGTACTGAGTGGTCACATTATCACACAGGTTAAAAGTCAATACGTGATGTATTCCGTTTGATGTATTTTTTAATGTATTTCCATTAAAATGAAGAGGTAGTAACCTTCCAGGTAAAAAGTGATTCACTGTGGGACAGTTTACCCTACTGTAATAACGTACTCCAATATGTGATTTTATATGCCACAATCTTTGCAAAAGAGCGAAGTAGAGTACCAATGTCCACGAATTTTCGATTTCGTTACACTGTGCGTCGGTCTAGTAACTCTTCGCTGACGAAGAATCACCTATCGGGGATTTAGTTTTCTACGGCGCAGTGTTGCCATCTCGTGGGGAATTTTCCGATTTCTGGGATTTCCTTAACAAAACTGGGAAGAATTTTGTTTTTGGTTTCAACAAAACTGGGAAATTTTGTATTAATAACCCACAACTCGTAAATAAAACACTTTTAATACTTTTGAACGCTTGCTTTGCACATTCCTACTGAATAATAACCAAATATAAATTTGACCTATACGCACATAGCAGATGGCCCCAAAAAAGTGTTTAATTTAATTTTATTTCCCACGCGAGGTAAATAATATTGAAAAATATATTTAAAATAAAAAATAAATAAGTGAAAATAAATATATAAATAATAATTTACATCATTTTCTAGGTTTTTCCTTTTTATGTTTGGGTTTGAGAAATATTATGATTCGAAGTTTCAAAGTAGGATAGAGCCTAAGTGCCCAGGCCTTCGGCCTCCCGGCCCCTTTGGGCCGGCGCGGCGGCTCACCAAGATTTTCTCGCTCGCTCGCCTGTTCCAATCCGGCCCTGTTTGAAGGACACTAAATAAATTACCAGAATTTGGTAAGCCGGTTTTTTTTGGGTTGGAAATGCAAATCCGTTCAGAAGTTTGCTGTATTTTGCAGGGGGCGCCACATACGGCATTAAATGCCATTAAATCCTAACTGTTTTGTGCTTCAGTGTACATATTTCTAAATAGAAATTCTCAATCCCTACCTTTTTACTTCAAAAAGGTACTCGCTCTTAATATCACTAGAAGCAATAATAAATAAGATTTTGAAGTATCAGGAAAAAATAAACCATATTATTAAGGAAATGCAAACATCGAGTGAAAATAATAAAAGCCAAATTAAACACGAATGAGCAACAAAAACTGCTAAAAATGTCAATTTGAAGACTTGCTTCAAAATAAAATAATTAACGTGATGGAAAGTAATAAATTCAGTTGCCTTTTAGCAAATTTTCAAAATGCCCACCATTAGGCTCGTTACATTTGCGACATGTTTTTGGGAAATTCGTTTCAACTGCAAATAAGTTGGTTGTAAATTTCGAAAGACGCAGCGTTTGCTGCAGCGATATCCTTTGCCAAAGCTTATCTAGTCTATTGATGACTGCAGCTGAATATACAAGATGTTTTATGTATCTCCAGAAGTAAAAATCAAGCGAATTCAAGTCACGGCTAAGGGGAGGCCTTTGGCGGTCGATGTAGCGCCCCCCCCCCCCCGTCCGTAGCGAAAATGTGTGTCTGTTGTCGTCCGATTTGACATCTTCACCATTTAATTTTTTTTTCTCGAAACCGGTCTGAGAGGGAACGATCGAATTTCCTGGGTTAATAGAGGAATAGTGCGACTAGATTCAGTAGAAAATTCAGTAATACGGTTCCGGAGCTAAAAGTCAAAGTCGAAATTTCCTCGAATTCGTATGGGATCGATTACAGGTCGCAAAAGAGAATTAAATCGATTCAAATTCTTGAAGGATTTGAGAGGACCGGAAAGTTCAGAACCCTATTGAAATTAGTAAGCATCGGAAAATGGCAAGTAATTAAAAAAAAACCGGTCAAAAATGGCGTTTGCAGACCCCTTTTTGGTATTGAATAACTCGAAAATGAAACGTCGAATAGAAAAACGGATTCATACGTGAAACTTTACCCCAAGCTTATCTCGTCTATTGATGACTGCAGCTGAATACACAAGATGATTTATGTATCTCCAGAGGTAAAACTCAAGTGAATTCAAGTCAGGGCTAAGGGAAGGCCTTCGGCGGTCTATTACCCCCCCCCCCCCCACCCGCCGTTCGTGACCAAAATGTGTGTCCGTTGTCGGCCGTTTTGACATTGTCACCATTTAATTTTCTTTTTCTTGAAAACGGTCAGAGGGGTACCGATGAAATTTTCTGTGTTAATAGAGGAATAGTGCTACTAGCTTTAGTCAAAAATTCAGTTGTACTGCGTGTACGGTTTCGGAGCTATTAAACGTCAAAGTCGAAATTTCCGTGATTTCGTATTGGGCTCGATTCCAGGTCGCAAAAGGAAATTAAATCGATTTTTTGAAGGTTATCGAGCACTGGGAGCTTCGGAATCCTGGGGAGTTGTATACTCACCAATCAAATATATGTTGGTGAGTTTCGGAAAATGGCAAGTATTGTTTTTTTTAATTTTTTCGGTCAAAAATTGCGTTGCACACCCCTTTTTGGTACTTAATAACTCGAAAACGAAAAGTCGGACAGAATAACGAAATCACACGTGAAACTTTAAAATCTCAAATACTCCATGTTTGGAATACATGTACTTATACCTAAAACGACTGAAAAATGGATTTATTTGGGAAAATTTGAAATTTAGATTTTTGGCCCAAATTTTGAAAAGTTTTTAATTTGTCGGGGTCAGAATGGATCAAAATCAAAAGCCTATATACCTGGTCGGAAAGAGCTCGTCGAAATACGTAAAATCCCATGTTTTTTAGTTTATTCGTTCTTTATAGGAAGGGCGCAATCGATGATTAAATTTCTACTTTTTGCCTTTTTTGTCCTAGACATCGATACATTTGAATCACTCTGTATTTTTTCCAATCTAATCTTTTTCCAATTTTTCTTATATCTTCTATAGTTATTGCAGCCGATTGGTGTGCAGTTGAATGCTGTGCTGCGTGTGCACAGTCCCCTCCGACAATAGTATTTTTTTGTTTCATCAATTATTCGTTAGAGGTATCCTAATCGTTGTAATATGACTCCAGGTGCAGCTTCTGGTGGAATTTCAAGTCGAGATTTTACATACATTTTTATTTCGAACCAAATAGTTTTTATGAGATTTAACATCGGCGAATAAGGTACTACCCTTAATAGACTTGCTGCTGTAACATTTAAGACAGTTTATAACCTTGAATGACAGTGAGCATTGCCGCAAACTATAACCTGGTCTCCGAGTTAGTTGTCTCCATTCAGATATTGTGCCATAAGGTTCCTAATCTATTCGTTTGATGCATCTACCCTAAAAGCACCTCTACGGCGTTCTATTACAAAACACCTACCGCAGATATTCCATATTATTAATAGGCTATTAAGAGCACACTAGGCCCTTTTGCTGCAGGCAAAACTTGAAAAGCTCTAGCAGATTTAAATTAGTTTGGTCAACTAAACTATCTGTTGTCCCTGTTAGGTGATTACTGCTCGAACATATTCAGCATGAGTTTCTTTATTTTCAGTAGAGTTCATTGTTCCAGGTTGCCCGTGTACTTGTTTTGCTGCAAATAGTCGGCCTTGTAGCTAATTACCTACGGTGTGGACACACCATTTGAAATTCAGCTAATTGTTTTCATTTTATCTGTTTGAGGGACAAGCTACTGTTTTTCTCTATCCAAGCAATAATTCTTTTCACCTGGTCTCCTGTAAAAGCTTTTTGTTTTTCGCGCCCTTTCTTTCACACAAAACCACGTTCAGAATGTATACAATGAGAAACTGTTTTATATTAAATTTATTTTCACGTTCAATGTTTTTGCTAATTGCACACAGTTTTCTCCTTTGTTGGCACACCCTACATTTATTGTTCCCCTGTCTAGAGCTGTAAGTATGTTTTTTGTAATTTTTGTTACAACGGCTCCACTTCTCAGTATTACATTTCTGCATTAAGGACACAATGCATGTGGTGCATTAATTTCTTCAAATCATTTGACGCACAGAAGGTGAGTGCATGGATATATTCGTAATGCAACATATCTTAACATAGAAACCCGACAAATGGCAAAATTATTGTCTGTTAAATTCATGTTTTACACAAATCAATTGCCTTTTTGGTATTATTTTCTGCTACTTAAGTTTAAATTTTTATGTCAAAATGACTTGTTCGTTGCGTTTATTATATATAGCCTCAGAAACATACTATAAAATGTATGTCTGCATGCAATTACCTGAAAACTATCTATAAGATAAGGTGAAGTATAGTTACACCGAAATAATTTCTGAATTACAAATGATACACTCTAAAACTCAAGTTACATTTTCTGAAATACAAATGATGCTTTCTAAGCTATAAATGATATTTTCTGAAATACAATTAACTATTCTAATACTTAGATAACGCTCTCTAAAATTAATTTAGTTATTGTGAAAATATTATGACGTTTTCTAAAATTAAACTGACTAATCTGAAATGCGAATAACGGTTTCTAAAAATGTCAATTACCTATGTTAAAATTCAGTTATTGCTGTCTCAAATACAAATAACTCTTCTGAAATGCAACTAATGCTTTGTAAACTAACGTTAGAAAAAGTGTAATAATAAAATAATAAAACACAAATAATAAACAAATAACACTAGAAATTTCATCCTGAACTACAAAATAAATGGGGTAGTTAAAATTCTTAGCAAGTTCCGATTTTCACTTGCACTGAGGGCCAGTTTTCTTAGCCTATCTACTCTCTTGTTTATTTTTAAAGCAGCAAGACAGAATTAAAATTTATATTCCAACTAACAAATGTCAAAACTGATAAAATCATATGTCAAATAATGGCATGAAAACTGCTGAAGGAAAACTCCACCGGTAAAACAAAAATTTACATTTGGATAGGAAGTAAAATCTAAACGGGATTAGCGAATGTGAATTTTAAGCTCGTTATGTATGCTTTTCTACTTACATTTTTATTACAGTTAAACTTTATGTCGACTATTCTCTTTTGTTTGGGAAGATTTATATTTGGGAAAAAAATTATCATCATCACTGTAAACTTTTTACCTGTCGTAAAATGAGTTTTTCCTAATAAAGAAACTTTTATTACGCCACCCAAAATTATTTTATATAAAGAAAAATATGTGAGTGTCGTAAAAAGAAAATAAAATAGCAAGTGGTGACAGCAGCAAAAACATTCGATTAAATTTGATGTAGAAGATAGTCAAAAGGGTACTAAAATTTATTTTTTCTTCAAACGTCAATAGACCTCACATTTTTCTACTAATTTTTTGACGTTAAAGTTTTGTTTTTTGTCAGTAGGCGGTTGCTATTGGCAGCGGAAGTAAAACTACTTTTTCTGCCGCTGAGAGCGGAAGTAAAAGTATGACTGTGTGCTCATGAATAAATATATGTTGAACAATGCAAAAAAGTAATAAAAAAATTAAAAATAAATAAAATAAATTCTGAGTTTAATATTTTCATTTGGAGTAAGTGTGGTTTTAGAAAATGGTATTTTTAAAAGACGAACAATTAAAGAAAGTTGCTCGTAATACTATACACTGACACTTGTCAAATCGAACGACGCGTCGGTATTAAACAATACAATAATAAATCCATAGCAACGCTAGGCCCGCTCGAAAAATGAATCATCATGTAGATACATAGTATACATATTTATATTATGGTTGATAAAACAAACTTTTAAACCATAAACCAGTAAACCCGCCAAATGTCTCAAGGGAGACCTGCTTGTCGTTGCACGGCAGTGTTCGCCTAGGTATTATTTAGTCTATGCTGAAACTACTTTTTAAGAAAACCAAACAATTTTCAAAAAAAACTTGGAACTCCCAAAAGTCGTTCCTAGAGCAGGCGAGTGACAAAAACAAACTAAAGTTGTATAATTAATCTATTTTGTGACTGCCAATTTATTATTATTTATTATTAATGTATTGTACTATACTTTCACTTATATTAGGTCAAATATTAGGTCAGTTATGTATTATTTAGTATGTTAGGCATTAACGTTCAGATTCACTAAAAGGTTTAAGATTTGGTACTGGTTTAAATTAAGATCTAGTTAATCAGTTAGTTTTTGACAGGTTTTTGCCCTGTCATTGTTAATAAGTCGTCATTAGAAACTTATAAGGTACTGTAATATTTCAGCAATTTGCCTGGTTTAAAAATGATTTTCATCTTGAAACCGAGCTGCTAGAATAACTTTGTTCTATCATTATGGACAGTAACTACTTAAACTGGCATTTCCTTTATAAATTTTGGAAAAAATTCGGAAACAAATTCATAGAATAAAACTTAGTTGTCTCATTCTTACGCTTGTCAGATAAAACTTCGGTTGCCAAATTATACTGATCTAGCTTTGGAGAATCTGGCCGTAATGTTACAAGTATTGTATATAACTTCCAAATATGTTGTTTACTGAAAATAAAAATAATATTTTTTATAATAATTAAAGTTTCCTGCATCTTTTATATTATTACGATTACGACGTCTGTTTTATTAAGTATGTATGTATATTGTATACTATAATAATACAACTGCATTGAATATTGCCTTTTGTTAATTAGTAATGCCTTTTTTACATACAATCATTTCTGTATTGTATATCGTAATGCTCTACAGTTATAAGGTAAGTGCGCCAAATAAGGCCCACTTAAGAGAAGTTTGCGTTTTTTTTTGGGTTGCACTGAAAAAATGCGTTCGTTATTATGGGTTAAGATACTTTATACACCTGGCTAACAATATCAACAGCAATTTAAAATAAAAAAATAGGTTTACCCTGGTTTTAAGGCCTTTAGAAAAAAGACTGTATGGGGGCCTTCTTAGGAACACCCTGTTCCTAATAAGGCCCGTGCTAAAGTACGTTAGTTAGAATGTGCCTAAAAATAATAGGGCTTAAAATCTGCGAATAATCTTTATTTTGAAGTATTTGTCAAAGGTTTGAACATTAAAAAATGAAGAACAATTAAATATTACAGTTCTTGTAGTGTAGATATTCCATTCCCTATGCTTGCCATGCCTATGCCATTTGAGACGAAGTCCATAAACTTCTCTTTTCGGCATCTTGAGCTTTTCTTATCTAAAAAAAGGTACCTATATACATAGATGGGGTACGTGGTGTGAAGCAAAAAAATGTTAAATCAAATAGAAAAGCCCTGTTCTAATCCGTGTTTCAAACAAGCCCACCCGGGCTTTATTAGGATCATCCTACATCATTCCCCATTTTAATTTTTTTTTTTTAGTTTGGACATTTTATAAGCAAAAACTATGTACGTACTTTAAATCTACAGAGGTTAAGCTAAAAAAATAGCACACAATAATTTGCAATTCGGTAATATGGTACGTAAAAATATGAAATAATGCACCTGCTTTAAATTATATCAGATGTTTCCATTTGTTCGAATTCTATGAAACTGAAAATATAAAACGGCCCGGCGCACGCAGTCGCCGCGAATTATACTTGTCTGACGCTAGATGGACCTTTATTATTAGGAAGCTGCGACAGAGTTAACAAATTTTTATCCAGTATTGGTTTTTACCAGCATGGGCCTTATTAGGAACCCGGGCCTTATTTGGCGAACCTACCTTATTATAAAACTGACACTCTATAATGAGATACCAATATACCCTTATATAAAACGGAGTGGGGAGCGATACCTTAACATTTAATACAAATTGAATAAGAATATAATCAGAATTAGCTGTTAATTCAATTATTTATGAATGAGAAAATGTAATCACAGGTCTCTTAATTTAATCAATAACCAGTGTTATTTTTTTTAATCAATCTGGCGTGAACTGTGAATTAATCGGAATTGTGCTGATTTTGATTTAAAATATAATCATTATTTTTAAGAGTGTCTCCTGTATGTGTTTAGTTCAAAAGTCGATTTTTTATAGCAAATAACTGGTAGCAAGGGTGTTACAACAACAAAATAATAGAGATGCCACCTGATTCCTACTCTTAGACCCGATTCCACAATGTATGGTAACTTAACCTTATAGTTAACCTGTAATAAAGGCCGTATTGAAAAGCATTCCTTTGGTTTATTAACTATGATCATGTGTGGTAAAACACTTTTGATTACCTCAACACAAGATTGCATCCTAACCTTTTGGTGACCAGACATTGTGAAACTAGGCCCCAGTGGATGCTGGAATTGTAACTACAATTTTAGAAATCTATTAAGTATTTAAAAGTATTAAGTTAACAATAGAGTTGTTAACTTAACTTTAGATTATTTTAAAATATCCAAAGAAAGACATTCACCCCTGCCTTCGCTAGTGTGATAAAATTACTACAAGGTTGTTTATAGAATCGCTTACTTAAATTTTATAGTTTCTATGTGAACATAAATATTGTAATATGGCATAGTTCTTGTTTTTTAATGAAAATATTGGGGGAGAAAAGATACAGTCAATAATTATTAAATCCCCGACACATGCCCACTATAAAAATTTATCCTTCATACCCAAGAGGAGCAACAGGCAATTTTAAACTTTAAATAGTGCCAAAATACAAAACCTCAGTATTCTCAATTAAGAACAATTCCTTACAGTCTTCATTAATAAAACAAAATTAGATTTTCTTATTTTTAGAAATCTAATTCTTATAAGGGATTATTTCTCGAGGATATAAAGTAAAAATTATATCAGACATCACATTATTTCTAATGAAGTTATTCTACGGAACTTTATATCTATCCACCCACGCCACGATATATAAAATTGGCAGCGTTTTATATTAAACGAAAGCTCCCAAAAGAAATTTAAATTTGCATTGGGGAAGTAATTAGGATTGACATGTCGTGAGTGTTATTTGGTGACAAATGTATGCAGGCGGGTGATGGCAGCCACATTTTTAAGAATATATCATATATTCAGCGATACGTTTGTATAGTATTGAATACAAGAACGAGTTTCTCTAGTATAATAAAATTCTTTAATGATTGTTAGACTTGGTCTTTCTCAACTGCGGGAATGTTTAATAGACGAAATGTTGATGTTTGATCGGATGAAAATTCCTTTACCGTTTTTTGTGTGGATTTTGCTTTTAAGGGGCTTAATTCAATCAACGTTAGGTGTTGGATATTACAAAATAAAATTCTATGCCCATTGTTTTTTCGGGGAGCATTAACTGGCCAGTGCTACATTAATTTTTTAGAAAATGAAATCAAAGATATTCTCGACGAATTGCCACTTGAAGAACGTCGACGTATTATATGGCAATAAGCCTTCCCATAATATAATTGAGTTTGGACAGACGAAGCAACTTTCTCAACTGCGGGAATGTTTAATAGACGAAATGTTCATGTTTGGTCGGATGAAAATCCCTTTACCGTTGAAGATAGTGCTTTACTGGGGCGTAATTCAATCAACGTTTGCTGTGGGATATTACAAAATAAAATTCTAGGACCATTGTTTTTTTTTCTGGGAGCATTAACTGGTCAGCTCTATCTTAATGTTTTAGAAAATGAAATCGAAGATATTCTCGGCGAATTGTCACTTGAAGAACGTGGAAGTATTATATGGCAACAGGACGGAGCGCCTCCCCATAATATAATTGAGGTTCGCAACTTTTTAAACCATCAGCATAACGAATGGATCTGTAGATATGGAACGTTACATTGGCCTGCAAATAGCCCAGACCTCACACCTTTAGATCCATTTCTTTGGGGTCATTTGAAATATGTCGTATATAGCAATCATAATGAAAATATTGAAGAAATTCAAATAAGCTGCCATGGGCGTGCACTGCAGATGTTGGGTTATTATAAAGCACAGTGAGAGTGAGTATTGGGCCGTGCCGCAGAAAGCTCTCTCTGTTTGCCGTGTTGCTACCGCACTGGCTAATGTCGGGGTGTATTGTGAGAATTCTACGCGCCAATCTCGGGGTGTTGCCGTTTGATGGCCATGGCGTGGAAGGTGAGAAATAAAGTAAGAAATCTGAACGAAAATGATGCTGAAAGTATTATAAAAACACTTCAGAGGCAGAGAAGAATACTATACATGAAAAGTGCGAAGAATTAAATGGCGGACATGTTGAAAATTTCTTTTGATATTTATTCGCCAATGTTAACATTTATCTGCTTATGTTATAATTCATTTGTTATTGTTTATAATCATTGGTCATTGCTCTCAAATATTAATAACTAATAAAAATCAACATTTATTGTTTAATAGAATAACTCATCTTGCAAAAAATAAAATTATAAATTCACGGTACCTAACTAAAGTATTATTGTCAACCTTGCCATTAACTTTGACTTACCTACGAAGAAAATTTAAAAAGTAGCAGGTATTTCGTTCGCAACCTAGATAGTTACGTTTAAAGTATATTTATGCAAAATCATTTATATCGTCGTTTCAAAAACTATTGAAAAACCGCATAGAGTATGTTATACAAAATATATTTAGAACTCCTCCAGGAATCCAAAAATATGATAAAAGTCATACCATCCAATTTAAAATAAGTGTGTTACACTATATTTTTCTTATTCGATGCTCAATTGTTTTGCTGATAAGATATACATATGAATGATCCATAAAAATCCCCAAACCTTTCGCATTTAACATTTTTTCCCATCCTTAAAAATAAGGATGGGAAAGTTATAGGGCCTGTTCACTTTTATTTGGATATCCCTGTATATACTAATATTGCTCTCTTCCCTATAACTTTTCGAAAAAACTCAGAAATAAATTCATAATATAAAACTTAGTCTTATTCTTACACTTTTCAGTTTAAAACTTTTGGTTGTCAAAGTAGACCGGTCTCACTTTTGAAAATCTGGCCGTAAAGTTTGTTTTTTGATTGATTATTGATTTTAAATGTTTATACGATGTATTATTCACAAAGAATAATTGCAAGTAATGTATTCCCAACAATTATACAAGTTGTTAGGATATCTATCAACTATCAACAAACAAATTATCATAACCTAAAAGGATTTCATGCACCATCACGCATGAGAGTAACTCAAGAGCAATAAACATAAAATGAGAGAACCACGCGTGTCATGCCTAATGTGACTATTTTTTTCCTCAGAACGAGACGTCAACGGTTTTTCGCCAAAAGTAAGTAGATGAAAGAAAAACACATTATCAATAATAAATTTTATTAGCAATTTTCATGAACAATGCACGACATGCAAGTATCTCTGTTATTTATATACTGTTATATTTTTCTGAGAAACGAATTTTCTTTCAAATATCAAGTGATGGTTTTAAGTAAATGTGAATTTTACGAGAGGGACATTTTAGCGTCTCAAGTTTTCTTTGGGGACAACGGGATGTACCGAAAAACGGAACAGTTCCGTTCAAAACGGGACGTGCGGTCATGTTATTCATGCCCCAGAGCTGCCCCGGAGCTTATCTTCGTTGTGAAAGAAATATTACTATAGTATTACAGTTAACTGCAGTTTATTTGGAAACGTTTTAGTGGGCATATTTAGATATATTTATTTTGGCGATCTTTGAAAAACTTTGCGCCGCGCGTCGGTCAGAGTAAGAAAGCATACAAGTATGTTAAAATATATGTTTATTATGATTTAATACTTCTTAGTGTAGCTGACAATTGTTTAAGTATTTCTAATATTAACATATCATGTTTCTGCAAACAGACTTGGATAAATTTAATGCGCCATCATTCTTTATAAAGTAAGGTGAGTTGACACACTATTTTATATCGTCAAAATTTTAATTAAATTAAGTATTTCCTTTTTGGCATTGCGATACAATAGAAGTGAAGAGAATCCCAAAAGAAAAGCGTTCTATTAAAATATTTTAGTTTTGCTTCATACTGAATGTTTTCTTTTGTTAATATATGTTTAATTAAAATTATCTTAATGCTTGTTAGTAAAAGTACACATTCAGTACACATTAGTTTGCTAAACGTAAGTCAGATAAAGTTATTTTTGTGTGAGTGTATGGTATAAAAATACACTGCGCGACTATCAGATGAGATGTTGCAGCAATGGGAAAAAGTTAGTGTTTACTAAAATTTTGAATCCGATAAACTCTTATTAAATTAAGTAATAATATAGTCACTTGATCCATTAGCTTTATTTATTTTGTTCTTGATCTGATTCTAGTGTTTGCAAATGCGGCAATGTTTAATATTTTTTTTTAAAGTGCGGCATCTCTCTTCGGTTTACCATAGAGTGAAATGTGAAAACTTGAATAACAAATAACTAATTTTAAAATATAATTATCTACAGTAAGCAGAGGAGATTCGAGCAAACCCACACAAGCGACCCATTTAATTTGTAACGTCAAACTAATGGTAAACGCGAAAGACACGATTTTGAACTCGAAATGTGAAAGGATATTAAAATCCGTATTGCTGCAGGTCATTAGGTTCTCCCTTTGGGGGTAGTATTGTTGTAATGTAATTTGTAAATTCGCATCCCCTTTGTATTGGCTAATAGCCTATTCACTTAATTTTGGCAACGCCAGGAATTTGTTTTGTTAGCTGTTTTGAACAAGCCCACGTGGTTCCATTATAGGTTGATTATGCTTGTTAGCCCACCTTTAGTTAATTAATAATAACAAAAAATGGCAGTGGAAAATGTATGTACAGGGTGTCTCAAATTCAAGTGTTATCAGTGAGATCTTGGAAACTCCAAAACAAAATTATTTTAAAGGTGCAATAGTTAGTTTGTTTTTAGAAATAGGAAATAAAATTAATTTTAAGATGTTAATATTCAACAATAAAAACTACTTGTTTCAACAATAAAAGACTACTTTAGAGTTTCGCAAAAGCGAAGCAGTGGCACCAAGACTCTACGGCCTACCAAACATACATAAAGCCGAAATTCCTCTACGACCCATTGTATGCGTCATCGGTTTGCCGACGTACGATTTATCCAAGCACCTAAAATCTTTACTATAACCATGCATTGGACAGACCGACACTTACGTTAAAGATTCAGCCCACTTTATATCCAAGTTCAAAGATCTAGGTCTCGATGAAAACGACATCCTAGTGAGTTTCGATGTTGTATTCCTATTTACAAAAGTTCCACTGAACGACTTGATGGAATACATCAGCCAAATATTCCCAAGAGACATTTCTAATTTGTGTTAACTTTGCTTAACGACAACTTACTTTACATGGGACAACAAAATTTATGAACAGATAGAACGAATAGCAATGGGAAGCCCTCTGAGTCCAGTGGTGGCAAATTTCTTTGTGGAAAAGCTTGAACAATAAGCCTTAAACAGTACTCCTTTAAAGCCTAAAATATGGTTCCGATACGTCGACGACACTTTCATTATATGAAGTCACGGACAAGAAAAGCTTCAAGAATTCCTCAGCCACGACAACAGTATACACGAAAATATCCAGTTCACAATGGAGATCGAAGATAACAATAAGCTGGCTTTTCTCGATGTCTTATTAACACGCAAAGGATGACAACACAGTGTACAGAAATCCTACCCACACCGGCCGATACCTACACAGGTATTCCAACCACCACCCATATCAAAAATATGGTGTTATCAAAACGCTAACGGAAAGGGCAAAAAGAATTTGTGAACCCGAGGCACTGAACGCAGAACTAGAGCATCTGAAAAGTGCTTTAATGACCAATGGGTATTCGGAGCAGGAAATAAAGAAGACCGTGCAATCCAAAACCAACCGAACCAATGACCAGAATCAACCAGCAGTCAGAGCATTTCTACCCTGCATTCCCAGAATAACAGACAGAATTGGTCGTTTACTTCAAAAGGAAAATATAAAAACAATATACAAACCAACAAGAAAAATAAAGGAATGTCTAAGATCGGCTAAAGTTAAGAGGGGGAGCTGCAGCCCCTCCCCTGGGTGCGCTACTGTTTGGCACAACCAGTTTAGAGTGGCATACATGTTTCTAGTGATTACGTTGTGATTATTACCTTAGTGAATTGTCAAAAATATGAGCAAAAAAAGAGATTTTGGTGGCGTTCTAAAAAGAAAAATTAAACAGAAAAAAAATGATATTTTTAAAAAGATGCTAAAAATTTCGTCCTTTTCCAGCAGCCAAGTCAAGAGAAACTGAAATCGTCTTCAGCTATAGATGATATAATAACAATATGTATGTTCGCCGAAAAAACGCAAGGAAAATACCTATTTAACCACCATGCCATTTGCCACAATATTTTTATTTTTTTAGAGGAACGATTGTTGTGTTGAGTTTATTCAATATTAGCCAATATTCTGGTTTTTATTATTTTAAAATATATGTACAGCTTCGGAAACCATCTTAAAGAAATGGGAAAATTTTTTGACTTTACGAAAAAAAAGTTATTCCTCATAAAAAGTTTTGCTTGTTGAGAAAATAACAATCAAATCAAAAATTTTGACCCAACATAATGGGGTGTCAAAAAATATAAAAACGATAAATGCCGTAGAAGGAAAACTATGTTTAATTTTAATTTCAAAGTACAATTGTACAATAACGTAAGAAAACGTCGCCCAGGACTGAAAAGTGATCGAATATGAAATTTGACAAAATTACTTTATGGTCATTAATTTATTGGAGGTACCGTACCGTCGTGATATTTTGCCATTGAAGGTGACTTTGCCAAAGTTAACAATTTAATATTAAAACAATTGGTTTTCAACAGTTGGTAGCGGACATCTACCGGAGTTTGTAGGAGCTATAATCCAAAACACCGTTCACCTGGTGAACGTGGTTAAACATCCTAGTGTAGCTTTAAAGCAGTTCTGTGCTGGTGATTTTTACGAGTTAAGAATTTCACGCCTTTTTAGTTATAAAATAGTAAGACATAAAGCTAATATGAATACTATTGCACAAATATCCAAGATATTACAACAATGTACATTTATTCGGAAATACGTCCTCGAATTTTGCACCAAAAATATGAAATTGGTGTATGATGTTTTGGCAAAATATAAAAAATGTTACCTTGTAGTCGACTCGAAGGTCTCTTTGCCACATATATTTTTTTGTTTTAGAACCAAAAATGGGTCGAATCTACAAAAGGAAGTTAGGCTGCAGAAAACTTGTTTATTAGTTACTTTTTCTGCTAGACAAATATTTATTTTAGTTTCAATGCCTTTACCAAAATGGTTTTAGAATATGGTAAATCCTGTATTTGTATTTTTTTAATAAATAAATCATGTATATTTTTGTGTTTTTTTTTCTGCTCCAAAATATAAAATAAACTGTTAAAACCGTTGCACTGGCAAAGACACCCATAACACGGTTATACATGTATAATCAGGGCACTTTTACTGCGTTGGCAAAGTGACACCAATTTGAAGGTGACTTTGCAAAATTTTTGACGCAAAAAGTAAATATTTTCTAGTGGTTTCTCACTAACTTTGTTTACAGTAGCTGATAGATAAAACATCAAAATGATACACACTTTTTAATGCAATACATTACATTAAACGTTAAAAAGACATTATCGGAAAAGTGCAAAAACTGTGGTAAAGTAATACGACACTACTTTGAATTTTTTTAACAACGGTTTTGAAACACACGATTTTAAATAGTATATTTTCAAAATAAACAACAATAACATTTTATGAAATACTACACTAATCTTCAATATGACCACCGTTTCTTATCATACAAACAAATAAACTATTGTACATCGTAAAAATTCTGCCACTGCATTTCTAACCTTCCGAGAGGAAATTTATTGGACACATCCTTTGATAATTCTCTCAAAATGATCTGTGTTTTCAAAAGGTCTGTGGTCATAGACTTTTTCTTTTAAGAATCCCTATAAGAAAAAATCTAGCGGTGTTATCTGGGGACCTTGGTTGGCAAGCAAATTCTGTCACTCTTGCAGAGTTGTGACATGAAGCACCGTCATGTTGGAACCAAGGTGTGTTTCTTATATCCAGTGGTAGTCGATGAAAAAATTTAAATAATTTCGTATTCAAAAAGTTTAAGTCAATATCATCGGTAATATTTTTTCGAAAAAAATACGGCCCTACAATTTTGCTCTTAAAAACACGACACCAAACGTTTGTCTTGAAAGAATATTGGTCACGACACTCCATTACAAAGTATGGATTCTCATCACTCCACCACCTACAGTTTTGGGAACATACCACTCCATTTGAGGTGAACGTGGCCTCATCTGAAAATATTTTCTTGCAAAAATGGGTCATCTTCTACCTCAACATGTATTTAGTAGTTAACTACTTTTGTAGTTAACTACTTCCCTGCTCTGCGACAGCAGCTCACTAGAGAGGCCTCAACAATTGCGATCGTCCTGCCTATGCCGGCAAAGCCTTGGACTTGGACACCTTCATATTAGCAAAACTCCTTCAGGCAACTTCTTTATTTAATATAATTTATTTTGTTTAGCAACAACTTTTCCTGAAATCAACTTTAATGATGTTCGTTAAAATTTGATAATATGAATATTATCCTTTTACTAGTGGGCTAATCCCGCCACCCTTTATTTAGTTTCCTTTTTCTTGCTTTTAAGTTTTCCATTTCACTGAGCTAACATTTATCAATAGCTACATGTGCATAGGTGTGATTAGCTAATTACTCGAGAGCCCCCTTTTTTTAATTGCGTATTAAAGCTATGTAAATTTAGATTTTTATTATAATGCTTTCTTCAGCAATGTTGCACTTAACGTCCTTGGTCTTGAGACCTACATTTACTTAACCTACTTTACGTCATGAATATCTATCTGCGAGTCACGTGTCTGTGTAATTTTGTGCCCTATTTTATTTGGTATCTAGCTCAGTATCTAATATTCGTAAATTAATAGGTAGTGTAATGTTCTTTTTTTCCTTCAAGTGTTACATTCAAAAGGGAACGAATTACAGATTAACCCGACATATTGTTCTTTTTTAAACCATTTCTGGAGAGGGAAATAAATTTTAAATTTGTTGTGAAATGTAGGTGTTTTAATTGACTCACCAGGCAGCGCAGTTTGAAGTTAGTTTTTTATCTTTGCGTTAGTTACAGAGTGAGTCAAAAGCGAGGTCTCAATGTTGTCTAGGAGAGTTTCTGTTTTTAACCCAGCTAATAAAACAGTGGCGCCCTTTTGACACCCCCCCCCCCCACTCTACAGCCTCTGAGCTAGGGCATTCTTTGGCACGCATGCGCACTCGTTGCCTTTTAAATTTTAAATGTTCAGGACTTTTCAACTGTGATTTTTCAGAACTTTGAATTTTGATATTGAAGTGTAAGTTGAAGTTTATTAAATTCTTCTTTATTGCGGAAAAGAGCGTATCAGCAGACTATTATAAAATTGCTGACAAGTAGTCGACAAGTTGCCGATAAATTAGTAAGACGATCGTCTTAATTGTAGGTACGCTATATCTAGAATTTAACTTGGTTTCCCACTAAATTATGTTTCAAGTTAAGCAAAGCGCTGTGATGTATTCAAATTCCATAAAAATAACGTCACTAAAATTGAATAAAAAGCCAATAAAGAATGTGTTCTCAATATAAGCATATTAAAATTTTAATGAAATTCTAAATAACAATCATTTTTGTTGCTTTACTTTTGTTCGAGGGTGTAGCTTAGTGCCGCAAAAAATAATCAATACCCTTTAGCTAAATAAAAACGTATGACTATTACGAATACAATTTTGAAATCACGTTGATATTTCCCAAGAGCTTTACCTGTCACTATCTGCAATGCACACATTCGTCATAAGCTAGCGGCATTGCGGGTCAGTTTATATTACTACTAAAACTTCCATTTAAATTTTTCTCTAGACGCGCTCTTGTTTTTAGGAAAAGTTTGGTAATTTTAATTATCTCTGATGTTGTTGTCTCTTGTTCTAATTTATATTGAAATAAAGTAGGCTGTTGGCAATATATAAAAATAAAAATATGCGCGGAAATCTAGATCTTCCTAAAGCTATCTGAAGACGCCATATACAATAAGGATTAAACAAATGATGCCAAAACGGCTATTATTCGCGTTATATCCGCCCCTTTGAGCGTTGGATTATATAGCAGAATTTGCCGTATACACAGATAGCAAAATAATTTGCAATAAACTATCAGAAAGAACCGGTTTCAAACTTTTTAGTTCTCGTCAGTATAGGATACGCGAGCATACCTACCTTCCAAAAAGAAAATCCTTACAGCATCTTTGTCGAACAGCTTATAGGCAGAGCCTTCCCTGAGCAGCCCCAAGTGGTCTGAATAAATGTTTACCGTAAGGTAAAATTGAATAATGAAATAATAATTTGATTATTCAAACAATGAATGAATGAATAAGTTTTCTTACCGTAACTAGCAACATTTACTCAGACTGCTCTTTCCATTTAAAGCAAAATCTTAAAATAATAGATGAATAAATAGAAGTTTAATCATCC
Source organism: Philopedon plagiatum (assembly GCA_963971165.1). NCBI lineage: Eukaryota > Metazoa > Arthropoda > Insecta > Coleoptera > Curculionidae > Philopedon > Philopedon plagiatum. The sequence goes on along the minus strand of OZ020192.1, from coordinate 86,237,759 downwards.
GTTATTTCAATAATAGGGTGATACTATATAAAATATATAAACTTAAAATATAATTTTAAAAAATTCAAATGACTATAACTTTCTACTAACACATTTTTTTCTCTTCAAATTTAAAAATTCTGTACAAAATGATGTAAAATTTGTTTAGAAAAAATAATAAATAAAAAACTAAACGCCTTAATTTTTTCCAAGGGGGGGGGGGGGCAGCACATATTCAACTCTTTTTCGCAAATTACAAGCAAATTACAAAATGTTTTTTTTTCTTTAACAAAACATTCCCAGTGGGCTCACTATTAAAACCTCTAAATTTGGTACGGGTCCTGTAAGTGGGAACAGGAATATACAACTTTGAAATTTCACCATACGCCACTGCGCATAAGCGTTGCGTTCTATAAACAAATGCTCATAACTTTTGATCAATCAAAGATATTTGAATAAAACAAAATAGCACGTATAAACAATCGCCAAGTCAATCAATTATATTTCGAAAGTATTTCGAATGTTTGAATTTCCGACATTCTTGTTTAATATGAAATTTTACACTTTGTTGATTCAAGCTCTGTATCTATAAACAAATTAAAAAAATAAAAAGTAAGTATTGCGATCTCTTCCTGAGACTACTACCCAGTGGCGGTTCCTGAAATTTCAGATTGTCGTAGGTATATCAGTTTTGATATACGCATGGGACCCCCACCAATTTATAAAATGTTACTGTTGGGTACTCTATAATCATTTTCGTGAAAAAGTTTTTAATTTTACAATTTGCGAAAAAAAGTTAATTTTTTGGGCCGCTTCACCAGAGATCTGAGAAAGCGTTGAAGAAAATTTTCCCCACCATATTTTTTCATAAAGTATATAAAATTTTATCAACAAATTCCAGATTTGGTGAAAATATCTAATTTTCCTTAAAGAAATGAAATTTTAAATTATTTCTTGGACAAAATATTTTAGGGTAAACTTTTTAAAAACTAATTAATTTCAGGATATTAGAGGTAATTCAATGAAATTTTAATTCTATCGATAAAATCTGATAAAATTTATGAAAAAAACTTGGAAGTAAAATTTTCTTCAGAACTTTCTCAGATCTCAGGTGAAGCGGCCCAAAAAACTAACTTTTTTTCGCAAATCTTTGAATTAAATATTTTTTTACGAAAATGTTTCTAGAGTACCCAATAGTAACATCCTACAATTTGGTGTGGGTCCCATGCGTAGGAACTAAGATACGACCCATCCAAAATTTCCGGAACCGCCACTACCACTACCTACGAATTCTGTGAGGGGTGTATCCATAGGCTTCTTATCTTTTTTGTTACGGTAAATTTTCAGTTGTCTGTCTTACGAAAAATGCATTTTCGGGTGTTCTCCGCTTAGGAAAAACCAATCATTAGTTTTTGTAATGTATCAGTTTAAAAAATAATACAGTAGTTATCCGTGAGGTAAAACATGTACTTTCAGATGGTGTGATTGGTTTTACAAGAACTTTAATTTTTCACTAAGTTTTATTGGCATAAAGTTGAAGTTATCTCAAAAATTTACAAAGACTTAGTAACAATGACAGGACAAAAACATAACATAAAACCAAAACATAACTGATCAACTAGAAAATCTCAATTTAGACCAGTAGTAAATTGTAAACCTTCTTATTGAATCTGAACGTCAGTTTCCAGCTTGACATCATCCCACGAAAAACAACTGAATGTAATGAACAATGTGTAGTAATGATGTAGTTTACTATAATACCTAATTTAATTGTACCTATAAAATACATTAAAATTATTAAAAATATTTAGCTTAGTAATGCTATTCGCAGATGTTATTGTTATTAGTCATTGAGAAGATAAACTGCAATAAAAGATATAGACCGGTATTAAAAAAAGATCTGGTCATGACTGCTTGAAGATGTATCTTCGGACTTAAGATATGAGCCTTGAACTTACAAATGATAGGAAGTTAGAATACAGATGTAAAATTTATTTTGCATTTTTTCTTTAAATTAAGCCATAAAGAAATAAAATCAAAATGCCAAAATTTTTATGCATATCTTCGAAACTACCTACCCAGAATACTTTAAATTTTTTAACGACATATCATTCGACACTAAAAGTGCAACTTTGCCACAATTTAATATTTGCAGTATCTCTTATCGAGATTCCAGTTGCAAAAATAGAATTTGTAACACCCTGTATATTTATTTAATTTATATCACTATAAATCCATTAATATAACGGCAATGCTACTGGATTCGCTGACAGTTGCACTGCTTTATTAATAAACTGCTCCACATGAGTTAGGGATATTGCGAACCATCCAAAAAGTTTCAATTTATTTTCATTCACGATTCGACAAAAAAATATTTCTTTATTCAGATTCTGATATATCCGCTTTCCCTTTTCAGACATTTTTTGCTTAGCCCAGCTTTATCTGTTATTTTTGGAATAAAGGAAGTAAAACAGAATTATAAATTAGTGTTTATTAGGCGTTTCTCGAAATTTGATATCTTAAAAATAATGGTTAGACGTAAGTTAACATTCGAAGAAGCCAATCAGGCGATTGGCATGTTGCAAAGGGGCCGCCGACAACAAGATGTCGCTCAAGTGTTTAATGTGTAGACTTAACGCTCGGTTTAATGAGACGGGTTCAGTATCAGAAAGACCTAGAATTGGTGGTCCAGGAAAAACCACTCCAGTACAGGACCGGTGCATAACGTTAAATGACAGAAGAGAGCCGTTGTCAAATTGCCGGAGTTGGTCTCGCCGGATTTTAAATGCCACAGGTATACAGGTTTCAATCGAAACGATAAGAAGAAGATTAAACGAGGTAAACTTGAGGTGACGGCGGCGGCGCCTGCTGAGACGGGTTCGACTTACCCGGGTTCATATGCAGCAAAGATTAGACTGGGCAAGGGATCATTATCATTGGGACGAAGAATGGATATTTGTCCTTTTTACTGATGAGTGCCGGTATGCTCGATTCTCAGATAGTCGAAGAGTAAGAGTTTGGACACTTCCCAGAATACCCCGAAATCGACGCTCCGTCCAACGAGTTTAGACCTATAGAGGGGGCTCAATTATTGTTTGGGGAGGTATATGCTATAATGGCCGTACTGACTTGCACATATACGAGGGAAATACGAATGATGACCAATATAGACGCCATATTATCGATCAGGTACTACCAAATTTTCATGCCGCTATCGGTCCAAATTTCCATTTTCTGGACGATAATGCCAGACCCCACAGAAACGCAGCAGTTTTGAATGCCCTAGAAAATAACGGCATTCCGCACTTACCACTACCTCCATTATTGCCAGACCTAAACTGCATCGAGAATGCTTGGGATATGCTTCAACCACGGTTGGATGAACATAGACCGGCGGTTGAAACTTTTGAGGAGCTAAGAGGCCTTTAACCTCGGCTCAGGAAGGAAATCCCTCAGGAACTGTTTAACAACTATGAGTTTGTTAAACAGTTTTTATGTTTCTACTAGTATTTTTTTTAAGTTTCATTATTATCGTCGAGCGACGAGATTCTTGCACCATATCTTTTAAAACTTTCATAATTTTGTTAAATTCAATTTATTAAGAAAAAAAGTCTTATTTTTTGTATGTTATTAAATATATTTTCGGTTAATATAAGAACAATCCAACTTATCTGGTTATTTATTTAAAAACTATAAAAATCCCTAACTCTTTTGGAGCAGTCTAGTTCTTTATGCTCCTATGTGTAATAATAAAAAGCGATATCAACTTAACATTTTATATTTCCGTTGGATATAAACTGGAGAACTAGAATGAAATCTAAGTGTTCCAGAAAACTTTCTGACTAACAAGTTAATTATAAAGATATAAAATACCTCCAGGAAGTTCGTGTGACGCGGGTACATCAGGTGCTTTAATGAGGGAAAATCTACTGTCTAATTATCCTCTAAAGAATGGATAAAAACAACAAATGTGTACGAAAATAAGGTACAGTTTTACGGCAAATTAGGATACAAAATATTTGTGGAAAAAATGTCTTCCTTGGACTTGTCTGAGCTGATATTAAAATTGTATACCAAGGTTCACTATCATATGATTTAAGATTTAATACTAGTTTAAATAAGGATCCTTCAGTTGGTAAGTTAGGTTTTGACAAGTTTATTTTTGTCCTATCATTGTTAATAAGTCGTCATTAAAAACGTTACGTTATTCTTTTGTTTCAGCGATTTGCTTGGTTTCCAATTCATTTTCTTCTTAGAACTTATTGCTATAAATAAATTTATGTCTATTGTGAAAAATACATACTTAAACACTCTTTTTTCTATAAATTTGCAAAAAAAAATCATTGTACAAAACTTAGTTGACTTAAGCCCTACGCACATTACGCACTAAAAAAAAACCTAAACTAGTTAATAACTAGAATTACAAACTAATAACGGACCAAATTGATGCAGTTTAAGTCAGTTCTTGGTTATGGTTAGTCAAATCACAAATTCGGGTGACAAGGTTTATGTCCCCTACTACTTTTATCAAATAATGAAAAGATGTTGCAAAAAATAGGCATTGGTTTCAGACCTATGTAGGGTATTTATTGCTGCAAAAATACTACTGCAAACTAATGCAAGAGAATCTCGTTTTTGTCAACTCTTTCAGTTTTTAGTTTTTTCTTTTTATCTTATTTTTACTTCATGAGGTTTTGTGGCTTCTCAGTAAGTTTATTCCTATTGTTTGTAAGTTTTCAAGTGTTTGACACAAAAAATTACATTAAAATTTATGCTTTACTATTATTTTATTACATGGCGATAAAAGTGTGGTGTAAGACCAAAAAGAGATTTATTTTCCTAGCTAAACATTAATATTATTATATTATTATGTACAATTTTTTAGACAAATTTTCCTTCTCAACTTGTGCTGGATATTTTTTTAGAATTTCCTATGTGCCAACCAGAAGCAATATGAATGCGATTTATTTTGAAATTAACAAATAGGAATATAAGATAAAGAGTTTCTTAACATTACCATGTTTTGTGGTATGAAGTTTGTGTTAAGAGAATTAATTGATTATGAGCCATGTTAACACTTTTTAGCGTTAAGTAACTAAATTGGTACGATTTGTTGTGAAACTGGCTTTTCACAATGACCTTTCCATAAAAATTAGGAAAAAAGCGCAGCGTCCGCTGTGTCGTATTTAAATTAGAGTTAACTCCCTTAACAAGCCCCGCCCAATTTCCAGAAATTCGTGACAATAATATTTAGTTTTTATTTCTACATATCAATTCAATGTGTAATAAAAGCGTGTAAAAATTACTTTTTAAAAACAAGCTTAGATGTACTAAAATGAATAAAATAAGTGTGTTTTTTTCATTGTGGCAATGCTAAATGCTATTTATAAGTGGACGTAGTTCGCGTGGGTGGATGCCATAGAGAAAATATATAATAGAGAAATAATGTCATTTGCGAATGTGGCAAATTTACCAAGCTGAATCCGTAAACACAGACGGTTTTCTGCGGGCTTGCGCCTTGTCGAACGTTTGCCTTGTGATAGACAGGACCGTACTTCAAAATTTATTTCACATGACGTGAATCTTTTATCGAGTAATAAATGCTAAATTACTTGTAATTATTCTTTTTATTAATGATAAAAATGTAACCATTCAAATTAAATCAAATCAAATCAAATTCATTTATTCACTAAATAATATCATAATATACATGATTTGAGATTCGTCATCTTATCAGTCTAATAATAAAATAAAATAAAATAAAACAAAATGTTGTTCAAAACAATTAAGACAAACTGACACATTAAAATATTTTAATCTTCAGGCGTTCCGATTTAGATAGTCATTAAGAGAATAAAAGGTGTTATTTACAAGAAAGATTTTTAGTTTTTTTCCGAAGGTACCAGCTGTAGTAGATTCTTTTATTTCCTCAGGCAGTTTGTTGAAGATTCTTATACAAGCGTAGTGTGGCGATTTTTCGTACAGTGTTGTGGCATGTCTGGGGAATACTAGATCATTCGCATTCCTTGTGTGATAGTTGTGATTGTCTCTGTTTTTCTGAAATTCATTTCTGCTTTTATATACATAGGTTGAACACTTAAGAATGTATATTGAAGGGACGGTGAGGATTTTGTTATTCTTAAAGATGTCCCTACATGTCTGTATTTGCTTCAATCCGAAGATGAGTCTTATTATGCGTTTCTGTGCAACGAATATTCGGTTTATATTAACTGCTTGTCCCCAGAGTAAAATATTATAGCTCAGATGCGGATAGGCCAATGCATAGTAACTGGTTAGGAGAGTGGTGATAGGAACTGTTTGTCTTAGTTTTAGCATGGCGTAGTAGGCTTGGGCTAATTTTGAGCATACATGATCCAGCTGGGGCTCCCATGATAGTCTGGAATCAAGGTATGTGCCAAGGAATTTTGTTGCAGGTGCTGCTTGGTTAAGCTGAATCTTAGGAGAAGTTTTGTAGAAATGAACGTGTACCGTTTTATCTTGGTTTAGTATAAGTTGATTCGAAAAGCACCTGCTATTCATTTTTTCAGCTACTTCCTGTATTTTTTTATGTGCTTCATTCACGTCTTTTGCAGATATGATAACTGTGGTGTCGTCAGCAAACTTGATAGTAATTCCAGGCAAACCCAAGTCATTGACAAACAGTATAAATATAAGAGGCGCTAGGACAGATCCCTGAGCTGCTCCAATGTTTAACTCATATTCTGTGGAGGTACAATTCTCGATCTTTACCAGCAGCTTCCTTTCCGATAAAAACGATATTATTAAATCAAGTGCATTTCGTCTCACTCCGACGGCATAAAGCTTTTCCTTAACAAAGCTCAGGTTTAAAGTGTCAAAAGCTCGCGACAGGTCAAAGAACATTCCAACAGCAATATGGTTGGCTTCTAGTTCATTGTGTATAAATTGTATAAACTGAAAGGCAGCGGTCTCAGTGGATCTTCCTCGTCGAAATCCATGTTGGTCATTTCGAATTACATTGAATTGGCTAAGAAAGCTTATTAACCTGTCGTATAATGCTCGTTCGAGAACACACTCAACAACGATATTGGCCTATAGTTTTCCATGTCCAGTTTACTGCCCCTTTTAAAGACCGGTATTACAGTTGCCAACCTTAATGCAGACGGGAATGTACCAGTAGTAAACGCGCAGTTTATTAATTCCTGTAGGGGCTGTTCTATATCCCCACAAACCTTTTTTAACACCTTAGGTTCATTATGATTCTTCGAACTTCTTCGTTTGTGACTGGTGTTGGAAAGATAGTATTCTGTTGTTGTTTTGCAGTGGTTGGGTTTTTGGAGATTTGGTTTCTAAAATGGCTCCGGACTTTGCCTTGTGCAATAGTTGCAAATTATTTGCCAAATGCTTCTGCAATTTCCTCTTTCTTGGATATTTCTTGATCCGCAACTAACAGTTTGATGGGTTGGATTTGTTGCTTTCCATTCAGTTCTGCGTTTACTACGTTCCATATTTCCCTAGCCTGGTTTGTACAATTTTCGATCTTGCGCCTATTAAAATTTACTTTTGTTTCATTGATCAGTTTCCTTCCTATATTCTTTCCTTAAGCTTCGGTAGTGCTGCCAAATGTCATTTGTGTTTATTCGTCTAGCGAGATTATAAGTATCCCGGATCTGATTTTTCTTTATGGTAACATCATTGGTCATCCATTGGAGCTCTGGCCTGTGATGGGTTACTGTCCGTTTTGGACAAGTATTATTAAAGTGCCATGAAAATGTTTGTAAGAATTCATCGAAGTTTTTATTCATATCTGTGCCATGCAGATTCATCCATGACTCTCTTTCTAGTGCCAGCTTAAGGTTGTTTAGGTTGTTCTCGGATAGAATTCGAGTAATTCTGTGGCTTGATTCACGGTCCTGTAGTTGTATTGGTAGCTTAATGGTCAGTTGCTGGAGATAATGATCGAAAATGTGTTCCTCTATGATTTTACAATTTAGCAACAAGTTGTTTATATCTGTGGCCATATAATCTATTGAGGAAATTGATGTACCAGATATCGATGTAAATACCCTTGTCGGTTCGTTGCTGTAGTCCACTAGGTGGAAGGAGTCGAGTAGGTCTTTTAACTGTTTGTAGTTCTGTTCTTGTGTCTTTAGGCTATCAATATTGAGGTCCCCACATAGGACAGTGTTGTCGCACAGTTTAGTGATGTGTAGCAAGAGGTCAGTGGCTTGCTGGATAAAAATGTTCATATTTCCAGATGGCGGTCTGTATATTGTAATAATTGCTAGGTTTATTCTGGAAGTCTTTATTTGCACGGCACAGCATTCAATATGAAGTTCGATGCTGAAATTTGTTGTTTCGTTGAAGTCTTTCGCTGTTATTTCTGAATTCGTGTAAATTGCAACTCCACCATGTATGTGAGATTTTCTACAAAATTCAGATGCTACTTATTACTACTACCATTAGTGAGATTTTAACAAAAATTGTATAGTTTGTTGGCTTAAATCTGAGTTTTGTTGCTATACAAAACTGTCGATAATTCCTCGAAAATAGCTCAGTTTATACATGTACAGTGCGTCTCTTTAATGTCCACCCTCTTAATTTTTTAAACGTTACATTTACAAAATTGAAAGTTGAAATAAAATATAAACATAGTATTCTAAACAATAGAAATAAAATATGCAACTGTTTTAAGAAGTAAAATAGTAAATAAAAAAATTACCAAAACTATGTGTATATTTTATTGGATTGGCATCCCATCCTGTATACCTAATTATTGAACAAACCAAGTTCTATGGTAAGATGTAAATATTTTTACACCTATTTACAGTGTGTGCACTTGATACTTTGGTGAAAGCGCTACTTACTTACGGCCCCATGTCAATCTAATCCACTGATATCTTAGCGATCCTTTGGCGAAAGTGCTTTTTTCTTTCGCCATCCCTTTTAAAATACTCCTCTCTACCCTAATCCACTAGTATTTTTAGTGCCCCTTTGACGAAAGCGCAAATATGCCTTTTGGACACTCGCCCTTCTGATCCACTGATATCTTAGCGATCCTTTGGCGAAAGCGCTTTTTTCTTTCGCCATCCCTTTTAAAATACTCCCCTCTACCCCAATCCACTAGTATTTTAGTGCCCCTTTGGCGAAAGCGCAAATATGCCTTTTGGACACTCACCCTTCTAATCCACCGATATCTTAGCGATCTACTAGTATTTTTAGTGCACCCTTCTAATCCACTGATAACTTAGCGATCCTTTGGCGAAAGAGCTTTTTTCTTTCGCCATCCCTTTTAAAATACTCCCCTCTACCTCTACAAATATGCCTTTTGGACACTCACTCACCCTTATGCAATATAGGGGAAGGAGGCATTGACACTATATATGACCTTCTTACACCATCTTACCCCTTATACAATGCCCCTAATACACACACACCCCCCATCAGTGCCTTTCTGACACCTTGACCACACTCAATATACGTCACTGATAAATATTTCTACTTCTCCGTGTGTGTGTTCACTTCAACACCGGAGTGCATTTAAGATAAAAGTTAGAAAATTTATTTGGTTAGAGTTAATCTTAATAACTCAAAACTTAAAAGTATGTTTGCAAATGGAAATAGCAACTTTAGCATTTACAACAGCTGTATTCCATGTGTTTCCTTCAGTGATTACAACTGGGTCCGGTTCTGATCGCCGAGTTGCGTCATTGAGTTCAACAACCACTTTTGCGAGACGTCCCGAGTACGCATGCCTCGACAGGACCGTCGTTTAAAAATCTGACTGGCGCCCAATGCGTACAAACGCACTTTTTCGCCCGTACATTCGACGGATTCAGCTGGTGTCGCGAATACGTTGTGATGGTCTAAATATATTTTGTCTATGGTGGATCCCTATAAAAGTACTATCAAAGTTATCACTGAAAGATACAATAAATATATTATGTTATTACCTTAAAAGGTCGTCGCGCACGAAAAGATGATACAGGCATTAATTTTGTTTGACAGAAATTGTAAGTAGATACCTACTTATGTATTTTTTTCCATTCACGCGACCAGCTTTTAAGACAATAAGTTTAACATAAAATATTATATCTGTTTCAGTGATAACTTTGATACTACTTTTATTAGAATCCGCCCACGCTAACTACGTCCACTTATAAATAGCATTTAGCATCGCAACAATGAAAAAACTGTTCCTATTTTTTTCGTTTTAGTACATCTAAATAATTAAAACTAGTTTCTGAAAAGTATTTTTACAAGATTTTATTTTTAAATTTTTGGCTATGTCTTAACCTATGCATTTCTGATAATGCATCATTATTACGAGACATTTTACCTGTTATCATATTCTTCTCGTCAAATCCTTTCATTTGATACCCATATCAAGGGGCTTGTGAAGAAATCGGTAATCCGCCATCTTGTGGCGTCCGCCATATTGGGATTAGAATGACATCATAGAGCTGATCGTATTATATTCGTCAAACTCTTTCATTTGATTCAAATATCAAGGGGGTTGTGAAGAAAACGGTAATTCCTCATCTTGTGGCGTCCGTCATATTAAGTTAAAATGACGTCACATAGAGTATCGTATTTTACTCGTCAAACTCTTTCATTTGATGCCCATATCAAGGGAATTGTGGAGAAAAAGGTAATCCGCCATCTTGTAGCGTCCACCATATTGGGTTTAGAATAACGTCACACAGCTGCTTATTGTATTCTACTCCTCAAACCCTTTCATTTCATACCCATGTTAAGGGGTAGTAAAAAAAGGTAATCCGCCATCTTGTGGCGTCCGCCATATTGGGTTTAGAATGACGTCACATTGCTTATCGTATTCTACTCGCCAAACTCTTTCATTTGGTACAAATGTCAAGGGGGTTGTGAAGAAAAAGGTAATTCGCCATCTTGTGGCACCCGCCATATTGGGTTAGAATGGCGTCACATAGATGATCGTATTTTACTCGTTAAATCCTGTCATTTGGTGCCCATATCAAGGGGGTTGTGGAGAAAAAGGTAATCCGCCATCTTGTGGCGTCCGCCTTATTGGGTTTAGAATGACATCTTATCGTATTCTACTCGTCAAACCCTTTCATTTGACACCCATATCAAGGGGGTTGTAAAAAAGGCAATCCGCCATCCTGTGGCGTCCGCCATATTGGGATTAGAATCACGTCACATAAATTGTCGTATTTTACTAGCCAAATCCTTTCATTTGATGCCCATATCAAGGGCATTGTGAAGAAAAAGGTAATCCGCCATCTTGTGGTGTCCGCCATATTCAGTTTAGAATGACGTCACATAGCTTATCGTATTCTACTCGTCAAACCCTTTCATTTGATACCCATGTCAAGGGAGTTGTAAAAAAAGGTAATCTGCCATCTTGTGGCGTTCGCCGTACTGGGTTAAGAATGACGTCACATAGCTTATCGGGTCCTAATAGTCAAACCCTTTTATTTGACAACCATATCAAGGGGATTGTAAAGAAAAAGATGATCTGCCGTATTGGGGCGTCCGCTTTATTGGATTTAGAACCATATTGATTATACTAAATAATTATTTATTTATTTATTGATTATACTATATTGCATTGTCACCGGACTTATACACGTGTGCAAAATTTCAAAGCTGAATTACAACTAGTCGAAATTCTGATTGCAATATTTGATACAAACATAACATATTAACAAACATACATACTCATACAAACTAACAGGTGAAGTTAAATAAAAGCTTGGGTTTGATAGCATAGTAAAGGTACATTTTTACTTGTGCGTCTGGCGGTAGCGTCCGGCGGTAACCGCTAGCGGTAGCATACTGCTTTACTATATTTTATATGGCGCTATTTTCATTTATGCGTCTGAGCCGCGCGGCCCGACGTCCGAACGCGCGCGTCCCTGTCTCGACTGCTCATAGTAGCAGTCTAGCCGCCGACGGTCGCGCGATCGGTACAGTTTAGGTAATTGTTTTAAGTCTGTAAATGCATTTTTCGGTGTTCACTGCTTTTTTTTTTACATCATGGCTCCACAATTTACTGCAAATGAAGACGAATTACTAATTAAAGAAGTTAGAAGGTATCCCGCCCTTTTTGATGCTCGTCTTGCTTTAAAAATGGGATCAACTTTTTGACGCTTTTTTCTCTGTAAAGCCAGTTCCTCTTCTTCTTCGTCGTCTTTAATTAAGAGTACAGCAGCGAGTTCTTTTTTATCCATCTACTGTACGAGATACTGCACTTAACTGTCGTTTCTAAACAAGCGCCAAAATGCCAACGCTTTTAGAAAAAACACACAGACGCGACCGCCAGTCGTTACCGCCGGAGGTTACCGTCGGACGCTGCCGCCAGACGCATTCAGCGAAACCATACCTTAAAATAGCACCTGAACTGGGTTTGAAGCCCCTCAATCATACAATGTAGATGTTTGCTCATTTTGCCAATAACGAAAATTAAGTAAAGGTTGGTTCGTTTAACACAATTAAGTTTTAATTGTAATTTTAGTCTTAAGATATCCACATCTAATAGATGAACTTTGGTCATGTGACTTGCCTCAACCAATTATAATGAAAGTTCTTAAGACTAAAATTAAAATTAAAATTAAAATTTTGTTACATGCACCCAGCTTAAACACTTTCCAAAAATAACTTTTATTGCCCAGCAAGGACCACGTGGAGGTATTTCCTTGCCAGAAAAGGAAGGGGATAGGTACGTTTCAGTTAGGATATTAAGGTTAGTACCTAGTTAACAAAGTGCAAGCTAGCAACTATCAAAAAATTTTTGAATATATATGTGTTTAATCGAGCGCAGGTAAGTCGTAAAGCGAGCTCATTCTCTTTATCATAAATGTATCTAAGTGTATTTTATTTTTATAAACACCTGTAAATATTTAAAATGCTAGGCAGACCTTGCATATTATGTAAACAATTAAATTCTGGATTCCTCTCCGTTGCCGATAACGATGGCAATTCAACATTTTAATGCAATGATTCATTTTCATTTATTTTATAAGATAAGATCCAAAAAAAGCCATATTAAGTAACTCTGTAGGAACTATAAACCTAAATTTACTTAGGTATGTAAATCTCGGTGCTAAAACACTTACCTACCGCACTGGCTAAATTACCTGGAATCACCCGTCCTGATATGTCTCAATTAACTCCACAATAGAAATAGGCGGAAATTTAGACTCTAGGTCTAACCGGTCATTTCAGAGAACGTCCAGCCAATCACACACTGTGCTTGCGGTTGGATAACACGAATATTTCCAAAGTCTTTACAGGATCAGTTTAAGACAGAAACAACAAAAATATGCAAGACAGTTCAGCGCATGATATAGAATTAACTCGGTATACGTTGATCCCTAATAGATTCTTCAGGGTCGTTCTATTTGTTGCGTAGGCTGTAAAGAAATGTTCAAAATATACCGTTGGCTTTTTGACTGCAATAAATCCTTAATGATGTCTTAGGCTATAAAAGCTCATAAATGTCCATCCCTTTGAGACAGGGCTGGCCCTTAATATTTTACCTGCGACATGAATTATACCAATTGTTAAGATTATTATTTTCCAATTCATTTTAGGAAAAAATGGTTAAAATTAAATTTTTACCGGTAATTAAATTAATTACCTGTAACTTAAGCACTTAATATTAATAATATATAATGATATTTTATTAAGGCACCTTCAGTCACCTTTTTAGCTTTCCTGTGTGAGGTGCGAGTTGTGTGCGCTAATTTTGTCTTTTTATTTTAACTAGTTAGTTTGCTTAGTTAAACTATTTTTTAAGTATAATGTGGCGTCCATGGACTCATGCTGATGGTGCAGCTAGTAGTGTATCTTTAAAAAGAAAGCATTTATCACCCGATGCGAAAGAAATAGTCAAAAATGTATATTCATCTTTACTAAGAAGGGGTTTGAATAAAAATGCTGCTTTAGCAGAAACTAGTGCTTTAGCTAAAATTCCCTTAACTTCGATAAAGAACATAACAATGAAACCTATTAATGCAAGAAAACAACGAAACGACGTTGGCCAATTAAGAAGTATAGACGAGAGTGATAAGGACCTATTAAGAAGAAAAATTTATGCTATGTATGAAGAACAATCTGTACCCACATTAAAATCATTAAAAATTAGGCTAGCAAATGACGAAACAAATATTTCATGCAGCATATCAAGCCTAAGGAGAATTTTACTTCAAATGGGTTTTAAGTATCGCGCCATTGACAAAAAACAAGTTTTAATGGAATCGGAGCGTTTACGGAAATGGCGTCTTAAATATTTGACGAGTATTAAACAGTATAGATTGGAGAATCGGCCAATTATCTACCTTGATGAAACATGGTTTGATACTCATGACACCCCAAAAAAAGGATGGAATGATTTTTCAAAAAAATGTCAAACCAAGGCTCCTTCGAATAAAGGCAAAAGAATTACCATCATACATGCAGGTTCAGAAAATGAGAAAATGGATTTGTTCAAAACTGTTTGTTGCTTTCAGCCAAGAACATTGCAGATTCCTATTTGGACTACCATCAAGATACGAATGCAAAGCTTTTTGAAGAATGATTTGAATATCGCCTTCTTAAAAATATTCCCAAAAATAGCGTTATTGTAATGGATAATGTTAGTTATCACAGTCATCAGACAAAATTAGTCCCAAATTCCAGCAGCACCAAGCCAGAAATTCAAAATTATATGTTAAATAATGATATATTTTTTGAAGAATCTTACAAAAAAAGAGAACTTCTTCAAGTATTAAATGCTTATAATATTGAAAAAGAATATGTGTGTGATAAACTTGCCGCCGAAAACGGTCATACAGTGTTACGTCTTCCCCCCTACTATTGCGTTTTTAATCCAATTGAACAAATATGGCACGAATTAAAATCAAATGTTAGGAGAGAAAATACTACTCCCACATTAAGTACATCTGTGGTGGAATTAATACAAAAACATGTAAATAATATTTCTACGGACAGTTGGAAGAATTGTCTACAACACGTGATTAAGGTGGAAAACTCTTATCTGATTCTTAGTGATAGTGTTCAACCCTTAATAATTAGTTTAGGTTTAGATGAAGATAATAGTGATAGTGAGACAGAACTGAATATAGAATAGGTAAAATATTGTATAGAATTAAGTATAAATAAAATAATTACATTTTTTGATTTTCCAATAATTTGTCTCTTTATAAATAATTTATTGGATGTAGTATTGTTTGATAATGTATTTTCTTGTGTATTTTAGATGTATTTTAGACTTATTATGATTGTATTTGTTTTATTGGATTTTGACGTATGTAAGTGCTGTGTAGGTATATTAACATGAATAAATAATTTTGAAATAAGAGAATATGTATGCATATACCTAAAAACAAAATCCACCCCTGCGCCCTTTCATTGCAGTTTAAGATGTTGGGATCAACACAATGGGGTTCAATCAGGTAGTTGATTTATGGCAGTAAAAGCCAACGGTATATTTTGAACATTTCTTTACGTTGTACCGGTCGAACCTGGTACTTGGCAGGTACATGTCAAGAAAGGTAGAATTGTCAGAGACATGGTAAAGCTAGACTGAAATAAAGTCGTTATCAGCTTATATAGAACCTTTTTGTAACTTAACATGGTGGCAGCGGTGGGATACTTAATATATATAATAATATCATAATAACATATAACATACTTAATTTGTCAAAAGATAAAATTGTACGCGATATCTGGATGATCAGATAGAAAATACTTATTTCCAGAGTTAATCCCTTATTATCAGTATCATAATGATATTACTTTTGTAGAAGACATACTTCTAAAGGGTACTCGTATTGTTATTCCTGTTAGTTTTTTGGGGTTCTAAATTTTATACACTCAGGTCATCAGGGAATAGTCAAGTGCCGGAAACGAGTAAAGATGTCATTATGGTGGATCGGTTTGTCGTCTCAAATTGAAAATTTAGTTCGAATTTGTCCTAACTGTGTTCAAGAAAGAACAAATATAAAAGAACCACTTTTAAATGACTTCTTACCCACTATACCTTGGCAGATTTTAAGGGCTGATTTATTTAAGCATAATGCATGGTATCTGATTACTACTCTAGGTTTATTAAAATTGTATTCGGTAAGTCGACCGAACAAAGCATTATTGAGGAAATGCAAATTATATTTTCTAGGTTCGGAATACCAGATATTGTTAGGACAGATAACGGTCCACAGTTTCAAAATCAACTTAAGAATTTTACTAATTTATATAATTTTACACATGCCACTAGCAGCCCCTACTTTGTACAATCAAATGGTGCTGTAGAAGCTGCAGTAAAGTTTGCTAAAAATTTGCTTCAAAAGAATAACGATATTAACTTGGTTTTAATGGCGTACAGATCAACACCTCTTGAAAATAGCTTTAATTCCGCAGATAGAAAAATAAAAACTCTGTTACCTATTTTGCCCAGTAAACTTGAAGAGGTAGTAGATTCTAAAGCAGCTTTTTCTGCGGCATAAAGACACAATAAAGAGAAACAGAGCAAAAATTATAATTTTAGGCATCGTACTAAGAAACTTACGGAACCGGCTCTGGGAACTTCAGTGTGGGTTACTGATCTTAAATCCTATACTGTACTGTAATTAAGCAAGCCGAGGAACCACGATCTTATATTATACGTACTCCGCGTGGTGGGTATCGCAGAAATAGATGGATGCTTAATGAAGCGCCATACGGTAAAGGAATTAAGGTACTCCAAGTTGAACCTCATAAAGACATACCGCAGACAAAAACTACATTTGCACAATCTGATATACAGCCCAATGTTGGAACAAAAAGAACTAGTACTTTATCCGATAGACCGAAAAGGCTATCGAAAAAACCGGCATGGATGTCAGATTTTGTTATTTAAAGTTGATGTGTTGAATTAGAATTATTTAGTTAAGATGTTGTGTTTGTAAAAAACCGATGTGTTTTGTAAGAAAACAGAGATATTGTGTAGGCTGTACGTTGTACCGGTCGAACCTGGTACTTGGCAGGTACATGTCATGAGAGTGAGAATTGTCAGAGACATTGTAAAGCTATACTGAAATAAAGTCGTTATCAACTTATATAGGACCTTTTTATAGCTTAACACTATTAGCTTTAGGAATAGTACTTACATATATTAGGTACTTTTTTACCTTTTCGTACCAAGTGAATGAATTTTTGACCGAGCACAGTGTTCCAAAATAATTTTATATTCTGCCGTATGTAATACAAAGAAAAAACCACTCCCCAAATTGTGTTTACCCACCAACATCTTTTTCATTTACATGATTAATTATAAATAAGTGATACTTTACTTTCTAGTGCGTACAAAACATGATGGATTGGTTTGTTTTTATTCCATTTTAATAATAATTATGTATACATAGCGTGCTTTTTCAGAATAAATGTAAAAAATGTTTTTGCATAAGTGTGTATTAAACTAATAATATATAATATATATATATATATATATATATATATATATATATATATATATATATATATATATATATATATATATATATATATATATATATAAGAAAAAATGATTTAGCGTCCGTCATAATATAAAAAGGGGGAAAAATTTTGGCTAATCGGACAAAACCAGTAAGTTGCGTTCTTGCATTAAAGTACGGGGAGCCCAAGACCTTATGGATAACCCCGGGCCGGTAGACAGTTAGCTTTCGTCCTTATTAGGACTCATCAGACTGACTTAACCCTTTGGCACCTTTCCACACATAGAACCCTCGCATATTATGTCGTCCGCTCTGGATAAAGACGGTACACAATACACGTGAGCGCCACCTATGGGAAGTCACTGGAATGCAAGAACAGATCTTACCAGAGTAAAGCTGCTACTGTAGGCAACCAGTAAAACAATAATACGTACGGAAACATGACCCCGGTACCCGGTACCGATTTTGAGCATCACTCCAGCTATCCACAATTTTGTGGTTTATACTAAGAGTCGCACACTCAGTCCCACCGAGAGCCGTGCAACTCCGTCTAAAAAGCCATAGAATAAGAATAAGAAAAAATGATTTAGCGTCCGTCATAATATAAAAAGGGGGAAAAATTTTGGCTAATCGGACAAAACCAGTAAGTTGCGTTCTTGCATTAAAGTATGGGGAGTCCAAGACCTTATGGATAACCCGGGGCCGGTAGACAGTTAGCTTTCGTCCTTATTAGGACTCATCAGACTGACTTAACCCTTTGGCACCTTTCCACACATAGAACCCTCGCATTTTATGTCGTCCGCTTTGGATAAAGACGGTACACAATACACGTGAGCGCCACCTATGGGAAGTCACTGAAATGCAAGAACAGATCTTACTAGAGTAAAGCTGCTACTGTAGGCAACCAGTAAAACAATAATACGTACGGAAACATGACCGCCGGTAACCGGTACCGATTTTGAGCATCACTCCAGCTATCCACAATTTTGTGGTTTATACTAAGAGTCGCACACTCAGTCCCACCGAGAGCCGTGCAACTCCGTCTAAAAAGCCATAGAATTCAGTGACTTCCCATAGGTGGCGCTCACGTGTATTGTGTACCGTCTTTATCCAAAGCAGACGACATAATATGCGAGGGTTCTATGTGTGGAAAGGTGCCAAAGGGTTAAGTCAGTCTGATGAGTCCTAATAAGGACGAAAGCTAAATGTCTACCGGCCCGGGGTTATCCATAAGTTCTTGGACTTCCCGTACTTTAATGCAAGAACGCAACTTACTGGTTTTGTCCGATTAGCCAAAATTTTTCCCCCTTCTTATATTATGACGGACGCTAAATCATTTTTTCTTATTCTTATTCTACCCAACCCAATCAAACCCAATCAAACAAAAAATCTATATTTTGTATCAAAGAACGAACAATAAAATATTTAAAATAATAAAAATTATATTTTTTTTTAAATAGGAGGAAATCCGGGTCCCAATAATAATAGGTATATATATATATATATATATATATATATATATATATATATATATATATATATATATATCTATATATATATATATATATATATATATATATCTATATATATATATATATATATATATATATATATATATATATATATATATATATATATATATATATATACCTATTATTATTGGGACCCGGATTTCCTCCTATTTAAAAAAAAACATAATTTTTATTATTTTAAATATTTTATTGTTCGTTCTTTGATACAAAATATAGATTTTTTGTTTGATTGGGTTTGATTGGGTTGGGTAGAATAAGAATAAGAAAAAATGATTTAGCGTCCGTCATAATATAAGAAGGGGGAAAAATTTTGGCTAATCGGACAAAACCAGTAAGTTGCGTTCTTGCATTAAAGTACGGGGAGTCCAAGAACTTATGGATAACCCCGGGCCGGTAGACATTTAGCTTTCGTCCTTATTAGGACTCATCAGACTGACTTAACCCTTTGGCACCTTTCCACACATAGAACCCTCGCATATTATGTCGTCCGCTTTGGATAAAGACAACGGTACACAATACACGTATATATATATATATATATATATATATATATATATATATATATATATAATATATATATATATATATGTATATATATATATATATATATATATATATATATATATATATATATATATAGGTATATAGGTATATAGGTATATATATATATATATATATATATATATATATATATATATATATATATATATATATATAACTTGCAAAATAACGGGATATCGGTCAATAAAATAGTATATTAGCTACTCTTTTACATATACCAAGCTTTCGTAACTATTTGGTTACTTCGTCAGGGCTAAAATTATAAATTATTAGGAACGATAAACATATTTTTATAATGTTGATATTTTACCAATGCGGTGATTTATATGTTTCTTATTAAAAAATTATTGTTATCAGTAGATATCATATAAAAGTTTGTATAAAATAAAAATTTAATGTTGCTTGAATTAAAATATTAGTAAAATGGTATGAATCCTTAATAGAAAATTGTAAAATGTCGTCACTTCTGACTTTTCTTATAAAAGTTATCAATTTGACGTAAATAATTTTTAGTATTTCTTTTAAGGTGTAAAGGTATAAATCAGGTATTTAAATTTTTTTAATATAAATATATAGTTAAATTAGTGTTCTAATGATAAAAGGTATGAGTAAATTATGCTTAAATCGTTAATGTCAGTTTTAAGATTGATGGAATTTCCATGTTTATATATTTCAGCCATTTCTAGAAAAAGTCTTTTTTGTATGTTAGGTTCGATATGTAAAATTTTTAAATTATTATAATTTGGATGATGTCCTGTTTCTATACAATGTTTTGACATTGCAGTTCTATTTTTAGACAACCTTATATCACTTTTGTGACCTGCCATTCTATTTTTTAATGTTTGGCTAGTTTGTCCAATATAAGTTTTATTACAATTTACGCATGGAAGTTCATAAACTAGATTTGTTTTCGATTCTACTTAATCTTTTATTTTTTTTATTAAAAAATTTGTCGATGACATCATTTGTAGTATTCCATTTAACAAAGACCAAGAACTTTTGAACACTTTTAATAGTTACAATAATTCTATTCTGTTTACGCTTGAAATAGAAAATAACTCATGCATTCCTTTTTTAGATACTAAAATAATAAAAAATAATAACACTCTAATAACTGATTGGTATATCAAACCAACAAATTCTGAAAGATATATAAATTTTCACTCATATCATAGTTATAGACAGAAAATAAATCTTGTTCTTACATTAAAAAATAGAATAGAAAAATTAGTTCATCCAACTCTAAAAGAAAAAAATTTAAAAAAACTCAAACAAATCTTATTACTAAACTCATATCCAAATGCATTACTTAATAAAATAATTTTTAACACTAGAAATCATACCAATCTAGAAACTAATGAAAGCAATCAACTTGGAAACCAATCAAATAGAACCTTTTTTGCTTCAATTCCTTATATAAAAAATCTATCCGAAAAAATTGCTAACTTATTTAAAAATGAAAATATAAAAATTTCTTTTAAAATCATTAAAACTATTGGTAATTTAAATACTAAACTTAAAGATAAAGATTTAGTAGAATCGAAAACAAATCTAGTTTATGAACTTCCATGCGTAAATTGTAATAAAACTTATATTGGACAAACTAGCCAAACATTAAAAAATAGAATGGCAGGTCACAAAAGTGATATAAGGTTGTCTAAAAATAGAACTGCAATGTCAAAACATTGTATAGAAACAGGACATCATCCAAATTATAATAATTTAAAAATTTTACATATCGAACCTAACATACAAAAAAGACTTTTTTTAGAAATGGCTGAAATATATAAACATGGAAATTCCATCAATCTTAAAACTGACATTAACGATTTAAGCATAATTTACTCATACCTTTTATCATTAGAACACTAATTTAACCATATATTTATATTAAAAAATTTTAAATACCTGATTTATACCTTTACACCTTAAAAGAAATACCAAAAATTATTTACGTCAAATTGATAACTTTTATAAGAAAAGTCAGAAGTGACAACATTTTACAATTTTCTATTAAGGATTCATACCATTTTACTAATATTTTACTTCAAGCAACATTAAATTTTTATTTTATACAAACTTTTATATTTATCTACTGATAACAATAATTTTTTAATAAGAAACATATAAATCACCGCATTGGTAAAATATCAACATTATAAAAATATGTTTATCGTTCCTAATAATTTATAATTTTAGCCCTGACGAAGTAACCAAATAGTTACGAAAGCTTGGTATATGTAAAAGAGTAGCTAATATACTATTTTATTGACCGATATCCCGTTATTTTGCAAGTTTTATTATAACGGTCGTTATCCTACTGATATATATATATATATATATATATATATATATATATATATATATATATATATATATATATATATATATATATATATATATATATACAGGGTGATTGATGGTGAGTGGCCTATTAGAAGTTCTGGCGAACTAGTCAACGGATCACTTTGAAAATTTGGTAGTTTACATAAGTGGACATGACCTTTCTTTTAAAATTATTTTTGGCCTTGCGGTGTTGCCGCTTCTACTGAAAAGTATTAGCACCTATGATAATTTAAATGGAACACCCGGTATATTATGTTTTTTTTAGAATCCCTGTTGGTTTGTTAATAAGTTTCGTTAACATATTCCTATGTCTATCTAGTATCGTTGTCGAGATAATAATTATTTTCTTCTTTTTTTCTCGGAAAACATGGTAGTCAATAAGGGCTGATATTTTTGAACTCATGACAGATAGGACACTAGAATTTGGTGGAGAGCTAGGTAATACCACGAGGCTATTCACTCGGTGTCCAAATCGTAGTTATATTTGTACAGGGTGTTTCAAAAATAAACATATTTTGATGGTTTGGAAAAATGATTAAAAGTACATTTTTTTAAATGGAACACCCTGTATTTTAACCGCGGTCCTAAAAGCTCTGTAAATTTCCTATCTTTCAATATATCATGTCCCTATACCTATCTCGAATAGTTTTTGACTTATTAGCATTTATTTGGACAATTTAACTATTACAGATAACATTCACGAGTTTTTAGGAAAATTTGAAAAGTAGCCTTTGGAAACTGTTGTTTTTAAATGGATGACACTTTTCTATTATTTATTCCGTTTCGTTGTCAGTTGGTTGCCGTACTTGAAAATTCTAATTTAAGGTTTTAAGAGAAATGGAAGAAAACAATAATTATTCAAATACAGTACTTATGAATTTATTTGTTTTACATGGTCAGTGTGATAAGATCATTAGTCGTACTTGTAGAAAATTCAATGAAATGTATCCAAATTTGCCATCAATGAACAATAAGAAATTTAGACGAATTCAAAGCAATTTCAAAAATTTTGGTTCTTCCTTGAAAGTTCCCAGAAATTTACCCAGACCTGTAACATCTAGTGAGGACAACGAAATTAACGTTTTGGCTTATTTTCATGCCTATCCGCAGGCTTCAATAAGATGTGCCAAAGAAGATTTGGGCTTAACCTATTTCTGCGTGCAAAAAATATTGGCTAAACATAATATGCATGATTATAAGTATACCAAAGTTCAATGTCTTAAGCCTGAGGACTGTCCACAAAGAGTTTTATTTTGCGAAAACTTGTTAGTTCATATTCAGGAAGATCCACAATTTTTAAGGAAAATCATTTGGACTGATGAATCAAAATTTTCTCGCGAAGGAATTTTTAATAGGAAAAATATTCATTATTGGGCGAAGGAAAATCCTCATGTAACGAGAGATACTGGATTTCAAGAAAATTTTCGATTTAATGTTTTTTGTGTAATGATGGACAACAAAATTCAATATTTGATATATGATGAAAATTTAACTTCCAGAAAATACTTAGAAATTTTAACTACATTTGTCGAAAATTTCGTGGACAACCTTCCTCTCGCCCAGTATCGCAGCTGCTGGTACCAATTGGACGGGGCTCCCGCTCACTGCACTGACGAAGTTAGTGCGGAAATACAGAGAATGTTTGAAGATCGTTGGTTCAGGCGTTTGGGACCTTGGAATTGGCCTGCAAGGTCCCCAGATTTAACACCTCTGGATTTTTACCTTTGGGGCACTCTCAAGAATATTATTTACAAGACACCGGTAAATTCAAGGGAAGAGTTAGAAGATCGGGTGAATCGGGCATTTCAAAATTTGGATGCTGGTGAACTTAGACTTGCTACTGGACATGGTGTAAACAAGCGAATTTTAAAATGCTTAGATGTCAACGGCCAACGTTTTGAACATTTATTAAAAACTAATTAAATGTTTTTTACTTTTTTCTTGGTAATTTTGTTAGAAGTCAAAAAAATATTATTATGTACACTACAACTTAAATATGATTAAGTAATTTTAAGCATTTAAGAATTTACTAATTGTTTAAAATTTGTCTAAATTTCTTATTGTTCATTGATGGCAAATTTGGATACATTTCATTGAATTTTCTACAAGTACGACTAATGATCTTATCACACTGACCATGTAAAACAAATAAATTCATAAGTACTGTATTTGAATAATTATTGTTTTCTTCCATTTCTCTTAAAACCTTAAATTAGAATTTTCAAGTACGGCAACCAACTGACAACGAAACGGAATAAATAATAGAAAAGTGTCATCCATTTAAAAACAACAGTTTCCAAAGGCTACTTTTCAAATTTTCCTAAAAACTCGTGAATGTTATCTGTAATAGTTAAATTGTCCAAATAAATGCTAATAAGTCAAAAACTATTCGAGATAGGTATAGGGACATGATATATTGAAAGATAGGAAATTTACAGAGCTTTTAGGACCGCGGTTAAAATACAGGGTGTTCCATTTAAAAAAATGTACTTTTAATCATTTTTCCAAACCATCAAAATATGTTTATTTTTGAAACACCCTGTACAAATATAACTACGATTTGGACACCGAGTGAATAGCCTCGTGGTATTACCTAGCTCTCCACCAAATTCTAGTGTCCTATCTGTCATGAGTTCAAAAATATCAGCCCTTATTGACTACCATGTTTTCCGAGAAAAAAAGAAGAAAATAATTATTATCTCGACAACGATACTAGATAGACATAGGAATATGTTAACGAAACTTATTAACAAACCAACAGGGATTCTAAAAAAAATATAATATACCGGGTGTTCCATTTAAATTATCATAGGTGCTAATACTTTTCAGTAGAAGCGGCAACACCGCAAGGCCAAAAATAATTTTAAAAGAAAGGTCATGTCCACTTATGTAAACTACCAAATTTTCAAAGTGATCCGTTGACTAGTTCGCCAGAACTTCTAATAGGCCACTCACCATCAATCACCCTGTATATATATATGTATATATATATATATATATATATATATATATATATATATATATATATATATATATATATATATATATATATATATATATATAATATATATATATATATAATAGTAATAATAATAATAATAATAATAATAATAATAAATAATGTTCACCGTCTCTTTTCAAAAGCGGACAATAAGAATTTTAATGAAGTTAAAATGGGGGGAAACTTGTAGGGGTAGTTTCAGGGAGTTGAATGTCTTGACAGTTCCGGGGCTGTATGTGTATGAGTGCTTGATCTTCTTATTTAAAAACAGAAATAACTTCATGGATTTTGAAGTGGCTCATCAACTGTGTACCAGGAATGTTGGCCTCAACTTTCCTATTCACAGACTTACTGAGACGGAGAGGGGTCCTGCATATTCTTGTATAAAGTTTTTTAATAGGCTGCCACACAGCCTTAAAGTGCAGGAAAGCTTTTAAGTTTTTAAAAGAGCTGTTCGCTGTTTACTTGTTAGGTTGGAGCCTTACTCAGTCAGTGAGTTTTTAAATCATAACTGTTAGTCATGTGTATGTCAGTGTATACATTTAAATGTGTTATTAGCTTGTCTCAATTGTTTTTATTTATGTATAGGATTTAGCTAGTTTAGGCTAATGCAAAATGAGTGGAAAGGCTGTATTATGTATTTTGACGCTACATCATTCAATTGTGAAGTTACTTGTAAATTTGCATTTTTTTGATTAAACGAATTTTTGTTTTGATTTGATTGATTTGAATATAAATAGTAATAATAATAATAATAATGTCTTTATTTTCACATTGTCTTATTTTACAAAAAAAATTAGCACACCTTTAGAAAGGATATTTGCAATGTAAAAAATGGCGAAGTTCAGTGACAGACTACTACAGACTATAGGGGTTATCTTTTCTGCTCCACTTAACCGTAATATGATTTAAAATGAACATTTTGTTTAGACGTAACATAGTGGTTAGTTTGAAATAAAATTTAATTTTGTCAGCTATAGGCCTACCTGGCCTATATTAACGCCTGCGTGCCTATATTACCGCTTCCTGTCGCAACGCGACAGTACCGCCTTTTGTAGCAAAGCGACAGTACCGCGTTCTTTTTGCATTTCGCTGACTTTCATCATAATTCATCAACCCCTACGAACCCAACGTGACATTTGGTGGATGCGGCGGGCAGGCATACACGTAATATTTGATGAAGGCGCCGGATACGGTCTCCACTAAATGTCACGTATAGGCCTAGGGGTAGCTCCACCAAATATCACGTGAACGCCTAAAGACACGGCGCTCCTCCTCCAAATGTCACGGTACACTAACGAATTAAATCACAATGCTTAACAGAATTCAAGGTATTTTTTACTATCAGCACTGAAAAACTAAAAAGTTATTTATTTAACAACACAACTCTTACGATACGCCGTTATTTGACATATCTATTGTTTCAAATACTTTACCCCTTATGTAACAAAAGATAGGCAAGTTTCCGAAAAAGGAATTTTCCGGCGCATCCGCCAATTTATAAAATATGACTTTGAATGATATTACCTAAGCTGAGTATTTTAACGATAGATCTAAAAGTACATATTATGTCCTAAAAATTAAAGGGAATACATTGCTTATTTTTTAAAATTTGTTAAAGGTATATTTTTGGTTTGACTTAGCCGAATCCAACAGTTTCTTTTCATCTTTAATTCAATTATAAAATTCGTGACACTTTTCTTTAAAATTAAATGTAACTAGGTTAGCATGACTCAGTTCTAAAGAACATCTATTTCTTTCCTCCCTCCATTTTGTCCCAGATACAGAGAAAGCTTTTTCAGAAAAAGCAGATCTCGATGGAAAACTTAAAAAAAACGAAACAATAAAAAAAATGTTTGGAATGTTTGGGAAGTTTCGGAAAATTTAATTCCACTTTTGAGGTGATGTAAAGTTTTTGTAATCTTCTTCAAAAGAAATAATTAACTAATAATTTTTTTAGCCTGCGAGAGCTCATTAAAAAGATCATCCATATTTACAGTTAGATTTTCATTTTCCATAATAAAAAATATACGTTCAGAGTCAACATAAGAAGGAAATCCATTTTTTAAATTAAGTTTTGAAACTACGTTTTGAAAATTTGCCTCGGAAAAATCGAACCATTTAT
Organism: Philopedon plagiatum; assembly: GCA_963971165.1. Lineage (NCBI taxonomy): Eukaryota > Metazoa > Arthropoda > Insecta > Coleoptera > Curculionidae > Philopedon > Philopedon plagiatum. The sequence continues at coordinate 86,210,783 of OZ020192.1, read as the reverse complement.
GTAAATATGAAGAACAATTTTTAGGAAACAGAACTGAAGGACATTAGTCTCGAAAGATGGACTGTCCTTCCGGGGAAATAACGGGTGCCAACCCTGCATAAGAGAGTTGTGTGGAAATAATAGCAGCATTCAGTAACTCAATCTTTTGTATCGTTTTTTCGGCAATTTTGCAATTCGCATTCATATGAAACAATAACTAACTTCCTGCGACTAGCGTTGAAATATCTAAATGGCTGAAATAATTTTACTCCTGTCTAGCTTTTGTGTATTTTAAAGTACTCTACTGCATAGGCAACAATACAAACAGACTTTAAATTTTAAACTTTTGCGCCAAATCAGCGTCATGGACTTCCTCAAGACGCTAAGACAGGAAGTGGCAAAGAGAGATCGAAAAAGAAGCATTCTGAATGTCATCAAATGCCGTGCGTCACATTACTTTTGTTTAAACTAGAATTAGTATTGTTTACCGAAATAAAAGTGCTACAAATAGCAGCAGCAGAAGATATTTAAGTTTTTACAGTCCACTTAACATTCAACAACAGCATAAAAATCATACAATGAATGTTATCAATATTTTTTCTTTAGAAGTTAGTTTTAATTAGTAATGTAGTTTCTTTTTACTACCTAGAAAATGGTCTTCGTTGATCCGTTGTTAACTAATATTTTGGTCAGTTTTATCTAATTCGTGCTTTGATTATAGTGTTTCTTAAATTAGCCTAATAGGGTTAAAAACTAAATTATATTTCACCCTAATATTATTTACGTATCATGGTAACGTTTGCGGGTGCAAGATCGCGAAAGAGACGAGATGCGGGTGCATCTTGAAACGATTTTAGAAACACTAAACTTCAAATTTTATTAGCTCAATTTTGTATGTGAGAGTGTCTTACTCTCAAACTTCACTTTCCCAGTTTAAAAGTTACAGCAACTTCTTAATTTTTTTTAAATCACCCATTATTTTGTAGCACCATATGTACATTTACAGACATGGGGCGTCAAAACTGCTTAGGTTTAATGTTGGTTACTACTGAAGATCTTCAGCGCCAAAATGAGTGGCATTTTATTCTGTGGAGTCCCGTGAACATTAATAAGAAACATAAAAGAATGTGTGATTTTATCAAATAAAATTGTATTTCTTAAAATTAATATAATATTTGTACCTCTGCGTTGTCAAGTTTGTAACAAAGAATGGACATAAATGATCATTACTGTTGAGACCTATCATGTAAAGAAATAACTTTAGAAGATATATGATGCATCTAATATGGCAAATAAATATTTTTAAATCCACTAGCCAGCACCTAACTAATCTATTTCTGATAGCGTTTTTATTATTTTTTATTTAACAAGGAAATATGTACGTGTACCAAGCGTGTCATTCAACAATACTAACCAATATAACTGATACCACTGGGAATAGGGAAGCATTTTTCTGTCTTAGCCATGAACAGTAATGCATTGCTTTTTATTAAATATTTATTTTTGGTAGGAGAACTGTACCAGACAAGTTAAAACAATAAATATCGCTGCCTATAAACAAACGAAAATAAAACAATTGCTTTTTTATATCAGTTTACCTAAAATTTTTAATTAGCAATGAAATTTTAAAATAAGCACTAAAATATTCAGTTGTTCCATTATAATGTTTTACTATGCCCATCCCATAAAATAATTATTTTAATTGCGCATTTTGTCATTTTTAATTAAAGCTTCGCTCTTTCATAGTGTTTCCGTAATAAATGCTTGTTAACATTTATTAAAAAAAACATTTTAAAATTAGTGTAATTTCCTGCTGGTCTAATGCCATTTGTAAAATTATGTTTGTATACACCTCTAGAGTCAATATGATTAATTATTAGTAAATGAGACTTCATTTTATTAGGTCTATTTAATTTAATGTATTACCTCATTACCATAAAGCCCTACTGTTTCAATGGTATTTAACAAACATTTCCACGTTCATGCATTGGAAAAGTTATTTACATACGTAGACAAATTCTTACATGAGTATAATTTACATTGTGTAAGTAACTTGCTGTTTTTGGATACCATGTGCTCCACAAGAGTCAGGACATGTTAAAATATACCTATAGTAGTTTTCGTTTTTAGTATTAGTAAAGTTAAGCTTTTCAAAAAGTCGTAAATTCACTTTTCTTTTATTTTTAACAAGCTTTTATTAGCTTGACCTGTAACATTGTGATGGAATCCTACAACTCACTTCTAATAGTCGCATCGATTTGAAACTTTGCAAACTTATGCAATTCTGGTGGCAATATAATAATATTTTTTTTCTAATTTTGACATTTAAAGTGACACTTTGTAAAACTGATTGACGTTATGAAACGTCTTACTTTTTGTAACTAGTTACATAAAGTAAAATTTTATGCAATTGGTGACGAAAAATGTATTTCAAAATTAGTGACAAAAAGAATTATTCTATTTATTAAACTGTTATAATACACGATAACAACATAAATTATAAATTAATTAATTATTATTAATACACGATAACAACATAAATTATAAATTAATTAATTATTATAAATATTGATAACAGAATTATTGCAATTATTTAAATTAATTCCCGACGACATACTTTTTTCATTGCTCGAACTTGCTGTTATTTGGGAGACGACGCACGTTGCATTAGATGTTTGACCAAATATTTCTTGCGCTATAAGTTTTTTATTATTCATGGAATTTTCAACATATCCCTCCGCAACAGAGCTAGATTTCCAACCTCCGTGCCTCTTTAATTTTAAAATATCAGCGCCACTGTCTGCTAGGAAAGTGGCAGAGCTTCTTCTGAAGCAGTGGCCAGTATATAGAACAGGATTTGAAAGACCAAGAAATTGTGCAATAACTTTTGGCAGACTGCTAAATGTGTTAATTCCCACAGGATTTCTGGTACATTTTCCATTCGCATATTTTACAAAAAATCTGTTGTGTTTAAGAATCTGGGGACGCAACTTAATATATTTTCTTAATATTTCAACAAGATTCGTATTTTCAATGTCTCCAGTGGTAATTGCAAACTGCCGTATAACTTTTGTTTTTGAAGGTGGGATATCAACACGAAAATGGCTTCCTTCGTCTATAACATTTTCAACTGGAAGAAATGTTAATTCTGCTTTTCTGCACGCTCCTGCCATTCCAATAATCATTGCAACCTTAGCCATTAAGTATTCTTTGTCATCAGCTTCCACTAAAAATTTGGCAAAATCTTCTTTACTAAAAACTTTTGACTTTTTAGCACTGTACCCGTCCGCTCGCCTTTTAATATATGCTACCAAATTTGTATATTTTTTAATATCAATATTCCTTTTCAGATTTAGTTCAGACCTTAACATTGAGTAAAGTGTCCATAATGTGGAAACTTTTAGATCTTTCTTACCCTCAAAATATGCAAGTAAAACTTTCTCATTAACATGTTTAATTTTCTTCTCATCACACCACGTAACAAATTTTTCGTATGCCAAATCATAAACTGCCTTTGACTTTTTGGGAATTACTGATACTAAAGCATTACCTGCTGCCTCTTCAATTTCGCTTGGTAGCTCTTCAGATCCTGAATCACTCATTTTTTAAAAATAAAACTAAAAATATATCAATCTCGCTAAAAACCTTCCGTTTAGACTTTTTTACAAAATGTCAAACTGACAACTAACATGAAGTAACAGCAACAAACTAGATTTATGTTTTAAAATTTTTATCAATTATATTAAACTTTATTTTTTTATTACTTTCTTCAAAATTAGAAAAAATCTTGTATGCAATACGTTACGAAATGAAATTTTGTGTAACTTGTGAGTTTTTGCGGAACTCACTTCGTTCGTTCCGCAAAAATCTCACGCGTTACACAAAATTAGGCATTTCGTAACTGATGGCATAAATAGCTATTTGTTAGTGTGTCTTTGAAAGTTGTTACCATATGGAAACATTTTTATTATTGATTTTACAAAAAAAGTGTCTCTTTATAAATAGTTCTGCATCCTGAAAAATAGCATTGTCATTAAAAAATTTGATCTAGTACATACAGGGTGGCTCAAAAATGTAAAAGTTATAATCCACGTGAAGCTAAAAAGACATAAAATCGATATTTAAAGGTAGGCTGCCACTGCAAATGTTCTACAGATAATTTTTTTAAGTTAGTCAATTAGGTTTGGAACATACAGGAGGTCCCAAAATAAAATTAAGTTTATTTTGCCGCCTTTACAAAAAAGCACATTTTCATAAAAAGTTATACATTGCGAAAAAAAGCATTATTATTCAAAAATTTTATTACAGAGTGGATAAAAAATTTAAATTGTGATTTTCAGCTTTTTGAGCCACTCTGTATTGTCCTACATCATGTTTTTGAATACCCATACCATTTTTTACAATGTAGAACTTGTAATGCAGATATGCTTTTTTCGTAAAGTTGACAATAAAAAATTAATTTTATTTTTGGGACTTCCTGTATGTCCAAACCTAATTCACTAAAAAAATAAAAAACACGCTTGTATGAGTAGCGAACTAAATATTTATAAATAAATTATAGTTAACAAAACTAAAATACAAGCTTTTATGAGTAACTAAAGTAAAAAATAATTATTTTCCTTTTATAGCTGCACAAGTTAACAGAAAACCGGGGTGTGCAGTGCGCGCATCGTGCGGAAAGCAACTAATAAACTGCGCCTCCTTTTACACCGCCCTCATGCATACCCCGGTTTTCTATTAACTTGTACATAAAACATTTGGTCTTTGCATAGGTAATTAAATTTACACGGTTTTTTGTGACGCAAGTGAGACACTATGGAGCGTGTTTATATGTAAGATCTACGAAGACGGCCGAGGAAGTTTTAGTTCGCCTTCTCTGCGCAAAGTATCGTGTTGCACCGATCAAAAATATTAGCATACCTAGATTAGAATTGCGTGGCGCGATGTTACTTGCAAAATTACCTAAGGAAGTAATAGCAACTTTAGACTTATGGACAGATTCTACTATAGTTTTATCGTGGCTTGACGAACAACCAAGCAAATGGAAGGTTTTTGTTGCCAATCGGGTGGCAGAAATTCAAAATTTTACCAACGGTTAGCGATGGAGCCACATAGTATCAGGTGAAAACCCTGCAGATATAATTTCTAGAGGTGTTGAACCGAAACAACTTAAAAACTTAGAACTATGGTGGTTAGGTCCATGTTGGCTCCGAAAAAGCCAAGAATGGTGGCCTCACACGGTTTCATTAGGTACGAATTTTATTCCTGAAAAACGCGATACAAAATTAGTATTTGCTAACCTAAATTTTGATTCAGGAAGATTTGAAAGGTATTCGTGTCTCTTTAAATAGTTCGAATTGGGGCTTTATGTTTAAAGTTTTATAATAATTTAAAATGTAAACCCGATAATCGAAAATTCAGTAAACTTTGTATTGAAGAGTTCGATAATGCGTTGATGACTCTTATTAAGGTTATGCAAAGCCAGGTTTTTCAAAATGAAATTAATAATCTTGAAGGTACTAAGCCAATACTAAGGCAAAATTCGATTAAACCTCTCAATCCGTTTTTAGACAATAATGGTATTTTACGTGTAGGGGGAAGAATTCGAGAGTCTAATGGAAAATATGATGCTAAATTTCCTATCATTTTACCGCAAAGGCATCCTCTGGCTAAATTAATCATTCTCCACCAGAATCATAAACAACATCATGCAGGTTCACAGACTATCTTAGCATCTCTGCGATAACGTTACTAGCCCATAAATGGTAAAAATGTTATTCGAAGTATGTTGTCAAAATGTATTACTTATTTTAGAGTCAAACCTCACAACGTTATTCAAAATATGGGAGATTTGCCTAAAGATAGGGTAACTCCTCAACGCCTGTCTATTATCTGGAGTTGATTTTGCAGGTCCTTTTAACTTAAAAGACGCCAAATTACGCAATAGAGCAATTATTGTCAAAGGATATATGTGCTTGTTTGTCTGTTTTTCGACAAGAGCTGTTCAACTACTTGGGGACTTAAGTACTAATTCATTTCTCAATAGCAGTGACTCAACTCTTAGGAGACGGTGGATGGGGCGGCCCAGGCGCAATATTGGCGAGGCGCCGAAGTGAAAAGAAGAGGCGTACCTAATACCGAAAAAATGTGTCAATTTTACCCAGCTAATACATGATGTTGCATAAATTTATTAGAGACCCCATGGCGCATTATATGAAACGCAAGAATTTTGTGGTCTTTCAAATCGTATATTTAATTTAAAATCCAAACGTCTCCATACTATTTTTCTCGACACATAACTTGGGAACACATTTTTGATAAAAGCAGCAACTTGTTCGATAAAATGATAACCTGTTATGTAATAACTACAGGCCAAAAAAATGTTTGGTTGCGACATTATTTATTACGGGGGATATTTTATTTTAATTTCGTTCTGATTTGAATAGGTTTGTTCGGTGATTAGGTGTTTTTCTTGACTTTTTATAATTTTTTTTAGATCTTTGATATATCGAACTTTAAATACATTTCTGACATCTCCGGTATATTTTTGGACTAAATCAAAACACCTGTTATAAAAAGTTTTATTTTGTTGATAAATCCGTACGATCGCGAGCTCTCCGTAAAAAATTATATTCCTGTAGTGTATTTTACTTATTAAAAGTATAGATGGGTGAACACCTTTTTAGCTGTATGCAAAAACTAACCGATAAGAATGAAATTTATATTTTATACGGAAAGGGGATTTTTTACCTGTGTAAAATAGTGTATATATATATATATATATATATATATATATATATATATATATATATATATAGATGTTATTGAATAAACGATATATAGTAAAATATAGTCTTGCGTCTCATTTAAATAATTATAACTACTCAGTACTTCACAAATTGGCGACGAGGTGTTTAAACTTCATTAAGTTTAGAATCCACACAACGGTTAATTTTTTCTTTACAAATTTTCAAATTAAAATGAGTGAAAAAGAAAATCCGTCATATTACGGACAACTTAGGGAATTCAGTGCTCAAAATAGCGACTGGACAATTTATAAGAGACGCTTGGATAATTATTTTGCCGTAAATTCCATTAAGAACGATGATAAGAAGAAAGCATTGTTGCTTAATGCCTTAGATGAAGAAGCATACAAACTTATATATAATTTGGCTCTTCCTAAAGTACCCGAAGATAAAACGTACAAGGAACTTACAACAATATTGGACACTCACTTTAAAGTATCTGAATCCGTATTTGTGGCAAGATCAAAGTTTTTTTCGTGTTTTAAAGATGTACACGAAAGTGCTACCGAATGGGCGGCGAGAGTAAGGAGTTTGGCAATTAATTGTAAGTTTGAAGAAGCTGTTTTTGACATGATGTTACGAGATCGTTTTGTCATTGGATTTGATAAAGGTTCAGTACAATCAAAACTTTTCAAAATGGATATTTCCAGTAAATTCGCTGATATTGTTGATGTAGCGGCTACAGAATTAGCTGCTGACGAGACATCTTCACATGGTGGTCAAATTCCAATTAAAAAAGAAACATCAGTGCAACATATTAGATCAAAACGTGTTTCGGAAAGTGCTAGCGGCTCTAAAAGTGCAGAAAAATGTGCGTGTTGTGGTCGGTCAAATCATGTTACGCAAAATTGCCGTTTTCGCAATTACGTGTGTAATTCCTGCAATGTAAGAGGTCATTTGGCGCCTGTGTGTTCCAAGAGGAAAGGTAACAGTGGTAATAATAAAAAAATTAACAAAAAGAAAATGGTACAAAATTTTGTAGAGTCTGAGGACATTTTCTCGATACAAGAAAATCAGGTTTTCTCACAAATCACAAATCCTTTTGTAGTTCAAATTTTAATAGAAAATAACACTTACTCTTTTCAGCTGGATACAGGAGCTAGTATTTCCGCTATTTCTGAAATTTATTACCAAGAAAATTTTTTAAATTATAAGTTATTTCCACCTAATAAAAAATTAAAAGTTTATACAGGAGAAAAAATGTTGGCTCTTGGATTCTGCAAGTTTAAAGTAAGCTACAATAATTTAACCAGAATGTTAAATGTTTATGTAATTAAAAATGGAGGTCCCCCAATTTTGGGTAGAGATTTCATGTATCTGTACAATTTGAATATTTCACAAATAAATTTTTTGGCGGAATCAAATAAAGTTGAATGCCTTATCAAGAAATATGATAAACTCTTTTCTCCCGGTATAGGTACATTTAACAAGGGCACAATTTCACTTAAAATAAAAGATGACACAGTGTCACCAAAATTTCTTAGGGCTCGTCCACTACCTTACGGTATAAGGGAAAAAGTTGAGCAAGAATTATGTAACTTAGAAAAATTGGGTATTATTAAACCAGTGGACTTTTCACATTGGGCAACACCCATTGTGCCAGTTCTAAAAAAATCGGGAGCGGTTAGAATCTGTGGCGATTTTAAGGTAACCTTGAATCCTATTTTGGAAATCGATCATTTTCCTTTGCCTCGCATTGAAGACCTTTTTTCTAGACTTCAGGGAGGCGTTATTTTCTCAAAAATTGACCTTTCACAAGCATATGCTCAAATTTGTTTAGACGAAGGGTCGAAACACTTTGTCACAATTTCCACCCATAAGGGATTATTTCAGTATCAAAGATTACCATATGGCATTGCCTGTGCACCGGCAAAGTTTCAAAAAATCATGGAGTCTTTGATACAGGATTTGGAAGGTTGTGTGTGCTTTTTGGATGATATTTTAGTCTGTGGTAAAAATTCTGCAGAGCACTTACTAAGATTAAATAAATTATTGTCTAGGTTACAGAGCGTGGGCTTAAAAATTGAACCAGGGAAATGCACTTTTTTCCAGGACAAAGTATGTTACCTTGGCTATATAATCGATAAAGATGGGCTTCATACTTCTCCTGAAAAAATTAGTGCAATTAACAATGCGCCACCGCCTAAAAATATTAAAGAATTGCAATCAGTTTTAGGTATGATCAATTATTATGGGAAATTTGTACCTAATTTGGCAACATTGTTGAATCCTTTGTATAGTCTTTTGCAAAAAAATTCAAAATGGTTTTGGGGCAAAGACTGTGACGAAGCATTCAGTAAAGTTAAAAAAATTTTGACATCTGCGGACATTTTGGTTCATTATAATCCGAATTATGAACTTAAATTAATTACAGATGCAAGTCCTTGGGGTGTAGGTAGTGTTTTGGCACATGTCCTTCCTGATGGAAGGGAGCGTCCCATTGCTTATGCGTCGCGTACCTTATCGTCTGCAGAAAAAAATTACCCTCAAGTAGAGAGGGAAGGTCTCGCGATAATTTTTGGATTATGTAAATTCAATCAGTACTTATACGGTCGCGAATTCATTCTTGTTAGTGATAATAAACCCCTGATTGCAACCTTTAATCCGAAAAAAGGAATTCCTCAATATTCAGCAAATCGTTTAAGACGTTGGGCGGTAATTCTGTCAAACTATAGATATAAAATTCAATATATAAGTTCGAAAAATAATTTAGCTGATTGTTTGTCAAGATTACCTGTAAAAAATAACGAAATTTGGGAATTAGTCGACTTTAATTACATTAATTATTTTTCAGAAAATACTATTATTTCAACAAATTTTGATTTAATTAAAAAATGTACAGAACAAGATAATGTTCTGCAATTAATTATCAAATTTGTAAAAAATTCTTGGCCAAAATATTCAAAAAACGATTCTAAGTTTAAAGCTTTTTATATGATTAGAAATCAACTAACAATTGAGCACGAAATTTTGTTGTGGAATAACAGAATAGTTATTCCTGAAAATTTGCAAAATCGTATGCTTGAAAAGCTACATTTGTCACATTTAGGAGTAATAAAAATGAAAAATATTGCTCGTTCATATTTTTTCTGGCCAAGTATCAATAAGAGTATTGAAAATTTTGTCCTAAAATGTGAAAATTGTGCGGTTAATAAAATATCGCCACCTAAAACAAAATTAAATCCTTGGGAAAGGCCCTTGGAAGTTTTTTCTAGGATTCATATTGACTATATGGGGCCCTTTCTCAACAAATATTTTTTCATTATTTTAGATGCACATTCGAAGTGGGTAGAGGTGTTTCCAACTAATAATATTACGTCACGTTTTACCATTTCGGCATTACACAGTACTTTTGCAAGGTTTGGGTTGCCGAAAACCATTGTTTCGGACAACGCGCGTAATTTTACAAGTGCCGAATTTAAAAAATTTTTGGACAAATTTAATATTAAACACACTACGACAGCTCCATTTTTTCCACAGTCAAATGGAGCTGCGGAAAACGCAGTCAAAAATATTAAAAATGGCTTAAAAAATTGCTTGGGTCGTAACAAAAAATTAGACATACAAGTAGCATTAAATAACTTTTTATTTGATTATAGGAATGCGCTTCATGATACAACAGGTGTATCTCCGGCAATGCTTATGTTTGGTCATGAATTGAGAACGCGCTTTGCTGTTTTAAAACCTGATTTAGAAAATATTCAAGAGCGAGTTTCTAAAAAACAACAAAATCAAATTAAAAATTTTGGAGGCAAAAAATGTGCGAAATTTAAAATAGGCGGTAAAGTGTTGGTAAAAGATTATCGCCAAATAAATAAATTTTCTTGGATACCGGGCTTTATTCATAAAATAATTGGTAAATGCACCTATATTGTTAAAATTCCAGAAATTAATAAAATTTGGAAACGTCACACTAACCAAATTCAGAAAACTAAAATTCAAAGTGGTTTGCCCAATACAGATATCTCTACTAAAAATAGGGAAAATAAAGACAATGACATTATTGATTTGACAGACGAGCAGGAAGATCAACATAGTGATAATTCAAGTAAACTCATTGATGTTCCTATTACGTCTACAGCTCAAAGACCAAAAAGAAATATAAAACCCCCAGAAAGACTAGTTTATGATTAGTATTGACTTTTGTAGCAAAATTATAAAAAAGTTGTTTTATTATGTAATATAAGTTTAGTGTACATAATATATTATTTTTTGGATTATGTAAATGTATTGGTGGGGAAGGATGTAGTGTATTTTACTTATTAAAAGTATAGATGGGTGAACACCTTTTTAGCTGTATGCAAAAACTAACCGATAAGAATGGAATTTATATTTTATACGGAAAGGGGATTTTTTACCTGTGTAAAATAGTGTATATATATATATATATATATATATATATATATATATATATATATATATATATATATATATATATATATATATATATATATATATATATAGATGTTATTGAATAAACGATATATAGTAAAATATAGTCTTGCGTCTCATTTAAATAATTATAACTACTCAGTACTTCACAATTCCCATGTTCAGTTTTTTAAAATTCCAAACTTAAAACCTGTTCCTTTTCACGCAAGACCCAATGCGATTTATATTTGGATAAATATTTTGTGGTAGTGATTTTATTACACGATTTCATTTAGAAATAAAATTTTATATTTCCATAATAATATTTTTGTACCGGATTTAAGTGGGGCATTTCCGGATACTTTAAAACGTTTAGGAGGCTTACTGAGATTTTCATTTTTAAAAAATCTCTTTCATTTAATCAAAGATATACATATTATATTTTGTTTTAAATATTTTATTGTAGACATGAAGACAAACAAACAAAAGTAAAAAATTCCAATCAAATGCATCGATTTAACTGTGTGGTAAGAATATTTCATTGAGTATTTATATCATAAAGCAAGCTATATATTTTATAAAAATACATTTTAATGTTTTGATCTCGCAGAGCAAATATCGGTAATATAGATAAAACATAGTTGTTAGAAAATTGTCAGTAGTTAAGATACATACTGTATATATAATTTAGTGCTTAGTTTGTCAACATACGTAGGTTAATTGAAATACCTTTCATTATAAGTTTTGCATAATTGATGACTAAGCAAAACAATAAGGATTATTATTGCTTATAGGAACCTTATAGAAAAGGTTCTTGATATGGGTTTTGACAATAAAAAGAGTTGATATTTGACTCGTAACAATCATGTTTCTATTACAGCGGCTTAGCTCAACCTCCTTCGTTAATTCCAAGGTTCGGGGTGATAAATGGCCCTTCCCCTGCATAACTGAAATATTGAATTCTTTAGCGGTATTTATCACATTTAGATTTATGAAACAGTTATTGTCAGGTGGAACTAGATAAAGCTAGCATGGGTCTAAAAATAAGCCCCAATGGTTTTTCTTGAGCAACGACCACTGCAATGTCAGGTCAATTTTGAAAGTTATTTCGTTTATTTGTATGATCTCATTGTTTTTGGGAATAACTTGATTTAATCATAATAAAAATTTGGTTAAAATTTACGGAGACCAGAGATGTTATCCTACGCTGACAAATTTTAACGAAGTAAAAAGATTTTTAGCATTTGTAAACTACTACAGAAACTAGCAGCACCGTTAAATTATTTATCAAAAAAAATGTACAACTTCATTGGTCTGCTGAACGTCAACAAGCCTTTACTTTGAAACCTTAAAATCAGTGCTTGTGAGACACCCTGTCCTACACTAGTATCCAAATTTTTCCCTAGATAACACTTTTATTTTAAAGACTGATGCCTCAGGCCATAGTATAGGTGCCGTCGTTTCAAATATTGATCACACACCTATAGTCTAATCAAGCAGAGCATTTAATAAAGCTGAAAAATGATATTCTACAATTGAAAAAGAACTTTTAGCTATAGTTTTAACATAAAACATTTTATGCGACCGAAAAGAACCAGTCGGCACACAGTATTGCCACCGATTGTATCCAAGTCTGTACAAGGCTTTTTGTATCTGAAATAAATTAAAGCCGTTTGTATTTGTCTTCATTTACTTAATTTACATAAACTTATTTTTAAAAATGGCCCAGTGCCCATCGTAGCAGAGCGCTCGGGCAGGCCGAAGTCAAGTAATAAAAGTGCATTTACTTCGTCGCTGCTCATACTATCATTTAAAAAATACTTGTTTTTTTGTCTTTATAACCCAGTAATTTTACAGTCGCCTCTCCGCTTAAAACCCAGTCTTAAAATAGGTACGTAAAAACACCAACCAAAATGTGAACCGTCACATGTCATTTGACATGAAAAATATTTTTGTATGTTAAATTTAGTATTTTTTTTATTTACTTATTAGGAAGTCAAGAACGGCTTAGGTTAGTAAAATTATGACCCATCGGAATCTAAACGATGTGTTTTTTGAGCTATTATGTGAAAGAAATTCCGATGGCACTAAAAACTTACGTTTACTTGGAAGGGAATTACAACAAAGATTTGGAAGGAGGTTAAATGAAAATGATATGACCCAGGTAACGCAATTTATGAGGAAATATCCAGAAATAATCGCGCTGAATTTAGCTTATAATGAAATTGGAGATGAAGGCGTCAAAATTTTAGTAGAACAATTTTTAAATGAAGAAAATAATTTGTACTATCTGAACTTGTTGCATTGTGATATAGAAGCTGAAGGTATGAAATGCTTAGCAAACGCAAAATGTCTGAGATTCAAAGGCTTGAGGCTTGTGGGAAATAAATTGGGACTGGCAGGGGCACGCTTTATAGGGATACTAATTGAAAATTGTTCAAGTCTGGAAGATTTGGATATTGGAGAAACAGACCAAATACTTGAGAGTATCGAGTCTTTACTTATAGTAATCGAGAAAAGTCGATTAAAATCTCTAAATATCTCAAGGATAATACCAACTTCATTCTATTCAAAATACAACGAGTCTGCCCTAGCTGATGATCTTGGAATTTTGCTTAAAATGAATACTTCTCTGGAAGTCCTTAGAGTTCAAAAATGTCAGTTTGATGGTAAGCCAATAATAATAATTGTTAAGGTTGGTTATACACTTTCCATATTTCCCAAATAAGACCTAATCTGGAGTACTGTTTCCACATCTGGGGAGCAGAAACACCTTCGACACTTAACGTTAGAAAAACAAAGTCCTCACAAAAAACGCACTTTTCTTGCTCATCTGCTGGGGATCTGTTTCTTTTCTACAGAGATTTTCACAGATCTTGCTAAGATGAACTAACCGTTATCATACCCCCCTGACTGTCCCTAACAGAACAACGAGAAGCGCGTCATCCCTTTGATGACCTGCTACAAAAATCTGGAACATTCCACTTTTCTTACTCATTCATACTTAAGACCTCCAGATTATGGAAAAAATTGCGAACAGAGGTCCTCTCTTCCCCTTTCAACCTCCACCTCCAAGTACGGTAGTACTTATGCTTGAGGCACAAGAATAAATAAATAACCACAAGGATAACTCTCTAGCGGCACGTTAGTTCTAAGCCTCTAACACCGAGGGACCTTGAGTCAGTGTTCAAGCAAAATTTTATGATATTGACATAGGCGGACCTAGCAAATAATATGTTGTAATGTTAAATTAATAAAAAAAAATGATTTAGTTAACAATGTGATTAGTGGGTTGTCTTAGGTAGAGCACAATGCTTTAAAATATACTGAGTACCTATATTATATAGGTATCCCAAGGTATTTTGACGTATTTCACACAAATTGCTCTCTTCACAGAGAAGTTGTTTACTTGCAGTTATATGGAGAACGAGGAAAAAATAAGAACTGTGATTTTTAGAAATTATATTGACACAAGCGGATGGATTAAGAGATGCCGGAAATAAAGTATACTTTTTAATTTTATTTTGAGTTACGCAGGAGTCAGCAATGATAAAATATTTTAAATAAAAAATTGCTTCAAGTTAGGTGAATAAAACAGGTGTTATGATAATAAATAATCTTACTATTTTTTACAGTCCTAAAATTTCAATTCATAAATTTAAAAGCATAAAATAACCTTACTCTACCATACAACCTAATCAAATACTGGTGCGGAAAACTTTTGCAAGGATGAACCAAGCGGCTATCTTTACAAATATTTACAATGTGGGTACTTTGTTTTCAAAATTTCAAATTTCTTTCAAAATATTTACTTATTTATTTATTTATTTATTTATTTATTTATTCAAACAGTACACTACAGAACTTACGTCTAAATGGTACAACACATTATAAATATTAAGAATTAAAATATAAAAGTAAATCTCTCTTTAATACCGAAAGACTTATGGCAAAAATGTCACAATTTAAAAAATGTCTATTATAGTTGTATAACAGCCTCTCGATGAAAGCACTGCGACCGTAGTTAGTTCTATGTGTTTGATTATGAAATAACTGCACCTGCCTGGTTCTCCGCGAATCTACGAAAAAAGATCGCCAACTGGTCGCGCGTAAAAATGTCGCGCGCAAATGGGCGCATAGCAAAAGGTCGCCGGCGAAAAAAGAGCGCCGACAAAAAAAGGGCGTGCGGAATTGATCGCGCGAAAAAAGGTCGCGTAGGAAAAGTTTTTAAATCAATATATCTAAAGGTTGGTGGAACCAAGATGGAGAGGGCGTTTATGGTTAATCAGTGAGGGATTTCGAAAAGCCTTTCTTGGATATGATTGATAGCTAAATATTTAAAAATATTTTAATATTAGCTATCAATCGTATCCAAAACAAAGCCTTTGTCAGTTTAACTTTCCTTCACACTTTATCCAGGCTTAGGACTGGCAGTTGATAACTGGCGCGTTTAAAAGTTTTTTTGTGTTTTGTGTTTTTTTTTATTTTGTTTTTTAATTGTTGTTGTTGATAAGCCGGCTTTCACAAAGTCTTTGTCAGTTTTGTTTTCGCTTTTATATCTGTAGTTGAAAGTTATGGGCAATTCCTCTTCAATATTCTAAATTTGGCCGATTGCCGTATTGTTGACAAATAGTTTTTATTCGCTGCGCCGTGTCTTTATAAGTTTTTTTACGTGGTGGTTCGTTACCGGCTATATACTGCTCAATTTTCAAACGAATCAAACTTTCTTCTTTTTTCAACCCATTGATAAATTTCCATAAATTTGGATGTACTGCATTTAATAGAGGAGAAGCTATTGTGCCATCCTTCGACAGAATTATTTGTACGTGGTAGATCTTCGTCTATGAATTGAAAGCAATTCCAAAGATTTCGTGAAAACATCGGCTGTCTTCTTTGGTGTCGCCGATTCAAACGACCTATCCATACACCTTCAAAGTAGTTTATTAACGGCAATAGTAAATTTTCATTGTGCGTGTAAAATTCGCTCTCCGGCAGCTCTTCGAATGTTGCAACAACATTTTCTTCAGGTACGAAGGCCAGAGCAGCCAATTGTCGCAGATGTAGAGCAAAATTCGCGTCTTCTGTATAAACTTGTTGCAAGCCTGCACCTTGCATGTTTCTCCACAAACATTGCGTAAAATGAAAGAAGCAGCCACGGATTCTGACTTCAGGAAACTCTTCTTGTATAGCATTAATTGCTGCTCTGTCAAAATCCACCATTATTGTTGTAGGTCGTAAACCTGGTCGTAACCTTTTTAATTCCTGGAAGAGTCGAATGTATGTTGCCTGAGTTTTATTAGGAAGAAGAGCAAAAACAGTCGGTAAAACGTTGCTATACTGTACGCCATGGATTGTATACAGCTGACCAAACAATAGAGGAGTGCATGTAAATGTTCCATCAGCATACCAGTGGTCACATCTCTCCATATAATTTAAATTTCTTTCGGTGGAAAATATTAAAATTCTTTGCTCGTTTGGACCACTATGGAATAAAAGAAACGGTTCGCCATTGCTATTTTTTGTGTATTCTTCCGGAATAGCAAGGTCGGTTAAATTTCTAGGATTTGCCGGGATAGCTTCGATTCTTTGCCGTGTGTGCTGAATAGTTCGCTTTAAGGATGGAATGGAAGGTAACTTCCCAGTTGCGCCCACAGAAACTTCTTGTGAAACAGTAGCTATTATACCTTGTGTGGTTAGTTCAACTTGATGAGCTAGTTCCTTTATTCTATTGCAAGCTCTCTTTGCCTCTACTATGGATGCATCTGCAACGTGGTTGTGGCTTGTACTTTTCACTGCTTCAACTCCCACTGTGTGAACTCTCCCGGTACATTTATACTTCTTGTATTGGCCACACTTCCATATTGTCTTTTCACCGATTATTTTTTCCTTTCTGTGGATACATCCATTGTACACTAACATATTGGCACCTTTCTGACTTTTTACGTAAGTTAACACCATCCTGACAAATCGACAACTTAACGAATAATAAACTAGGATATTTTGCCAAACTGTTCTTATACCCTTTTAAAAACCAATTAAGTTAGGTACACGTATGGTTAAGGATTTTATAACTAGGAGTACTTGTAATCCCATTGTTTGTTTATTTCTGGAATTTCAAGGTATTTTAATTCTCACGTGCAAAGCTATTAAAACGGATTAAAATAAGGGTAAAGGTTTAATAAGCTATTAAAACGGATTAAAATAAGGGTAAAGGTTTAATGAGGGGGGTATTTATGGTCCATTTGTTCGTTAAGTCGAAAAACAGGGCAATAAGGAACTAAGACACATATCGATATTTTCCTACGCGCCCTTTTTACGCGCGATCAATTGCAAGCGGCCTTTTTTCGTCGGCGATCTTTTTTCGCCGGCGACCATTTGATACGCGCCCAATTGTGCGCGATATTTTTTCGCGCGACCAATTGTTGGCGATCTTTTTTCGCGACACCGTTCTCCGCAATGGTACGCGAAACAAAACAGCTTCAAGTAAGCCCCTGCAGTCCACTGAACCGTTAAGCAGCTTATGAAGAAAAATTATAAGGGCTCTTTGTCTTCGGTATTGTTTCTTATAAATGTATATAATTTACAGAATCGTTATGGGGCATCTTTAAGTTTCCAAATGTATCTAATTTAACATTTTGATACGCTCTGTAATAACAAAATAACGAGGTTTCGTCCAAGTTTTGGTGAGATTTCGAATACTCTTCACATGTGGCGCACTTATGAATATTTAAGCATTTTTTAATAAGCAAAGTGGAAAAAAAATCCAAAAAGATTGTTTTGAAAATCAGTCCGAAATTTAGGTGTGGCATCTTGTGGCGATGAAACTGATGCCGAAACAGGTATATCATCATCTTTTAGTAGATCTGATAATTTTAATAGAACGTTATCCGCATCAGTTTCACAATTTTCATTACCAGAATTGAAAATTCTAATATACGGAAATTTTTTAAATGTTCTTTTGAATTGAATTGGCGTAGAATTTTTGCAGTTTGCATTTTGTTGCCTAACGGACCCAAAAAAATCCTCCAAGCAATCTTGACTTAGGCGTCGGGTGAACAAAAAGTAAACGTTTTTTGACTTCAGAACAGGCCGTTAATTCAAAAGTGCATTTATCGAAATTTTGAATTCAGTAATAAATTTCATTGTATTAGTTACGTTTTTACTCCGTTTTTATCTACAGCCGTTAAATTGTGAAATAGCTGTATTGAATCATTTAATAAGTTAGTTTCATAGTCGAGACTTTTAAATGACAGGTTAATGTTTTTAGCGCCTGGTGATTTTGATGACTTGAAAACACAATCGAAGTGTTAGTCAATTTTTTCAATAAAGTCACATGTTTTCAAAATTGCTTGGAAAAACATAAGAGTTTGGGTGCCGCTTTTACCCAATAACATTTATGGAGTTCATAAAATTGTACAATATGTTTCCAAGAATCTCTGTTACCATTTACAATAAAATTATATTTCATTAAGCTGTTTCACTTGATCACTTCATTTTTGGCGCCCCCTGATGTGGCGCCTGAAGCGCTCGGCTCACGTTTCATGCGAGCTCAAGCCCTACCGGTAGTCACTTTTTGTTTCATGTACTACTGGTAGAGATTGCGACCTTTACCAAGATCCAGAGACATAGCCAGAACCCAAAGGGAAGTCGCCCCTTGCGCCTAAACACACAGCAAGCGCCAAGTGTCAGCCACGCGCAGTCCGCCGTGTCTTACCAGCTTGATCTTCTCTCCCACTGAACTTCTTTATAACGATAGTAATGAGACGGGTACAAAGCGCACATCTGGTGAAACTATGGTGCCGGTTGGTCAACACAACTAGCCTCAGGACCAGCCAAAAATGCAAAATTTTCATCACTCCAGCTTAGTGCACCCCAAAGTCCGGGTGACCGGACTCCTTGCAGAAGGGAGACCCCTGCTGTACTCGGAGTCGGAAACAAAACTAGCCGATTCTATCACCAGGACTCAGGAAGCGTGACTGCTGTGTCGGATTAATCGTCATAAACTGTCCGAACCAGAACCAGCTGACGGACGATTTCAACGTGTGGCGCCTATGATGTGTCGTGCTTTGTCGGTGTGTCACTAACATGTTGGAACTCCTTAATAATAGAACTTCTTTAAAGGTATAAATTAAAATGAACCAAAGTACTAGGATGGTAACCAGTTTATCTCCCATTTGGGCTACTTTTATCTTCGTTTTGTCTTAAGCGTGTGTTGTACTAAGCCTGTGAGCTTCTGTAAAAACTGAAAATCATGAAACTTATAGTTTGTTTGTATTCTTGTATTTTATAGCTTTGTATACTTTTACATTATATATTCGTAAATGTACCCTCCGATGTAAACATTTTTAAAGCTAGCGGCTAGCTTTAAAAATTTATACATCAGCTAGCTACTAGTGCAGGAAAAATGTCATACTGTCGTATTTATTCTAAACCATATACTGTATTATAATATTAATTTATTATGTTATTTATTTTAATTTCGGAAACCGTTCTACGAATTACCATTGCATATCAATAGCCTCGCAATTGTTTTGTGAACCCTGAGCAGTTTATTCTGTTTGTATAAACTGTTCTTGAGAGATTAATATACCGTGTGTCCTGGGATGGACCTAACTATACCTGTAAACTTTCTTATTTTGCATGTTAGAAGAAAAAGTCCTAATTCATAAAAAAATTGGGTTAAGCTAAAAAGTCCATAGCCATATTCAAAATTTCGAATTAACATATAGAGTCCTTAAAAAGCGAGAAAAAGTAAAAATAAGTCAAGAATAAAGTACCTGGTATTTGATAAAAAGGCAAAATGTTACAGGAAAAAGAGGCCTGTATCATCAATAAAAGTTGAGATATCAAATTTGAACCTTGTATCTCAAGGTTGATTTTTTTGCCTTTATTAGAATTAAAGTAATTGTTGGGGAAACCCAACAGTTCGTTTAATTTCTATATTTCTATTTTTATTTCCATATAAATATTAATAACCAAGCAGGTATAAAATGTCTTTCAAATAATAAAACTCGAAGTCGCATCTCTTGTTTATTTAACTATTTAACAAAGCCCATTTCGTAGAAAATATCTAAAGAAAATCTTTATCTCAATTTATTCTATTCTAAGATGGCACATTTGTCGGCGAAACTTCAAAAGCCTAGTTTCCTTAGAAAATATCTTATCTTTTAGTTTTATTGTTTTAGCGTTCTAGAGATCACATGCATACAAAAGTCTAACATTGCTACAGATATCGTAACTCCCCTTTCGTCTTCTAGTGGTCGTACCCAAGTATCAGGAATCACCCCTTTCAACAGTCCAATTAAATAATATCTGCTTACAGATGATTCGTAAGCATCATTGCAAAAAATAACTCTGGTTGGTCAACCCTATCACCACCGCGGGGGTTGTAACCTTTGATAATCTAGAAGCAGTCGGTCGGAGCAACGGAGTCAGTAGATCCAGAAGTTCGACGAGAGGACGTCAAGTCAAACGCGACGGATAAAACACGTCGCAGTAAAAGTGATGCGGTAACAAAGTTCCGCTTCTCTCCTGCACCCCTCATTTCAAAAGGCAAAGTCCTGTTCTTTTCGGGTCGTCAGTGCCTAATCTAAGAGGCAAAGTCCTGCTTTCTTCTCGGGTCATAAAACATAATTAAAACAATCTTCCCCAGGCCTCCAGTGCCGGAATAACGTGATATTTTCACATCATCTACAAACAATCTTTCGACCTAAGAGCCAAACAAGGACCTACTCATCCTTAACTTAGCTTCGTCATAATAATCTTCGTTATAATACGTGCTTCGTTATACTAATACTATCTCGTTATAACTTCTGACGAAGTTTCATGCAAGAAGTAAAATCTCGCAAATACAGTGTTATGAAAAATAAACTTTCTTCTTACAACTGTCGGACTCAAGAGTTGTGTTATGTAAATATATAAATAACTATAAATATACATAGTGCTTAGTGAGATTGATGTCTT
The DNA here is from genome assembly GCA_963971165.1 of Philopedon plagiatum. Classification (NCBI taxonomy): domain Eukaryota; kingdom Metazoa; phylum Arthropoda; class Insecta; order Coleoptera; family Curculionidae; genus Philopedon; species Philopedon plagiatum. The sequence goes on along the minus strand of OZ020192.1, from coordinate 86,189,664 downwards.
TTAATGTCTATAAGTTGCAGCTGCCAGAGATTGCGCTCCCAGATTAAAATGAACCAGCAACCCATGGAAATAGTTTACAGTAAGATGGAGGTAAGGTTTTGGTAAGAGCCCCTTATCCATCCAGTAGTAATTATACAAATTTAGCCAAAGTGATTATTGCAGTTTTCCACAACAGTAAACGCAGTTGATATTTAACCCAAATTATGTATTTAAAGTCAAAAAACCTGCCAAAAAATTTGGGATGATGTTGATTGTAGAGCAAGGAATGCATTTAGTAAAATACTACGGTAAAGGTGAAATATCATATCGCTTTGCAATGGATCTGTTTAATAGAAAGGATCCGGGAGTTACGTTTGTCTAAACTGTGTTCGGGAATTAGTAAGAAAGCTTGGTAGACCAGGTGTTGTAACATCTGAAGAAGCAAAAACGCATTTATGACGAAAATGATGCCGCTACATTGCTATTGATTCGGTAATAAATTTCCCCAAGAAATCAGTAAGGAAAGAGACACTACTGGACCTACTTTTTGGTAAAAGCCACTCACAGAGAGTTCTATCAGAAGACAACATCTATCCTTACAAACCGGTGAGATTTTATAAACCTGAAGGAGGCGATGATGCGCCTCGTTTAGGATTTTGTTTGTTGATAGAAGAACGAATTATAATGGAAAGATATATTTACAGAAACATTGTTTTCTCTGACGACACAACATTCACCATGAATGGAGTCGTTAGCAGCCTAACTTCTAGATATTGGTTGAATAAAATTCCAAAGTTCCGAATTATAACAAATAGTCAGCGATATAAAAAAGTAAATGTTTGGTGTACAATAATGTATAATAAAATTATTGGTCCCTATTTTTTATGACGGTACCGTAAACCAGAATACATACATACAGATATTGGAAAACTTCTTACTCCCTGCTCTGGATGAAGTAAACTTGTATGTGAGACAGACACTTCATTTTCAACACGACAGGGGTTGTCCGGCACATTTAGAAATTCGAGTTAGGAAGTGGACATTTTGCTAACAAATGGATTGGAAAGGTCGGTCCTATTAGATGGCCTCCACGTTCCCCAGGCATTACCCCACTAGATTTTTTTATGGAGACATCTCAGACAAAAAGTTTATGTGATGAAAATCTTTGAAAACATTACAGAAGCAATAGCCGATATAAATAAGCATACCATTCATCTAGTGTACGAAAAATTTAGGACACTGACTGAAAAATATATAGCAGTAGGAGGACAACATGTAGAGTACTGTTTCTTTGTATTTTTGTTTTCGTTGTTCGATAAATTATTAACTTTAGAGTAATTTGTATAATTATTATTACTTTAATCATAATATTGTGAAAAATATCAACGTTAAGATACTGGTTTAAATTAAGATATTCTAGTTGATTAGTTAGGTTTTGATAAGTTTTTGGCCTGTCATTGTCAATAAGTTGTCATTAAAAATTTATGATTTTTCTAATATTTCAGCGATTTGCTTGGGTTTCAAATAATTTTCATCTTGGAACGTGTTACTAGAACGAGTTTAGGTCTATTCTTGTGGAAAGTACCTACGTACTGAAATTGCAATTTTCTTTATAAATTTGCAAAAAAAACGCAGAAACAAATTCATAGCATACAACCTCTTAATCTTACACTTGTCAGTTTAAAACTTTTGGTTGCCAAATTAGACCGGTCTAGCTTTGGAGAATCTGGGCATGTTTAGTAAATCTTACTATAATTTAGCTACCCTTACAACACCCTACGTGATATTTCGTGGATGCGCTATGTCTTTAAGCGTATACGTCACGATATTTATATAATAAAATCATTAACTTAATTATTTCTGAACTGAAACTGAAATATATTTAAAATGTTTTAGGACATGATGTTGAGATACTTTTAGGAGGTCTTCGTTCACACCATAATTTATTAATGCTGGATCTGGCTGCCAATAAAATTGGTGATCATGGTATAGAATTTTTAGCAGAATGGTTTAAAACTAGGCCTCAACTGTTAGCCCTAAGAGTACCTGCAAATGATATTTCAAATGTAGGTGCTCAAGCTTTAGGGCTAACTCTTCCTTTCTCAAGAATAAGATTATTAGATCTTCAGAATAATAGGATTCGTAGAAAAGGTACGCTATTGCTTTATGCACCTTACAAAAAATACAGCTAGCCCCATGTGCAGTTTTGTGCCCCTTTCCATTAATTGACGCCCCATTTTCTTTATTTAATTCTTATAAATAATCAGATTCAACTAGTTTATTTCAACTAGTTATTATAATTATAATTATAATTATAATTATAATTATAATTATAATTATAATTATAATTATAATTATAATTATAATTATAATTATAATTATAATTATAATTATAAATATAATTAATATAATTAATATTTATAATTATAATTATAATTATAATTATAATTATATATTATAATACAGGAGGATGTTGTGTCGATGAGTGCTTGAGTTTGAGATAAAAAACAAAATGAATTTGTCAATTTTAAATTGATTTATTTAGATATTTCATTTTAACAATTACCTCAAAATTTAATATTTATAATTCAATTTAATGATCTAATACCATAAGATAGACGGCATAGTGCATATGAATGACATTTACGTTGTGTGAAATTTTTGTATATAGTTTTATGAGAATGTTAAATATTTTTATATATAATTAATACGGTTCAAATATATTCCAGATATTAATTAAAAACAAATATTATTTGTAATGCATTTTGCTACTTTCCCTTTTTATGCAATATTCTCAGGTAAATTCCCGAAAAAATATTTTCTTAATTTTGTTTTAGGTTTATCGGATATTTTAAACAGCCTAATAAAGTCCACTCAGATTCGAATGCTGTACCTCTGGGGTAACAGTTTTACCTCTAGTGAACTGAATAAACTGCGTCAAATGGTGAAAGTTGGTATATTAAATCAGGAGTACATTGATATAAAAATTTACACAGTGGATGGAGTTGCACAAGGTGCATATTATCCATCATGCCGTTTTAAACACAAAATGTACTCAGTACTAGACTATGGTTATCCACCAGAGTTAAAAATCATTAAAAATGAAATAGATGATGTAACTAGGAAACCTAGAGCTCTGGTAAATTTTAACTTTGTTGAAAAATTTCCTCCTGCTGAAGATAGATCAGAAAAGCTGAAGGAGAAACCAAGTAAAATATTTCTTAACATTAAAAAAAGAAATAAAGAAGAAAGTCAAGAGCAAAATAAAGAAGAAAATAAAGAGGAAAATAAAAATTTATTAAATTAACACTGCTTCTAAGATTTTTTATCAAGTTTTTGGTCATAGGGATTATGGCAGCACAGGTCAATAGTTGTATGCTAAAAAAAGATAAAGTGCGGTGGAACTAATGTAGTTAAGAAAATGTAGTAATCGCATCACAGTTATGCTAACTATTTTTCACTATTTTCACAAACCATGCAACTTAAGGAACGCTTTTATGGAAACGGACGCTCAAAACTCAATTTTTAGGGATCAAATATTTTACTAATCTAAATAATTATCTTCCTGCTGATATGTTCAGGATTTTTGCAATTATTTAACTTATACATTTGCGATTTACCTGCTAAATAAGTACAGTGTGCTCTTTCACTATAACTGAATTTCATAATCTTAATTCTAAAATCCTAAATTACTTTGGGAATAATGCAACTGAAGACCTTAGGGCAACAAGGATATAAGCCTTTGTTTGAAAATGCAGATTTCTGCCTTTTTGGGAATGTATACGAGTATAACGGTATTTAAGTGTAGAGCTGACTTGAAGTTGATCCGCCCAAAAATAGCACCAAATTCGCAATTTGACGTTTTTGATTCTATAAAATTTAGGCGTATATTTGGAACAACAACGATACAAGTCACAGAAAAAATTAAATGACCGACACCTGTGAGCAAGCAGTGAAACTCAAATCGGAGTTCTTTAACTCTCCTAGTGACGAATCTTTTGACTATCATCTAATGACCCTGAAACAGTAAGTTAAAAATATTTGTGGCTTGTACCATTTTTAAACCAAACAGTGTAGCGTGTATTTTGTAAGCTAGTTGTTGTGTTTTGAGGTTTTGCATCAGTTTAAACGTTTTTATAATAACATTGCATGTTTAGGGTTCTATGGACAATTTTGCTGTACAAAATTTTCCTTAACTTGTTTTGTTTAATCGAATAAAATAATAATTTTCATTTTTTGTGGCTTATACCCTTCTAGTTCTTTTTTATTTTAGGAAACAAACCATGTCCATGTGCGAATTGCGACAGTTGACGCAGAAAATCCAATTTCTAAAGAATATGATGCTAGCTAAACTCCTAAAACTTCTAGAGGACCATTATCGACCCCAGAAAAGAATACTCCTCCAAGATGGAGACAAATACCTTTGAATAGAAGACAGACAAATAAAAAAAGAACTAAAACAAATCTTGGTCACTGCTACTATAAGAACCACAAACTTTTTTCAATCTAAAAGGTTAGTTTGTTTCGTTTCATTAAATAAGAACTGAATCCTTTTAATAGGCAGTCTAATTTAACTAAAATAAACCTTTCCATGATTAGGTAAGCCAAAATAAACTAATAAAACTAAAATAAAAAAAAAACCAGCGCCGAGTTTAACCTTATTTTCATTAAAATCAATATAATTTTTTGAGGGGAAAAAGGGTACAGGTCAACTTTTTTCTAAACTTTTTATTTCTTTTAGAAACGTGTTAAGGGTATTTCAAAACTTTTTTTTATTACATTAATATACAGGGTGTTACAAAAATGCGATAAGAAATTTTAAGGACAGATTCTACCTCTAAAAATATGAAAATAAGTTCATATAGACGTGGATCCTCAAACGCTTCTTTTACGAGAATCAGGATGTTTAATATTTTCACACCTCAAGTATTCCAAAGTGTTAGGAGAAATATGCGAAGACAATTAAGAGCATGTATTGAAGCACGGAGAAGCCGTTTCCAGCATCTAATATTATAAACTTAAATCAAAAATCACTGTTTCCTGAGCAAAAAATATGTAAAAAAATCTTTTTCATTATTTATTTTTATTGTAAGAAATAAATTAATTTTTATCCCGAAAACGGTGCGTCAGAATGAAAAAGCTCATAGATCACTCTTCACGCAGAATAAATTGGGCTTTAAGAGAACGATATCAATTTTGCAAATAACCAGTGGCGTGCCATTTTTTCGGTAAAAATAAAAACTTACCAGCACGCACGCCTCTGATGCAGGTGCATTAGAAAATAAATTTATTTCATATAAAGGTACCATTTGATTACATACTGACGTGTAACAAAATTTATGTCAATATTTTAACGCATATTCGAGAAATTAAAAAGAAACTTTTAAAAAAGAAAATATTAAACACCCTCTATCTCGAAAAAGAACCGTTTGATGATCCATGTTTATATAAACTTATTTTCATATTTTTAAATGTAGAATCTGCCCTTACATCCTTTTGTAACACCCTGTACACAGTGTGTAACTAAAATATGGAAACCTCGAAATATCTTGCAAACCGTTCATTCGATTTTTATGAAATCTTGCACACTTAGGTAAGAAATTACGCCCCATCCAATGGTTAGTTCTGCATTGCTGTCAAGTTTACCGTTTTCCTGAAATTGTCAGGATTTTTTTATATAGAACGCTCTATATTTCATTCCATTGTCGAATTCTGCTTAAAATTCTGAATACCTCTTCTTGGAAACATTTTATTCTAAAGTTAACAGTTTTTGAGAAAATGGTGGTCAAAAATCGATATTTTATTTTATTTTACCTTAAAATACCTGTACACGAAAGTTTACCTGAAATCTTTATTACCCTAAAGTTGCACGTGATTTTGGCGCACCTGCAAGAATCTTTTAGGTTTCTGAGCCCGCAACATGGTTTAGGATTGTGGTCAGGACAAGCCTGGGAAAGTACCGTAAAATGAGGTGAATAGGGTCAATTTTCAACTTTGAACCTCGATAACTTTGAAACCGTTGTGCGGAAAAATTTGGACATAGGTTACTATTATGAGTCCCTACTTGTAGAATAGAACTACTATATAAGTTTTAAGAAATTCAGTAGGAGTCAGCATATATATATTTTTTCACCCTTGACCCTATTCACCCCAAAGTCGGGGTCAATAGGGTCACCCATTAAAAGTTAATCTAAATTACGATTAAATCGCTGCTGGAGTAAAAAGGGTCAGCTGAACTGTTTTAAAAAGATAATATTTGGCTTTTTTTGCAAAAATAGGTAACAAACGTTATATATTAAACTTTACATAAAATATTTGTGGTCAAATTGTCTGCTAAAAAAGCCAAAAATATTATTGTAAAAATAGGATAAATAGGTAAATAAAGTACAAATTGGTTTCTAAGCGTCCCTGTATTACGAATCAAATGTGTTACAATACAGTAATAAACTATATCAAATGTTCGCCCTAACAAATATTCGGCTTAACACAAACACCACTTAATATAATAAAACACTAATTATATAACTTTGTTGCTGGGACACTTACCTTTAAGTTACACAAACACAAAAATCTTTGTCCATTAATTTCAACAAAAAAACGGGACACGTTTACGGGATAACATTTTCGCCGTTAAATATTACGAATATTATCGTGGCTAACACGCCCCTGGTTGTTTAACAGCACACATAAATATCACGTCAGGTGTTGGCAAGTGTCAACAAGTAAAGGGCATATCCGAAAATCGGCACCGTTCGCGCATTTTATTTTTAAACTGTATTTAGGTAACGAACACACTTTCGACCCTATTCACCCTCAAGACCCTATTCACCCCATTTTACGGTATTCACCATGAATTCACATAGCATTGGGATAGATATAAAATCAACAAGATTGATGATCCATGTTACACCGAGAAATTGAAGAAAGCTGTTGCCGAATTTTCTTCCTTACATGTTTAGCTGGTTTTATGCCTAATGTAAAAAGAAATACTTGATCTCGAGATTCCTTTACCTGTGTTCAATTTATATTAAGACTCTTGTTACATTTTCTAAAAACATTTTGAAATAAAATAACTATTTTTGTTACAAAACGCTCCTATACAAAATCGGTTTTTGGTGGAGAAGGGGGGTATGACCACACTTTGCACAATCCTACATGTATATCTGTATTAAAACACATGATTGCAGGCCACCATATACCCAGTTTCTGGGTCTTTTCAGGATCCCCTTATAAAAAAACAGTTTTTTGGCCATATTTTCCGTAAATGAGCAGCTCAGATTTTCATTCCAACGAAGATCGACTCCATAAATGTTCCAGAACACCCCCCGGTTTTTAGATTTCCGGGCCATTTTTGACAAACCTATGCATCATTGGGGATAGCTGTGACGTAACGCGCCTCTTGTTATTCTGTTAGGAACAGTGAAGGGGGAATAGTACCGGCTAGTTCTTCACAGTTCTTCAGATCAAAATCCGTGGGAGTACCTGTAGAAAAGGAATAAATCCCCAACAGCGCGGCGATGAGCGAGAGAAGGGTGGTTCTTGTGAGGACTGGCTCATTGAGGAGTCGAATTGCTTTCTTTTGGATAGAATCAAAGATGTTCAGTGTCGAAGGCGATGTCGCTCCCCATATGTGGGAGCAGCACTCTAGGTTGGGTCTTATTTGGGAAACATAGAGAGTGTATAAGTTGAAAGAGGAGAAGCATATTCTGGCTCGAAAGAAAAAACCAAGCTTTTTAGCTGCCGATGTGGCTACAGAAGTAATGTGTTTGTGCCAGCTGAGATCATGTTCGAAAGCAATGCCAACAAGATCAAACGTTTCATTGTTCTGTAGGGCTTTGCCATTCATATAGACGGGGTAAGTGTTGGCAGATTTTTTGCGCGACAGGGAGCAAGATTGGGGTTTGGGAAACGGATAGGTGTAAAGATCTGCGTCTATAATTTATCCAGCTCTTGATTCGAGACCTGTATGGAAAAATGAATATTGGAGTGACTAGTAGTTAGCATAACTGTGGATGGAATGGGTACTTGAAGAGAGCAGGTCATTAATGTGAAGAAGAAGTAGGGTTGTTGCCAGGACTGAAGCATGGGGGACGCCAGCATTGATAGGATGGAAGTAAGATGAGTGACCGTCAACCACGACAGATTACAAACTCTTGTTGCGTTCGCATTCTTTCCCCATAACCCAGTATTATTAACATTTCAATTCTTTGGGTTTCTGTTAAATGATTCATTTGTTGTTAATAAATGAAAGTGACAATGTCAGAAATGTCAGGTAAACTTTCGTGTACAGGTATTTTAAGGTAAAATACAATAAAATAACGATATTTGACCACAATTTTCTGAAAAACTGTTAACTTTTGGATGGAATGTTCCCAATAAGGAGTATTAAGAATTGTAAGCTGAATTCGAAAATCGAATAAAATATACAACGTTCCATTAAAAAAAAAGTTCCTGTCGATTTCAGGAAAACGGTAAACTTGACAACAATGTGGAACTCACCATTGGATCGGGCGTAGTTTCGCACCTAAGTGTACCAAAGTTCACTAAAACCGGACGAACGGTTTGCAAGATATTTCGAACCAAATTTTCCATATTCTTGTTACACACTGTATGTACCACATAACCAGTGCGGTTGGTGAAATTTCAAAGTTGCTTATCTCTGTTCATACTTACAGGACCCGTACCAAATTTAGGGGTTTTAATAGCGAGCCCACTGGGAATGTTTTGGTAAAGAAAAAAATCATTTTGTAATTTGCGAAAAAAAAGTTAAATTTTTGGTGCGCTGCGACGCACTTTGTTCAAAAAAAAGTGTTTGATTAAAACCTGTCAAAGATACTATGATGAGTATCATTGACCAAGTACTTACCGCTTAACTTGAAAGGAACATTAAACAAAAATAATCAGGAAGATACTCTAAGAAAGAAACAGAATCAGCAGGGTGTTCTGTGTGAATCAGGTTGTAGTAGAGCGCGTGCAAATTCGCCCTCAGCTCAGTTAGCCGGAAAAGGTTCGATTGGACGCCACCAGTTTTTTACACCGACACAAACTGGAAGTCGCCTAGGTGGTCCAGGAACCTGCTTCAACATATAACAAACCCGCTATTCATAATTCAAAATTAAAAACATAGGGCGCAGTGAGCTGAACAGAAACAACTTAATACTTCTAATGCTGTACATATATTTGCACAATAAAAAAAAATTACAGGTGTTTACAGTTGTACACACAAAAAAAAATTAAAATTGGGCGATTTTTGCCCCGCAAAATAGAAAACGTTACACTAAATAATTTCCTGAGGAAGATTGTCCTCATACAGAAAAATATAGGTAGGCTCCTTAGCCCCTACTGAAAACCATAGGAAGGCTGCTTAGCGCCCGCCAAAAAGAAATAGGGATGCCTTGTATCCCCTACAGGAGAAAATAATAGGGATGCTTTTCAGCCCCTCCGGAAGACCCTAGGAACAAAACAATTCCTAGTAGTTACAGTAATTTAAATTTGATTAATAAAAAAAATATATTTGAAGTTACGTTAATAATTAAAAATAAAAATCAGAAGTTACGTTAATAGAAAAGATTACTATTCGGAGAGAAACAATTATTGACTTGAACTAAAGCGCCAAAATTTAATTAATTTTCTTATTAATTAATTAATTAATTTAATATTAAAAGAGAAAGCCATCGGCTTGAACTGAATCACAAAATTTAGGTAAGTAGAAAAATATTCAAAAATAAGAAGCTACGTTAATATAAAAAAAATTACTAGTAAAAGAGAAAGTAATGATTAAAACCCACTTGCACAATTTAAGCAAGCTTAAGATAATATTTCAAAGTTAGGTTGATAAACAAAATAAATTATTATTAAAGGACATCGATAACTAAATAAACTTGTACCGTTCCTTGATACTTTAGTGATAAACGTTAATATTTACAAACTACTACATGATCACTAACTGACCAGGTTTAACGCCGTATCATGTTATCTTACATTAACAATAAAGATAATAAAGGTACAGCAAAAGCAAAATAATTGACACTTAAATCATAATTTTACGCAGGATTCAAAGTATAAACAAAGAAAAGGCTTCAGCGAAGGCAGTAAAAATAACTAAAAATGGAAACCTCTACGGTAGCTTGACTTAAAGGTTAATCATTAGCACTACTCGTGTAAAGCGAATCAACGTAAGATAACATAAGAATAATAATTGACTTCAGAAAAATTTTAGTCATTTAAATTAAGAGAAAGCACCCTGTATAGGGAGAAACGGTTCAAATATAAACAATGAAAATACACACCGCTTATGTACATTTATAAAAGCACAAATATTACATTAAACGCAAAATATACCGCTAATGTACATCTATCACAAATTTAGATTTAATTAGTGTGTAACTCTTGTGTTTATAAGTTGCTATGGCCGTAAATGAATAAATAAATAAAAACACAAAGCTTAAATTACAAGCAAATAACTTGCTACCATAAAATTACCTAACTACTCCAGGTTCCCAATGCAAATAATACGATACAACAAAAGCAGGTTTAACTAATTATATAGCATCTATGTAACTAAACTACCCTAAGTTCCAAGCGGTACGATATAATAAATAGATGTAAAATGTGTACGGGCTACAAGTTACTTCACCCCAAAACATTGGTCAAATGACAAATCTGAAAGTAAAATAGCAGGCTAACTAACCCCTCTGAAAGAATAAAATAGTACTTATCCAATCCATATAAATAAAAGCTAAAATAAATCTACAATTTCCAACCTTATAAAAATAAATCCCGTAAGACCCCAAGCTCCCATACACATTTTAATTACGGTTTTAAATTAAAATCAGATAGCCCCATTACTCCTGTATGTGTTTTGCGATAACGTCAATCAAAAAAAAAAAAAAACCGATAAAAACAATCTACACTTACTAAGAGAGCTACTGACTTACTTAAAATCAAATAAAATCTGGCTCGTAGGCTGGTATAAAGAGGTCTTAAACATAACTTATAGATTGTACGAGCAAGCTTTACAGCCAACCATCAAGACTCAAAAAGTTATTCGCAAATTAGTTAAAGTGATATTAATATTCATTTAAGAAATTGAAGGCTTGACTACTATAACTCAAAATATGGTGTAGCAATAAGAACCACCCGAGAAAACTAGAGTCTTACTTAGAACATAGTACCGTAAAGCAGAACGATAATTACGGTTCGTTAAAAATTTAATTATAATTTTATGGGCTTAAATTGGCGATTAATAAGTACCTGAGAAACACGGAGCAAAAAAAACTTCAAGGTCTAACTTACCTCCTAACAAAGAGGGTTCGAAATTCCAAATTCTACAGGCAGCAAAAGGGCACCACACAGCAAAGGTTACCACTGGGTTTGGACCTCCAAACTGTTGCCGATGTTCGTGGCTTGATAGAAATAAAGAAAGAAATCCTTAGTACTTGAAAAATTTCAGCATGCACATGGCATCACGATGCAAAAAAAAACATATTTTTTTGTTTAAAAAAAGCCACCTGGCTCACCTGATATGATGTTAACGAACGAAGATGCAGATAAAATCTTGCCCAGTAGACAATAATTCAGCAGATGAATTTTTAATCGCAGTCCCGGAACTTAATCCATAAATTTGAGCCTTCAAAATGGCTGAAACCGACACCGCGATACTGCTATCTTCGTTGAAGGCCAAGGTGGAAATGCTGGACAGTGGACCGCCCTTCCGAACAAAATGGTTCTTACATTAATATCTGCGCCAGCGCCAAAAAGGTCCCACAGAACACGGAAGATGATCGGTGGCGAAAGCAACTACACTGACCGGAATGACAGTAATTGATAGTCTAAAGATGGCGCCACGGCATACCGGCAAGAACTACGAAATCTAAACCAAAACTAAGCATGGACTAGAAGCTGCTCCCTCAAATGACCCCGAATGCAGAATGGCACAAGTCTCCGACCCCAAACTGAGAAACAAACGCAAAAACATCGAAACTTACCACTCCGATTGTCACCACTCAATCAAACAAAAACACTAAAATCATACAGCGGCCTCTAGCGTGAAACAATAAAGTCACGGAAATACAGAAAGTTATACCTACGCCGGTGGCTTGAACAAGATAGCAACGAAAGCCTGCCAAACCCACGCGAAAATGCCTCAGTTGCTATAGAACAAATTTGCAAACTGGAAGTCTCATAGTGCAGCTGTCAGTCCAACTAACCCCACAAAACTAATAATTAAAACAGCATTTCTAAAAATAATGTTTGAGCAAAGAAAATGTCTTTAAAACGAATCTAAATAATAGAGAACGCTAAATCCAGGAACCCGAGACAGTAAAGGCAAGGTGATCAATGACCCACACATCAAGGGCGTCCTAATGTTGTCAGAGAATGTAACCAGCTGATTTTCAAACTCCCAAAACAAATCACTTAATTAAATGAACATAAGAATAAAGTAAGTTAAATTCTAAAACAAGGTACGAGAACATGAATGCCGAATGTTAGAGTCCGGCAGAACCCAGAGCAGTGCATATGGGAAGACACAATGACGAGAGAAAATGCTAACAGCTGGAAAATGTATGAAACTATGTAAGTATCCCCTTATAACTTATTCTCTAAAAGCATGTTAACACAAATAACAAAGAGGGATTTTCTGTACACAGGGGAACGTTAAGCAAGGCGAAAATTCAGGGCCCAAACAAGAGAGAAAGATGTTAAAACCAACTGCAAGCTTCTAACTAAGGACAAGCTGACTTGAGGACAAGATAGCAGCAATTAGCCAGAACAGAAACCGTAGAAACTAGCCTGGGAACAGGGCAGGTCAAACGTGTACGTGTGGGGACACAACTATTTCATTAAGGTAAACCATAAAATAAAACTAAACAGGCCTTCGTGAACAAAACTAACCCTTAAAACAAACTCTGATACTGGGCCGAAATTAAATTGTCACAGCGCCCCTCCCAAGAAAAAAATGAACACGTCTAGGTATTTGATTTCTTTTTTTTTCTTAACCAATTTTACATCATTTTGTCGACAGTTTTTAAATTTTGAGAGAAAAAAATGTGTTAGTAGAAAGTTATAGTCATTTGAATTTTTTTAAGCCTAAAATATAATTTTACAAAAAATTCAAATGACTATAACTTTCTCCTAACACTTTTGTTTCTCTCAAAATTTAAAAACTGTCGACAAACTGATGTAACATATTTGTTTAGAAAAAATAATAAATACAATACCTAGACGTGTGCATTTTTTTCGTGGGAGGGGCGCACCAAAAATTCAACTTTTTGTCGCAAATTACAAAATGTTTTTTTTCTTTACCAAAACATTCCCAGTGGGCCCACTATTAAAACCCCTAAATTGGGTACGGGTCCTGTAAGTATGAACAGAGATAAACAAATTTGAAATTTCACCAACCGCCACTGCACATAACGTAATATAAAAAAAGTCCTCAAGGTATGCCGCGGAATCAATCACGCATGTCTTGAATTATTACTCTTTAAAGGTAACACGAGTAAAAGGTATAGGCGAATGAAAAATAAAACTGACAAGTTCTGAAATTTTGCAGCCACATTCTCCAACGCTAGTCCGGTCTAATTTGACAATCAAAAGTTTTAAACTGACAACTGTAAGAATAACGTCCGGTTGCACAAACAATTTAATCAGGAACTAAACTAATTAGACAGTTGTAATGTGACAGCACTTATGTTAACGTCATTGCCAAAGATGACTCTAAACGTCAATTAAATTTACTACTTGATTAAAAGTTTTGTGCAATCCGCTGTAAGACAAGTAAATTTTATACCTTGAATTTATTTCGGAGGTTTTTCGCAAATTTATGAAGAAAATGGCAATTTTAGTACTCACTTTCGACAATAATAGAACTAAATTCACTCTAGCAACCCGTTTCAAGATGAAAATCAGTTGGAAACCAAGCAAATCGCTGAAATATCCGAATAATTTATAAATTTTTAATGACGTCTTATTAACAACGACAGGACAAAAAGTTGTCAAAACATAACTGATCAACTAGAAGATTTTAATTTAAGCCAGAACTAAATCTTAAACCTTCTTAGTGAATCTGGACGTTGATTTTTAAGAAAATTTCACACCTGTCATTCTAAGCCAATCTCACACTTTCATTTCGACAGTTACCAATGACAACCTTCAAATTTTTCGGAAATTTTTCTCCTGCCAAGCTAGGCGAACAAAATTCATAAGTGGAAATTTTTTCTTGACAGCTATCATATGATCCGAAAACCAGTATTCAGGATCAAATTTTGGTATTTAATGTTTTTATTCATTTTATAATACTAAATAAATACAAATGTTTATTTACCAAATATTTCTTTAATTAAGGCTAAATATTTTTGGAATTCTGGTTGGAACTCTTCTCTTCGTAATGGAGAATAACAAGGATAATGGTTATCTTCCCTTTCCACTTCTATCAGATGTCTATGTTTAATATAATAGATGTAATATTTGGATGCAATTTTGTTCTGCTGAATTCTGGTTTTTCTTAAAAAGGATGGGATATCTTCCTCCAAAATCTTCTGGATAGCTGAGAAAAGGTTTTCTTGATGGGGATTTAATTCAGTTTTTTCCATTAAACATTGCAAATACTTTAAATTTTTATGAGACATATTAATGTCCCCTATTTCAGAGCAAGATTTACAAAAACCGTAGGGCTTAAAATTAGTTTCTTGATTGTTTACTGCCATGATTTAATTAGTGTGAACTAAAGAGGCACGTTAAAGAAATAACTGTCGACGTGACGTATAGCAGAGACGATTTTGACATCACAAGCCTAAGCCTACTTGACTGTGGTATCTACTATCTACCTAGATTTTAAAAATTGTTTTATCTGGCATAACTAGCCTAAACTAGACTATACTATGCTTTCCCTTTGTTTTAGTAAATGAAATGTAGTAAAAATAAATAAAAAGGATAATTTTCACTTATATTTTTTGCATTTCGTTTAACTAAACGGTGAGGAAACTTATGCCAAAGTCGTTATAGATGAGGCTGGATCTTCAACATTGTAAAATCTTTCATTGCAAAAAACCAGAAACTGCCTCCATACGCTCAATTTTGACCTCTTTGTATTTTGAGGAGTTAAATTTGCCACTTCTATCTTTATGTTTTCAGAATTTGCACTACCAAAACGAACCATATTTTTGATTGAAAAGAAAAACACGTCAATTCGTAAAATTATGTCACGTTTAACAAAAACATGCGTCACCGCATAAACGTCAAAATGTAAGAACCAGCCAACTTCATTGTTGCAAAAGTAAGTTTCAAAATGAAACATGTCAGATTTTTTAATTTTTTTTCAAATAAATTTTAGGTGTGAAATTTTCTTATCGAATCCCCCGCGTCCTTGAATTAATATCCGGAAATTCTTCCTCAGTCACGCATTTTTCTAGAAAATTTTCCCTCGTCTGCGACTCGGGAAAATTTTCAAAAAATGCGTTCCTTCGGAAAAATTTCCGGAACTAATTCGAGCACTAGGGAGATTATAAGTGAAAATTACATTATTGTCAGTGTCATCGCATAATACAGAATTAAAAAAAAAACATAAACAACAAAGAACCTAAAAATTATAAATTTAAACTAAACACCTTCTACTTCCAAACATGTTCTCGTTCTTCTTTTTACAGCGTAAGAACATTGGTGAGCACTTGGGGGAAGTTGTTAATTTCCCGAAATTTATTTGTAATTCCAGCCCGTAGGACTTCTAAATTTTCACAACGGGGTTTGAAAAGCGAGTTTTTAATGTGTGGTCATAAAAAAAAGTCGCACGGCGTGAGATCGCAGGCCCGTGGACTATTGATTCGGTCTTCGAAAAATTCTTCCAAAAAATTTAAATTGTCAAAAGTTAGTGAATTGATGCGCCGCGCCGTCCTGCTGGAAGTAGCGTCGTCGCATCTCTTTATCGTCTAATGCGTTTACAAAATTTTCTAAAATTTAATTAGGTATCGCGCCGAATTGAGAGTCCCTTAAAAATAAATCGGTCCAATTAACTTGTTTGATATGGCCGCCCACACGCCAACTTTCTGTCAATGCAGAGAGTTCTCTGTAAAGAAATGTGGATGTTCAGAATTCTAGATTCTCATTTGTTGAGAATTTACATAACCAAAAAGGAAAAATCATGCCTCGGCAGTAAAAACGAGTTCTTCAGATACGTGTTCATTATTATGCAAATTACCCCTAAACCACTCTGAAGATTGCATTCGCTGCGGCTTGTCGATTGGTAACAATTCTTGGACTGAGCTTAGACGATAAGCGTGCATATGCAGGTCACATTTCAGGATTGTATTTCAGGTTCCGTAGGATACATTTACTTGCTGGCTTAAAAGCCTAATGGGGGTTTGTGGGTGTTCATTAACAATTTGCCTCAGTTTTTCTACTTTTTGTGCAGTGCGAACTTTGGATCTCCCACTGCCTTCCTTTCTATTCATACTTCCTGTTTCTGTAAACACAGCCACAGATCTAGTCAAAACTTGGCAAAACTGGTCGAAATCCATGAGTATGTGTGGAAATTCTGTTTGAAAATCCTGAATGGCCTCCCGTGTTGAATAAACCCACTGGCCATTAACCCTTCTACCATTTCTAAAGTAACTTTCGATCATAAAACATTTGTGTTCTGCCGTGGTTACCATATTTAATTTTCTTAAAAATAAACTTGACAGTTCTATTTTTCATTCACCTATACCTTTTACCTATGTTACCTTTCAAGAGTAATAATTCAATACATGCGTGACTGATTGCACGGCATACTTTGAGGACGTTCTTTTTTGATCTTACGTTACTAAAAAGTCGATTGTCTCAAAAATAAAACTATGTGGCATATATCCTTTTTGCTCAAAGGTCTTCAATTATTTTGTAATACTGAAAGTAGTCCTAAGACGCTAAATACATTTTTAATGGGGAATGGGCGGGGATACAAACATGACGTCGCCTGACCAACTCCAATTTAATGGTTCACCGTGTAATTTGTGCGCAATATTAGCACTAGACTAGTGCTTCACAATAACTTTTTGGTAGACACATATTAAAATTTATATTATGATAGGATAGTAATAGTAACTCATTTTAAACAACAAAGAAAAACGATCGCCATCGGCGGACAACGTAAATAATAGGTATTTGTGGGAATTAAACTCCGGTCAGCACTGATGATGTGTTACTTTCCTTTGCTAGTTGTAAATAAAAAGCATATACTACATTAGGACATTAGTCACATCACAGGCTCGATCGCTGTTCTCGTAAAGGCCTATTTAAATGCACTTCAACAAATCAACATAAACAGCCAGATTCTCCAACGCTAGTCCGGTCTCATTTGACAACCAAAAGTTTTAAACTGACAAGTGTAAGAATAAGACAACTTAGTTTTGTACTATAAATTTATTTCTGAGCTTTCTCGCAAATTTATAACAAGAGCAATTTCAGTAAGTACTTTTGACAATGATAGAACTAAATTCATTACAGCAACTCGTTCCAAGATGAAAATCATTTTTAAACCAAGCAGATCGCTGAAATATCAGAAAAATTCATAAGTTTTTTATGACGACTTTTTAAAAATGACAGGACAAAAACCTGTCACAACATAACTGATCAACTATAAGATTTTAATTTAAACCATTACTAAATCTTAAACCTTCTCAGTGAATCTGAACGAAAGTGATCAATAATCAAGTAAGAAAATCATTGAACTCGCTAGATGACAAGGACTTCAGGCCATACGAGTCCTATCTTGAAGAAGTTTTAACGTTGACAAGCACTGAACAAGCGTTTTCTGTGGAAGCCATCGTCGAAGAGGCTGGTGACTTACGAGGTTAGATACGCAGCGCTAATGCTCTCATTCCACTCATTTCTTTCGTTTTAAATCCTTTGTTTTCAGTAAGGTAATATATTCATTAACATTACCATTTTAAACACGTTTTGAGTGGTATCTTACTGACAAACATTTTTACTCGGATATTTCACTTATTCTCCTACAGTTTTATACGAGTAGCTTAGCTTTCTCCGAATTTTTGGTTTGTTAAGATGACAGATTCGGCTTAAAAGTCCATAAAATGTTGTCTTTCAAGGTTTATTAATTATTTTAACTCTATACAGAACACTACAATTTAAATGAATTACATATCCGACTGACACGTTGTGAACAGTTGTTTGATAAATTTAACACGGTTCAATTAACTATTGAATCCAATGATGATTATAATCAAAATTATGACATGATACATGGTCTTGGAAGGGAATCTTTTGAAAATAAATTTTTTCTACAAACGTCAAAAAATGACAAGGTTCGCGCATTGATAACAATATGCGAAGTGACACTTTCTTTTATTTTCCTGTTACTATGACCACGCGTGCGCGAAGTAGTGTGCGAAATAGGCATTTCGCGCACAGCATA
Source organism: Philopedon plagiatum (assembly GCA_963971165.1). Taxonomy (NCBI): domain Eukaryota; kingdom Metazoa; phylum Arthropoda; class Insecta; order Coleoptera; family Curculionidae; genus Philopedon; species Philopedon plagiatum. The sequence continues at coordinate 86,171,282 of OZ020192.1, read as the reverse complement.
TAAATTATACGTTGGCCAGCGGATCTGTGTCTATCAAAGGAATTTAAGGAATGCGCTTTAATGTACGAAAACTTGTTTGAAGTGCAATAAAAATACGATAAATAACGTACAAATCAACATGGATAACCTATAACACATGAACCAAAAAGGTAAGAAAATCATATTTTCTCGTGAAAATGTTTGAATAATCCTCACTTTTTGAAAAGACAATTAAAAAACGAATCGATAGGTACCAAATTTTTTTCGAAAAACTCAAAATTACGCACCGACCTTATCTCAACCAGACCCGTAACACCCTGTATAAAAGTATACATATTTTGACGTCTGTGTAAAAAATTTTGTTTGCAACTCGTTCGCGAAATACTTTAGTGATCTCGACTATTTTTTTAACTCGGCTGCGCCTCGTTAAACAAATTAGATCTCGATTACTAAAGTAGCATTTGGCGCCCTAGATACAAAAATAACTATTACAATATTACTTTAGAAGTTAGAAAGTTTTTATTTGATCGCACTTTACCACCAGTCAACATGGATAACACCCGTCGTATAGGTCAATCATATACACCTGCTAACAATGTAGATCTTACTAGTTGAGACCGCCCGTTCCGGGACACATATTATTTCCGTTTCCTATTGGGCTAGAGCAACCGGGTGCGCTAATCGTACAGATAAATTGGGGCCAAGCGAATCGGCGAGCACCCTAAGGTCGGAACAGGCTTAGCACCTGGTTAGGGGCCCTTACAAGTCTCTTTCCTCGCAGGCGAAGAGACTTGTCAGGGCCCCTAACTAGGTGCTAACCCTGTTCCGACCGCATTTTTCCGTTGGTTAGTGTCCCTGACAAGTCTCTTCGCCTGCGAGGAAAGAGACTTGTCAGGGCCCCTAACCAGGTGCTAACCCTGTTCCGACCTTAGGGTGCCCTCCGATTCGCTTGTCCCCAATTTACCTGTACGATTAGCGCACCCGGTTGCGCTAGCCCAATAGGAAACGGAAAAATGCTTCCGGGACGGTGTCTATACACCCCGTTGCGTTGGTGAAAAAATGTTCGTCCGTTGTCGTCCATTTTGACATTTCCACCTTTTCAATTTTTTTTCTCAAAAACTCTTAGAGGGGGAGCGACCAAATTGTCTGGGTTAATAGAGGGATAGTGCATCTAGCTTCGTTTAAAAATTCAGTTATACAGGGTGTCGCGTTTCGGAGTTATTAAACGTCAAAGTCGAAATTTCCGCGATTTCGGATGATACACGATACAGGTCGTAAGAATTCGGTCAATCATTCAAAAATATTTTTATAAATTTTGATACCGATGATTATCATAGCAACGATTATAAAGTTGATCATTTTTAACTCGCGAACGATTTATCCGATTAAAACGAGTAAAGTGACGTTCGAAATGTTAGAAAGTACACTCAAATCAAATCAAATCAAAATGTACTTTATTGTTAAAAGAATACATTATTCTTGCCAACAAAGTGTAGCTTAAATTAATTAAAATGAAAATTTACATAAAAGATTTTTTCTTTGTTATAAACTAGGTGTATAAACACAAACATATAAATAGCAAAACAATATCCTAGAAACAATAACAAATAATACGTCTAAGGATAAAAGAAAAACATCATACATGTTCAGGATAAATCCGCCCAGTACTCCCATTTACAAAAAAAAAACATTATAAAGTTAAGTAGCGCTATCCCTATAAAATTCATCTACGGTGTAATAGGCCCTTGCAACTAAAAAATTTTGGACATTTCTCTTAAACTTTTTATGACAATTTATTTGCCTTATATTGTCGGGTAGGGAATTAAAAAGTTTTTTTCCATTATAGAAAATTGCATTTCTGGTTAGCGATGTGGTAGGGATGGGTAGGGCGACTGTATGTGTATTTCGTAAAGGGTAAGCCGGTACTCTATAGACTAATTTCTTTTTAATAAGACATACAGTTTCAAGTATAAATAAACAAGCTAAGGTCAAAATTTTGTGTCTTAAAAAGAGTGGCCGGCATGATTCACGAAAACTCGCCCTACACATAAACCTTATGGCTCTCTTCTACTACTTTTTTATGTGAAAATAATTTTGACATTTCGTTGCCGTGACGATGAACAATTTGCTATTTCCGTTATTTATTCAGTTGGAGAGTTTGATATCAGGGAAGAATTCGGTCAATCATTTAAAAATATATCTGTAAATATCGATTCCCGTGGTTGGCATAGCAACGATTAAGTATAAAGTTGACAATTAATAACTCGCGGACACCTTCTCCGATTGGAACGAGTGAGGTGGCTATCGAAAAGGAAGGAAGTACACTTCTTTTTATTTGAAAATAATTTCAATTTTTGGTTGTCATGACGACGATCAATTTGATTTCTCCGTTATTTACTAAATTGTAGAGTTGAAATTTCGCATCTAAATAGAATTCGGTCAATCACTGAAAAATATTTTTGCAAATGTTCAATTTTGATGATTGCCATAACAACTATTAGGGGTAAAGTTGACAACTTACAATACTCGAACGGCTTCTTCGATTGAAAGAAGCGATGTTCATAATATGTATGCACAATTTTTTTTCTTTGTGACGTCAGTGGCGTGCCCGAACGGCTCGCCACCAATCAAGATCCAGCTGATCCCTTTCAGGAAGACAATGTTAATATATGTATGGTTCCAAGCCGATCGAAAGACGACAACTTTAATTTAGTAGGGTTTCAGCGAATCGTATATATTGTATTTATATGTAATAAGAAGTGTTTGTATCTATGTAGCGATACGGTTACGAAGTGCGGTCTATTCTGCATCATCAGTCCGAAGGAGTGTGATATCTTCCTTAATACGTGCTCTAGAAACACGAAATTTTCAGGGCATGATAATGATGATATTATCGACCTTATAGAGCCCCCTTGGGGGGCGATTAAGCGGTCTACGCATACTAGTATTAAGTTACCATCAATAAATTTACCCACATTTGATGGGCATTTTGATTAATGGTTATTTTTAGAGACACATTTTCTTTGCTAATACATACATGATAATAATAACGCACTCTCGAATATTGCAAAAATTTCGTTATGAATGACTTAATGACTTTTACTAAAAGGCATAGCCGCTGAAACAGTCGGTACACTGGAGATCTTTGATACGAATTATATCGTTGCTTGGAATTTATTACAGGAACGTTTCGAAAATAAGCAACTTTTAGTCAACAATCACATAACATCGTTCTTCAATTTACCTTCTCTTATCAATGAATCACATCAAGGTTTAAGGTCACGTTTGGATGGTTTGCAAAGACACATAAATGCCTTGAAGGTTTTAAATATGCCCACAGATTCTTGGGATGCTCTTATAATTTTACTGCCTCCAAGTTTGACAATGTAACACGACGAGCATGGAAATCCGAAAACAATACGGGCGAATTACCTACAGTAAAAAATTTCTCTGAGTTTTTTAAAGATCGTTGTAGAATTTTGGAAACTATAGACCGATTTATCAGTTGAAGATCTCAACAACTAACACCATACAATATACGACATGCAAACAATACTGATAAATCACTTGTTTCTGTCTCAAATCAAATTAAATGATTCTTTTGAAAATCAGATCATCTAATTTATACCTGTCCGGATTTTCTGCAACAAGGCGCTGCTGAAAAATTAAATACAGTCAAACGATTAAGGCTATGTATTAACCGTTTTTGTGCTGGGCACCTTACGAAGGAACGTAGGTCGGCAGATTGCAGAAAATGTGGCCAAATCCATCACACACTTTTACATTTACAAAAACATGGAAAACAAAATTTCAGAAATCAAAACATACCAATAATACTTCATAATTCAGTACATCAGCATCTACAGAAAATACATCACCATCTACACAAGATAATAAGTCTGAATTTATAAATTCTCCTACAGTAGAACATGCTGTCACCTTGACAACAAATTCTTTTTATCACAGATATCAAATTTTACTCTCCACCGCCTTGGTAAAAATACTTGATCGTTTTGGTCAACCACAAATATGTCGTGTGTTATTTGACAACGGCAGTCAATCGAACTTTATGTCAGAGCGTCTATGTAATAGGTTACAACTTTTAAAGGAAAAACTGAATATTTCTGTTAGTGGTATTAATCAAATAAGTGAAAAAATAATTTCCAGATTTTCTGCTACTATTCAATCTATAATCACTAATTTTGAAAAGAAACGTTCTTGTTTAATTTTACCCAATGTTACTGACAACATACCTTCCTTGTCATTTGATTGAAATATTTTAAATATCCCAAAAATGTCATACTTGCTGATCCGCATTTTAATCAATCTTGTCCAGTAGATTTATTAATTGGTGGTGGCACATTTTGGAATTTACTTTCTATAGGTCAAATAAGAGTTGGAAACAACCTTCCTATCATACAGAAAACTAAGTTGGGCTGGATTATGTCGTGTACTATAGTTTGCAATTATAGTGCAAAATGAGACAAAATGCCATTTTTCTAAAACTTCTGAGTTCAAAGATCAAATTTCGAAATTTTGGGAATTGGAAACTTATTCTCAAACAAAATTGTACTCCTCAGAAGAAACATTTTGTGAAGAACATTTTAAAACAAATTGTACAAAAAAATGATGACGGACGATTGTTATTGCCATTCCTCTTAAACATTCAATAATTACTCAGTTAGGTGATTCCAAGGCAAGTGGTACAAGGCGATTTTTAAATATTGAAAGTCAATTTAAAAAAACCTTGACCTAAAAATACAGTATTCTACTTTTATGCACGAATATCTCGATCTGAGTCATATGTCTTTAGCTTCAAATCAAAACGACAGCACAGGATTTTTTCTTCCCCACCATGCAGTATTTAAGAAGAAGATTCTACAACAACAAAAATTAGAGTTGTTTTCGACGGCTCTGCCAAAATCAAGTTCTGGTTACTATTTAAATGATCTAATGCTGGTTGGACCTAATATTCAGGATGTTTTTTCTCCATCTTACTGCGATTTAGGCAGTATCCTGTTGCTGTAAGTGCCGACATCGAAAAGATGTATAGGCAGATGTTAATTCAAGACGAACAGCGCTCATTACAAAAATACTTTGGTGATTTAATAGTGATGCTGACATTTCTGTTTATGAATTAAATACTGTCACCTATGGTACAGCTCCAGCTTCCTTCTTAGCTATACGGGCTTTACAAGAAGTTGCCCATATTTATAACAAGGAAATCCTCAAAATAGCTCTATTATTTTACACGATTTTTATGTCGATGACTTGTTGACAGACGATCAGCCCATTGATGAAGTTAAGTCAATAAAAAATGAGATATCCTCTCTTCTTAATAAATTTGGATTTTCACTTCGAAAATGGCGTAGCAACGAAAAAATCATTGAACTTAATAATGATAACATTCATTTAATAGGTCAATCCGAACCTAATAAAACTCTTGGCTTAATTTGGGATTCTTTATCTGATACTTTGAAATATAAAACAGCAAGAACTGACATTTTCAATAAAATTAACAAACGCCAAATCTTGCCTTCAATTGCACAAGTTTTCGGCCCATTAGGACTCCTGTCCCCGGATACTATAACTGTAAAGGTTATTTTCCAACAACTTTGAAAACTTAAAATTTCATGGAATGAATCCATTCCCATGGATATATTTACAATCTGGTCTACTTACAGAACTCAACTGACGCAATTAAATAATATTAAAATTTCTAGACACGTCCTTCGTACTAACCCTGTCTCAAATGAAGTCCATGGATTTCAGATGCCTCAGAAACTATGCTGCTCTTGTATATACATACGTAGTACTGATTCTTTCGGTAATCGCACTTGCAATCTTCAATGTGCCAAAACCCGAGTAGCTCCTATTAAATAAATAACCATTCCTAAACTTGAGCTTTGTGTAGCTCTCCTTTTAGCTGAAAAACCAACTTGTGTATGAACCTAAAATTTTACTCCATTTTTTATTGGAGCGATTCTTCTCTCTTGAATTCAAACTTCCACACATTTTCTAAAAATATTTATTGCAAATAAAGTCTCCTATATACAAACGTTAACTGAACTTAAAAATTGGAGATATATTAGCACTACAGACAATCCCGCTGCCTGTCTTACTAGGAGAATGTCACCCTTAAGGTTATTAAATTGTTCACTTTGATTTTACGGCACTAGCTGGCTTCTTTTTTCACAAGATGAATGGCCCAGTCAAGGATTTGCTCTTAAAATACAGCTTCCAGATACTCGTAATATAACACACACCTTGCTGAACACTAACAATCGTGCGGATAATGACATCTTTGAGATATTTAATAGATATTCATCTCTCACGAAACCCATAAGAATTTTTGCACTTATTCAACAATTTAAGAATAATTGTAAAACTAAACATGCAGATAAACACTTACGACATTTTGGATCTCTATCTTTGAGCGAGTTAGCTCTTAATAAATTGATTCAAATCGCACAACTTGAAACTTTTCATGAAAAATACGAGTGTTTAATGAAAAACTCTCAATTAAATTTTAAAAGTAAACTTTTACAATTGAGTCCTTTTATAGATCCTGTTACAAGAATTATTCGAGCAGGTGGACATATTCGCAACTCTGAATAAAATTTTAATAAAAAATACCCAGTAATTTTACCTACAAGACATTCTTTAACTATTTAAATTGCTCGCCATGAACATATTAAGTTGCTACATACCGGTCTACAGGAATTGTTAGCTTCTTTTAGAGAAACATATTGGCCAATTACAGCAGGGGCGCAAATTGGTTAGAAAGATAGTACATGATTACGTCAGATGTTTTAATGTTAAGTCTGAATAATATATAATGGGTAACCTTCCCACTTCTCGGATTACTCCTGCACGTCCATTTCTAAGCAAAGGCATAGATTATGCTGGTCCCTTTTTACTTCGGGATAGAAAAGGGCGAACTTTTAAAACTTTCAAGGCCTACGTATCACTTTATTTGCTTTGTCACCAAAGTCATACATTTAGAAGTGGTAAGTCATTTAATAGCAGAGTGTGTTTTAGCGGCCTTAAAAAGATTTATGACTAGACGAGAAAAATGTTCTCAAATATATCCTGATAACGGCACCACTTTTGTGGGCGCCAACAGAGAATTAAGGTAATTTTTAGCAAATTATGGTTTAGATATTGAAACAAATTTGGCAAATGATTGTATAAGGTGGAGTTTTATACCTCCAAGAGCACCACACGTCTGTGGTCTTTGGGAGGCCAGTGTGAAGTCAGTAAAATACCATTTAAAACGTGTAGTTATCATTAGTAGCACCATTAAGATTTGAGGAATTTTGCACGGTATTATATCAAATAGAGGCTCGTTTAAACTCATGACACATTTGTTCATTATTTGCTGACCCTAATGATTCTACACTCTTGACTCCTGCACACTTCATAAATGGCGAGTCTTTAACAACTACTCCAGAAGCTAATTATCAAGATGGAACCGAAAATAATCTATCACGGGATAACGGCGACTGCAGCAAATTATACAGCATCTCTGGAACAGATGGTCAAAGGAATATATATCTAATTTGCAAACCCGTACCAAATGGAAAGAAAATCATCAACAAGAGCTTCAAGTTGGTGTCTTAGTGTTAATTAAGGACAGTGGACTACCTCCTCTAAAGTGGGTCCTAATTAAAGACAGTGGACTACCTCCCCTAAAGTGGGTCCTAGGACTTATTATTGTATTGTATCCTGGGTCCGACAGCGTAGTGCGTTCGGTTTTGTTGAAAACCGGTTCCGGAATTTTTGAAAGATCAGTAATTAAAATATATGTTTTACCTAATCAAGGTTTTTAAGTAATTAATGAAAGTTTTATAAAAGCCTTAAGGTTTTCAAAGGGGGCGATATGTTTAGACCAAAATATTTGTAACCTTCCACATTACGAGAAGGCCATGGACTTTCATCGTCAAGTTGACAGTGGCAGTTTTTTTTATTGAAAGTAGATGGTATGTAATTTAAATTTTCAAGATAATAAAAATAAATATTACAAAAAGATCGTCAGATTCTATCAATATTCAGAAAGATTGCAACAGTGACTAAGACTATTCGGCCATAATTAAGTATTAGAAAAACTTAAACGCTCAGATCCATTAAATGGGTTTTCGATTTAACACTGATTTAAATTAAGATATTTTAGGCCGTGGAAGGTGTTGACAGCTTTTTGAGTTATTGTAATATTTCAGCGATTTGCTTTGTATCTAAATGATTTTTATTTTGGAAAGTGTGTCTAAAATAAATTTAGTTCCATAATAGTGGAAAATACCTACTAAAATTGCCCTGTCCTTTATAAATTTGAGAAAAAGAACTCGGAAACAAATTGAAATTATAAAACCTATTTATCTTATTCTTGCACCTGTCAGTTTAATATTTTTGGCTATCAATTTAGACCGATCTAGCATTGCAGAATAGTACAATAATGCCAAATAAAATTATATTATTATTTTTATGTCAAGAATAGCTTCGTTTGTATTAACAAGATTCCAAAGTGAACCTTTTTACGTTACAACTTAACAAGTAAATTATAAATTTAATGCAAAAATCTGCCTCTCGAGAATAACACGGTTAAAATTCAATTTTATATTTATGGAACAGGCCTAATTAGCTTTTCACTGTACCTCTACGTCTTCCCGGGTGTTAGTTCCAAAATTTTAATTACCAATCACGTACACCGAGCCTTATCGTGGTGTAAATAATGTCAATTTAAATATGGTAAAATAAGTTAATTGTAAAGCAATGATATAAATAGGTTAATTATATAATCAACTAGGCCATCAGCAATATCATCGTTTTAATGCTTCTTTATAGTTTTTCTTGAGGCTTATTTTGGTTCACGCAAAAAAACTCTTAAGCCAAAAAATTACTTTAAAATAAGTAAATCTTGTGATTAATATAATTAAATAAATATGTCTTTAAAGTGGTCTTATCGTGTCCTCCCAAGAAAAGCACAGTGTTTTTACAATAAACCCTCTTAATTTGCTATTTCAATTCACTGAATCTTAATATAACTACCTAAATTGGTCATCGATTTAAATAGAAGCAAATATGAAAATATCTTTTTCTACGATCGTTTTAAAATCTACACTTTTTTACGCCTATAGTGCACAAAACACACCATTTAGTTTAAAATATAGCTCGGATTTAAAAAAAAAAGTGATGTAACGGGTCATTTTTTCACCCTTATTTAACCAAAGTCCAATAAAATCAAGTCGCTTGTTACAAACAATTAAACAAGGCTGGCTTGATATTTCATTTAGAAACGTCAAATGCATGTTTTTAAGAATTATGTTGTTAGATGTGTTAAATAAAGTCATTATTCAATTGAATATTGACAGTGCACGTGTCACAGATTTCAAGTTTTAGACCTGACACAAAAAACTTCTTGATTTTTTTTCTCCCCAAGTTTTTCTACATTAAGTGAAAATCAATGTCATATCTACCGAGACTTTTGGGCGATTTTTCTAAATTGTAGGCATATTTTTTATATTTTTATAGCCTATTTTGGTTATGGACTTGTGCTCTTTTAATATCAAATGTGAACTGTTCCATAAGTCAACATTTTATCTCTTCTTCCATTTCTGAGATACCGCACACAATCGGAAATTGATTTTTTAGATTCTCTTGAAAATATAATAAAATGTCTAGGCTCCTTTCTTAATTTTTTTTTCTTCTTTTTTCCATTGCCCAGAATTCTTCTTTCTCATAGTCTTCTATTTGTTTTTATTATGGTATTTAATGATGGAGTATCTATCAATTATTCCTGTTATGAAAATACTTCCGGAAAAACTATGGTTCTATCCATCTGTTCTATTTATCCGTAGCTGGGTCTTAACTTCCGACCTACAAAGCTGTAGCTTGGAGTAGACATAAAACCAAAGTAGGTATAGGCCTCAAAATCAGGGTACTAGCTTGCCTACTCTCTTGAAAGGAAGGCATATGGTATCGGATAGCCTATCAAAATACATCGAGAGGAATATTAAGTAAAAGCATATAAGCTAAGGTGTAATACTTTAATATCGTTGTTAGATGAAGTCGTGAATAATAAATGAAACCATCGTAGTCTTACTAACGTCTCCGTATATTATCTATATCACTGTCATCAAAAAGTGAATGCATGTCCCAAAAAGGGTTCATGCCGAGTTACAATAATTTGTTATGCTTTGTTGTTAACCTACATACCCGTTGTGCTTAATTGCTATTTGATTTTCTTAACTATTACCAATGTTACCTACAGGGCGTTTCATCCTCATATTACACCTCCCCGGCAATTTAAAGAATTTATATTTCCTTCAGAAATAGAAATTCCCGAAGAGTATAATATGAACGTAAATATTACCCTGAGAGATTCATAGCTATAACCCCATACTAGGTATGTGCTATAACAATCAAGAAAATTTTTATTAATAAACACAAAATAGTATTTCTATATAGCTAAACCTCCTACTTTTGTAAAAGTAGTATGTCCTTACAGTACAATAAAATAATAAATCCTTAAACTAGCATGGAAGGCATAGAGAAATAGTGAAAACAAGGAAAGGTGTATAAAAGTAGAGAATTAGAAGAATAGAGTTGTAGGGCCCTTCTATCCATAATTACTTGCTAACTTACTCGCTAACTTACTGATAAAATAACTTAGTTCTATTTTTATGGATTAATTCGTGCTTATTGTCTTTCAAAATTGTTACATTTGGTGGTACATCCTCTTCCACTAAATATGGGCCCAGAAAGCAAGGATTTGAAATTTTATCACCCTTTTCGTTCTTTATTAAGATCATATCGCCCTTTTTATACTGGACCGGGTTACTTTTATCATCAAAATGCTGCTTTCTTTTAGTTTTAGACATTAACAAGTTGGCCCTAGCATCTTCCTGAGCCTTTTGTAATCTATACTTTAACTCAAGAGGATAGTTCTCAAAATTGTAGATAGGCTCCACCTCACTAATTAAGTTACTTGGAATCCGACATTTTTTGCCAAAAACCAACTCAAAAGGAGAATATTTAGTCTCGGTGTGTACAGTAGTATTATATGAAAAACACCAATAAGGCAGCCAAGTGCTCCAAGCCGCCTCATGGTTTTGTGTTTGGATTCTAAGATATGCACCTAGAACCTTGTGCGAATTCTCTAGAGCACCGATACTCTCGTGGTGATAGGCCGTTGAGAGAATTTGTTTTATTTCTAGAAGTTTACACGTTTCGCTCATTGTGGAGGAAATAAATTCAGAACCCCTGTCTGTTGCTGTCTCCAGAGGAAAACCATATCGTAAGATAAAGTTATCTACAAAAGACCTCGCCACAGACACGGCATCTTTGTTTTTTAGCGGATAAGCCTCAACATATTTAGTTAACTCACACTGCAGCGTCAGTATATAAACAAATCCATTTATGTCAGTTGGAAGTGGTCCTACGATGTCCAAATATACTTTCTGAAAAGCTGAAGTGGCTGTAGAGGTGATAACCATTGGTTCTTTGGTATAATGATTCGAATGTTTTTGTTTCTGGCAAATTTCACACCTTTTAACAAAATTTCGAACATCATTATCCAGCCCCGGCCAAAAATAAAATTTTTTAATATTATTTGTCATTCTGTTGACACCCGCGTGCCCGCTAGTTGGGAGTAAATGGAAATCATTCAATATAACCCGTCTTTCATCATTGTCCATTATTTTGCTAACACCTTGTACAATATTTATACGGGGGCCCCCCCAAATTGCTTTATTTTTTATTTGTTTACCTATCCATTTGATAAATTCTATATTATCTTTATTTTTTATTATATATAATTCAATTATGTTAGCTTTTCTACATATCTCAACCAAATCTCTCAACATTTCGTCTCGCGCCAATGTTGATCGAGTGTTTTGGTCTAGATATAAGGTAAGTTTTAATGGAACGTAATATAAATTTCCCACGCGTTCGGTAACATGTTCTGATAAAGAGTTTATTTGTGCCGATGACGTCAAACGTAGTTCGGTGCCGTTTTTGGGTTGCTTAAGGATTTCCGCAATATTTGGGTGATCAAGCCAAACATTGTTAGCATTATCCTTATCGTCCGCCTCCTTCTGCACCTCTTCACGCTTACATTGCCCCCTAGTCATAACTGCAATCATACTTTCGTTCATCTTTCTCAAGTCTTCTGAAGTTAAAACTATTCTAGATAATGCATCCGCCGTAACATTTTCATTCCCTTTTATATACTCAATATAAAAGTCGTACTCTTCCAAGCACAAACGGAATTTTGTTAACCTACTGCCGGGGTCGGTTTGACTAAAAAGATATGTAAGCGGTTTATGATCAGTTAATATTTTAAAGCGCCGACCATACAAATATGGGCGAAAATATCTTACAGCCCAGAAGATAGCTAAAAGTTCTTTGTGTATGGTTGGATAGTTGATTTCGGCTTTATTCAAACTTCTACTGGCATATGCCACTGGTTTATTATTTTTATTTGATATTACCGCCCCGATAGCAAAGTTTGATGCGTCCGTTTGTACAATAAATTCATTTTGATTTGAAAAATCTGGGTAGTCCAGAACTGGATATTCAATAAGAGCATTTTTAAGAGATATAAAAGCTTTTTCACATTCACTCGTCCACTCAAATCTCGCATATTTCCGACACAATTTATTAAGGGGTACGGTAATTTCCGAAAAACTTGGGATAAATTTCCGGTAATAATTTGCAAAAGCCACGAAGCGCTTTACCTCATCAGCGGTTTTCGGGACTGGGTATTGTTTTAATGCTTTAATTTTGTCTGGATCGGGAGATACCCCTTCGGAACTTACAACATGACCCAAATAAAGTATTTCCTTTCTTAAAAATTCGCATTTAGAAGGGTTCAGTTTTAAATTCACTTTACGGAGCCTGGAAAAAACATCAAGGAGATTTTTGTTATGTTGGTTCAGACTTCTGCCAAAAACTATAAGGTCATCAAGGTACACCAAGCATTTTTCATAATTTAAACCTGCCATTGCTATGGTCATTAGCCTTGAGAAAGCACAAGGGCTAATTTTCAGCCCCATTGGAAGCCTCCTCATCTGCCATTGACCGCGATCGGTGGTAAAAGCCGTATACTTCCTGCTTTGTTCCTCTAGTTCTACTTGGTAATACCCTTGACTGAGATCTAGATGCGAAAAATAAAGAGCTCCTGCGAGAGAATCCAATATATCGACTACATTCGCGATAGGAAATTTGACGTCTACCAAATTTTGATTCAAAGATCTATAATCCAAAACTAATCTAGCACGTTTCTCCCCGGATGCGTCACTCTTTTTCGGTACCAGTAAAACTGGCGACGACCATTCACTCTGCGCTTCCTCAATTATACCATCTTCGCACATTTGAGAAATTTGCCTATTTATTTCTTCCTTATATACTTGCGGAAGTCTATACGGTTTTCTATAAATTGGCTGAGTATTTGGTTTAACTTGAATTGATTGTTTATACAGATTTGTAACAGTTAACTTATCCCCGGGCATATGAAAAACATCCGAAAATTTGGCACAAATTTGTTCTATAGAATCTTGTTCTTCCTTATTCAGATAACTGAGCTTCAGTAGCTTAAATAATTCTTTCACTCGTGAAGCATCATTTTTCTGAGGGGTAAATTGACAGCATTTATAGTTATTTATCGTTTCAGTTTTCGGTAGAAAATTTCTCAAACGTACTTCACTTTCACGCGTATTTAGAATTTTGACAGGTACTTTGCCTTGTTTAGGCTGCGCCATTATACCTGCCACAAACACACCCTGGCATAACTCATCTGGCATTATCACACATCCCTCATGTAAGCCCGTAGCTACATACTGAATCACTTCACACCTAGGAGGAATTACTAGGATAAAATCATTATATGTGTTTAAATCTAAAATTATTGTATCTTTGTTATTCAAAACAGTTAAGGTATGGTCTTCGTAATTTAACTTGGCCTTATATTTGTTCAAAAAATTTTCGCCGATTATACCGTCCATATTACACGCCAAAGTATCAAAAATGTAAAACTTTTCTCTAAATACCGTATTTCCTATACTAAGATTTAAATATACGTATCCCACTGACACTATGTTACCTCCAATTCCCTTAATTTCGATAATTTCTTTATGCAGTGGAATTTTTGGATCTAAACATTTTAATTTAAGCGCACACAATGATGCCCCTGTATCGACCAAAAAATCCACCTTTCTATTATTTACAAAAAAAGAAACGAAGTTTGAACATTTTTCGGAATAAGTAAAAATTTTATTACATTTATCATTTTTAGGCACGAAAAAAATTTGAGCTTTGCTGATCGCCTGAAGTACTTGTATTCGTAGTATTTTCGCGACGGTTATTTTCAGTTTGCTCAGCGAAATTCATTCTGTGACCTAGTGCCCGAGACCCTCTTATAATATTATTATTATTATTACCGTGAGTGAATGACCGACCTCTATGATACCTCGGAAAACGCTGATTACGCTGATTGAAATATACTGGAATATGATTGTTTTGTTGAATATTATTTCGTTGAAAATTAGCATTATTGTAAGACGCTCTGCGGTTATAATCGTTAATAAATCTTCCCTGCCTTCCTGCCCTAGTAAAATTCCTAGAAAACGGTCTGAAATACCCCCTTCCTCTGTGTGAAAAGGTAAAAATTTGGGTATTATTTTGGAAGGAAGTCTCTTCGTCTTGGGCTGCCCTAATGGCATCCTTCAAGGCTACAAAATTTCTTGAAGATATAATTGTGCTTAGCTTTTGATTTCTAAGGCCACTTGCAAACCTTTTTATTGCCATTTTTTCGTTTATTGGCCTTAGCGTATCAAAAGCGTCCGCCATGCCATCCGCTTGCGCAATGGTTAGGTTCACAAAAATATCTTCTAATTGCTTACCAAAATCCTCAATACTATTTTCCCCTTGCTTAGCAGAAAGCAATTTTACCTGGAGGGCAGTGTCCGACCATTTAGTTAAAAGATGCGTTCTTATATCGCTCACCAATGTGGTAATAGAAGCATACGTTGATTTTAATCGTAGCTTAGCGCTATTTGAAAGACGAGTTTTTAAAATAAATTTAATTAACGTGGGTTTATCCTCGTCTTTAAGCATAGACTCATAAAATTCTATGGCCTCTATTAACCTAATGGTAGTGTCTTCCGAGTCATTCATCACTGGTAATAGATTCGTAGCAACTTTGATATCAAAAGAAGCCATTTCGGTTTCGGCACTTTGTTTGTCAAAACTCAGAATTTCGGTGTAAAGTTTTTTAATATTATTCACCGTCTCTTTAATGTACCTAATATCAGAATCCCCTAACTGAGCCTTACTTATTCTTTCGTTTACAACAGAAAGTTCATTACTTAGTTGGGCATAACAGAGTTTTGCCTCTTTTATTTTGGTTTGAACTATAGGCGCTCTTCGTCTCTCGTGTCTTAATTTTACCAGGTTAGTTCTAATATTTAATAAAGAGTTACAAATCTCGCGAATTTTATCTCCCATTAATATTGTATCCGAAATATCTACTCCAAAATTTGACAACTGGGCCCATATTTTAGAACTCCCATAAATTCATTATATAAACCATAATTTTACCTTTAAAACTTACATGCACAATCTTTAAATATTTCTATATACTACTATTTTTATTACTCATTCTCTACTAATCTGTCCATATTACACGTATACCTCCATTTCGTTTATTTGTTCTTCTTTGTCCTAAAAAAAAAACCCTACAAAAGAACTTTAAAATTATAGTTTCTCCTCCTCTTCTAGCTCTGCCCTGGATTTGTGCAGCTCATTTTTATATATTTCCCGCCGGATGGTCCGTGTTAAACTTTTTCTTACTTGCTTTAGGGCCCAACCAACTAAAAGCATAAGTGCTGAGGCTACCAAACCTATCAGGAGCCACTCGGATAAACTTAGCCCACTGTTTTTGGAAATCTCGCTTCTTGCATCACCGTTTGAGGTCTGGTTAATTACTATCTCCTCTTTTGTCTTGGCATTGCCCATTTTTTCCTTTGTATAAATTTAGCACCATCCATCCATTAAAATAATTTTCCTATTCGTTTTTTTTTTTTCCATATAGTCAATATCCTGGCAGGATCGCCATGTAATACTTTAATATCGTTGTTAGATGAAGTCGTGAATAATAAATGAAACCATCGTAGTCTTACTAACGTCTCCGTATATTATCTATATCACTGTCATCAAAAAGTGAATGCATGTCCCAAAAAGGGTTCATGCCGAGTTACAATAATTTGTTATGCTTTGTTGTTAACCTACATACCCGTTGTGCTTAATTGCTATTTGATTTTCTTAACTATTACCAATGTTACCTACAGGGCGTTTCATCCTCATATTACAAAGGAATGTAGATACTTATTTTTTGTTAAATTGTGCCTAATATAAGTTAAATTACAATAAAACTTTCCCGGCCTTAATCTTTTTCTGACTTCGCAAAGCCTGGAGTGGAGATGTGAAGAAGTTACCCATTGCCCATCTCCCCCGTTGTTTCTTAACTCTGCCCATGACATAAGTCACGGTAGCCCAGTAGAGGATTGTACTTCTCTTTGATAGATTTTACTTTTGTAATTTGTTTTTTGGAGTCTTATGATGCTAAACAAGAGCAACAAATTCTTAACTACTTAGAAACAACTAGTATTAAAACAGTACAGTTTAAAACAATTACCTTTAAAAGTAGACTTTAAACTAAAGACCCCAAAAAGGCCGTTCCCTTTATAGTAAGTCGGGCGAGAATAAATTATTTAACAATACACTATGCAAATGTAAAGACTTTTTCGAGTTGCGTTTGTAAAATTAAAGTTCCTGCTGCGGAATTGAATTTTTTGATGGACCAGAAAAGTTTATGAAAAATAAATTATTAGGAAAATTGATGCTAAGGGTACCAAAATACTTCAACAAAGTTTGAAACGTAAGGTTAAAACAGAAGCAAGACAAAATAAATATAAAATAGGAAATGCAATTGTTTACCACAGACCATATTGAAGAAAAATATAGGTTCTTCATATCAAGAAAGTGAATATGTTTAGATTAAAATACTTCAACTCTTGTGAGATTTTAAAAATTTCTTTTCCCCCTGTATACTATTGAACTTTTTACGATTCTGACGCCAGGTAATTTTGTGTTTAATTATTTTACTTAGCAGGTATTCATTTTCGTAATACCTACTTACATTTGTATAAACTCAGTAATAAAATTTGTTCCAAACATTTTGGACCACACTGTAGATAGATGTAAAATAGGACTCGCCCGCCAGACTCTGATATTAGTGACTGAGATTTCTAATTCTAATGAAAAGGTTATGTAGGTTTTGACGTCCCTTATATGGGCATGTAAGCTATAAAAATTCTTGGATTAAGTTGCTTATTTAGGAAATTCCGCTTGATGCATGCCTATTTTGGTGCTCATTTAATTTACCACCGTTATTTGTTCATAAACTCAAAGTGTGTCGTGCTAAAAATGATTAAGCTTATTAAAGCATCTGTCATATCGTAGCAAATTAGGATGAGAATAATAAAACTAAAATCATTTCCCCAAGAATAATGAAGTATATTTAGAAATGGTTGGTCATATTAGTGATAGTATAGGAAGAGTCCGACAGTCGAGATATTTATTGAGAATAGATAGGGCCGCTTTACGAAATATGTGATTATGCATAATAAGGAACATGAAAATATTTATTTACAAATATTTTACCATAATAACTTACTTAACTTAACTATAACTTATTTCGTGTTAAATGTTTATTTGATATGTAAATGCATGTATCCGTATTATTTAAGAAGTTTAGTAGATTTCAATTTATGATAAAACTCAGCGTTTGGATATTTGACAATCACAGATGACATCAACAGCTCATATTGGTTCCTTCGAAAAGTGCCTAGATCAGTAGTAGTGAGTAGTGGGCCGTATCAAGCTGACACGTGTTTTGTGTTTGTGATGTTGGTGTTTCTGAGGATGTTTATTGTATAGTGTGGGGGTATTATACTATTGGACTGTATAGACTTCAGAGACTCGATTTTCTTGGTGTTTATTATTTAAGTTGAACGGTAAGTACAAGTCCGGTCCTGTCTTTTAGCCAACCTCTAAACGTAGAATAAACCAGACTTCAACAGGGTGCCAGAAATGACAAGTGACTTGGCCACCATATTGCGAGATCTAAGAAAAAGGACAAAGTGATGGCGACACCTACAACTTTAGATGATACGAAAGACCGAATCCGCTTTGCCTGCTTATTAGTGACACCTGAAATGATACATCGGACACGAAATTCATTGAGAAAAAGAGTGAGAAAGTGTTTGAAGGTTAAAGGGGGACATTTTGAACAACTTCTCAAGCATGACAGATGGCAAATAAGTTGAAATTTAATGGTAAATAATTTTTTTATTTTATAACATTGTAAATCATAATTCCGCAACCGAAAGAGCAAATGAAAAAAAAAATTGTACATATACGCAGTTTTTTACGTAGATTGGAATTTTGTAAACAACACAAAATTATCTCACTTACAATTTCAAAGTTACCTCCACCCCTCAAATTAGAGAGAGGGGGTAAATATCAAAAATATGTTTAAATATGTTCCCCCATCTCCCCATTAACCAATCAAAATTTAACCAAAATATTTTAAACCGTTTTCGAGATGTCGCTTTGTAACACTTTCAAAAACTCACCCTATATAACAATCTCAATATTCGGTTGGCTGTCTCTAGTTCATTTTGTTGGGAATGCTACCTTTTGAAATTTCCAGAAAAACTAAAGATTCAATCATTACTTAGCACAGTAAATTTATGTCTATTTTTCAAAATGTTTAAATTTTTCAGTAAATAGTGCTTTACGACGGTAATTAATTAGTGTCGATTAAAAAAAATACTACAAAAAACACTATTTTTGGAATTGTGTTAACAGAGCTCATATTGCATTAATTTAACCTACAATGCGGCAAGTTCAAAATTTTCTTGTCACAAAATAAGGAATAATCACCTGTTTTTTTTATTGCATAAATCGTTTAACGAAGTCATTACAAAACAAACAAAAAATATTTTGAAGACAATTACTAGGGTAATTTAGCTACAAAAAATCCTTACTTTTCGGTATAACTTATTACAATTTAAAAGCAGCCATTTGTCCTTAGTGAATAATGACGTCAGGAGATCAGCAAAAATAAGTGTCAATGTACATGTTAACGTAAAGCTTAACCTAAAGTCGAACAGGTTTGTTTTTCTCGAAAACAGTCAGAGGGGGAGCAATCTCATTTTTCGGGTTGATATAGGAATAGTAAAAATTTCACTTATACAGGATGTTTCGTTTCGGAACTTAAACGTCAAAATTGAAATTTCCGCGATTATCGTTGAAATCGGGTACCAACAGGTCGCAAATCGATGTAAATTTTCGGAGGTCGTAGAGAACCTAGAGCTTCAGAGCTGTATTGAAACGGGTGAGGATCGGAAAATGGCAAGTAATTCTTTTGAATTTTTTTAGATCGAAAACTGTCATGCAGGCCCCTCTTTGGTATCTAATAACTCGAAAACAAAACGTCGGATCGAACACCGGATTCGCAAGTGAAACTTTAAAATCTCAAGTACTTTCTATTTTGCAATACATTTACCTAAACCTAAAATCACTGGAAAACGGATATATTTGGTAAAAACTGGAAATGTCGATTTTTGACTCAAATATTTCACGCTTTATAAGTTTTCGTGGAGTCAAAATGCTTAAAATTAAAATCCCATACACGTCGCGTCGTCGGAAAGAGCTCGTCGAAATACGTAATAACCATGTTTTTTAGTTTCTTCATTTTTTATAGAAAGGGAGCAATTGCCGATTAAATTTCGATTTTTTGACATTGTTGCCCTCGACATCGGCACATTTCAATCACTCTGTATTTTTTTCCATCTAATTTCTTCCCAATTTTTCCACACTATCTTATAAGGCGATGATCACACTTTAAAACGAATACTGAATGGGTCATACAGGAGCGTATTTAAGGGGTAAAAACAGAATTTTCTTGATTTTTTCCGACAAATCCTATTTTTAACCGATATTATTCTAAAACTATTTTCCTTATTTAGTGATTCTTTTTGGGTTTACTTTATCCGTTAATTATAATTATCTAAGAATTCCTCCCACGAACTTAAATGGCTTATTTTTTCGTTAAAATTATAAATAAATAGGTTTATTTGCATTGAGGACAAGCAAAATTTGAAAAATTTTTAATTTTCGAATTTTCGAAGATTGCTACGAAAACAAAGAACTGCAGTTTATTTACTCGAAATTATTAAGATATGATGTGTCAAAATTATGCAACAATGCCAGTTTTTCTTGCAAAATTGAAAGGTTCCTTGACCGATTTCGGCTTCAAATATATATGAATAAGATTTTAGGAACCTTCTACTTTAAGTGCAGGGATATTTCATTGGATGAGTTACGCATTAAATACCATTTTTATTAAATACCATTTTTATTGATTTTCCAATGACACTGCGACACTGTAATTCGCCATGTTCTCATTATGGGTTATAAAACACTTTTGACGACACAGCCAATGGGATTCCGTTTTACAAGTTTCGAAATTCGCACGAAAATTTGCAGTGGAAAATCCTTTTTTTTTTGTTAATAAAGACCAAAATAAATGGATATCAGCAACCGCCATAAACATTTAATTTATGTAGAGAATATAAAAAAATATATTTCAGATTTATTTGGGTTATATGCATATTCCCTATTAACGCAAATGCAAATATAATTATTAAAGACGTACTAAACAGAAGTTTGGTGTTTACGCTAATTTGCTATTCGCACTATTAAAACTTGTACTCTGGATTAAAATGATTTTCAACATTCGAACCACTGTGTAAACCTGAGCAAACCAAAAAATGCCAGGAAACGGTATTAACTTAGAAGGATTCAAAAAATTTAACTGTAAATTGATTTTGGGGGGTTTTTCAGATCTCAAAAAACCGCGAATTTTTGTATTATATTTCGATTGCAATTTCTAATGATCAAATTAAAAAAGGAAAACAGACCCAATATAACTCATCCATTAAGTTTTTGAGCTCATTTCGGTTACTGTTGACCTTCTAATCTTAATACGCCCAGCTTGGTTTAACATAACATAAATATTCTGAGCGAATCTTAAAAACCACTTTCGTCGTACTTTTAGACGCGCGAGGTATAAGTAGTTTAAGTAGAAGGGAGGAGTTTTCCTCCGCCCTTTTCCTGTTACAGTAACCCGCATATATTTCCATATTTTACCACTGAATAATTTCAAAGCGGGATCTGTCTTTGCCTTTTCCTTTTCAGGCGTATTTAAAAGGTCTATCTTTATTTCATATTCTTTTCCAATACTTTTCTAGTCTTTATTGAGTATGTATGTGCCGAAAAAAGCAAAACTTTTGACTTGTTTTAAAGAAAAATTTAGATTTCAATACATTAGATGATACTGTGCTTAAAAGCTAGATAAGGTCTACATTTTAGTCTACCCAATGTTCTTCTCAAAAATGTTTCTTACTGTTAACAGTAATAGAGCTATATACATGGTTAAAGAAATGTTTGAATAAGAAGACATAATTTAGAATTTCCGTTCTTTTTCGATATAAAATTTCTTTGGACAAATCTGAATAATTGTTTCATTCCATAAAACTTGAACATTGTTATCAAAAGAGGTGGACTTCTCTATGGGCGCTTGAGTCAGAAAATTAGAGTACAGTGCGACTTTGCACTTAAAAGAAGTCGATGGCTATGTTTAGGGAGAATTTACAAAAAATGTCACTATTATAATGTTGAAAAAATATTGTCATAGTTATGTTATCATGGATTATTTTATTAATTATTTTTAAAATCACACTGTATTTATATAAAGATTATTTTGACAATAACGATGAATAGACACTCTGTTATTCGGTGGACTTGGTGACGACATTGAAGGTCAGCTTGGTTTTGTTAAACTTTATTGAGTAAGTCAAGGTATGCTGACCTAGCAATGCACCGATCGTCGATAACTGGTTGATAGAGTGATAGGTAGTCGTTCTTAAGATGTCGAGACAAGACATGTGCCCATTGGTCGGGAGAAGAGCCGCCCTTACAGAGAAGATGTAAGAGAAGTAAATTAGTAAGTGTCTCATTTTATTTATTTAAAGCCAAACTTTATCTTATTGTTATTATTGTTGATTAATTATTAAATACTGTTTTTATAACCTGCTTTAACTTCATTCCCTCCATACGATCCCAGAGACTATTACTTAGTCTCAGTCGCTACAACCCCCGTTGTGACAATATTTTAAAAAAAATAATGGATTGGTCTTAATATAAATTAGAAATTCTAGGTTGTAATTCCAAATATCCATTAGTTTAACATAATGGAACATTTTAAGCCCCTGTTGAATGATGTCAATGGTAACCTTATTTCAATCTCCTGCTATTGCTAACAGGACATTGGTTATTTTACTTTTTGTATAAACAGAGATATTAAGAAACTAAATTATTTTGCGGGTTAGGTCTTTGCGACCATCGTTTAAAAATACTAAAACGCTATTTCACAGTTACTTTTTCTTGCGCAGTGGGGATTTATAAAGGAAAAAGTTACGGTTGCAGCACAAACCACACCAAAAGAATATAAAGTAAGGCATTCGTCAAGCACGTATGTACAGAGACATTTCGTATATATTGACCAATATGCTAGCGGTTTTTATATGTAAAGATGGAGAAAATTTTAAGTTTTCAACTGAACTCTTGAAAAATCTTTTCAGATGAAACGAAAGGCTATCGGATCATTTTGACCCCACAAAAAATTAAAAACCGTGAAATATTTGGGTCAAAAATCGAAATTTCCAGTTTTTCCGAAATATATCCATTTTGCAGTGATTTTAGGTTTGGGTAAATGTATTGCAAAAAAAACGTATTTGAGATTTTAAAGTTTTACTAATGAGTCGGTTTTTCGATCTGACGTTTTGTTTTGGAATTATTAGGCACCAAAGAGGGGTCTGCAAATGGCATTTTTCGACCTAAAAAAATTCAAAAGAATTACTTTCCAATTTCCGATTCTCAGCAGTTATAAACGAGTTTTGAAGCTCTGGGTCCTCTACAGCCACCGAAAATTTACATCGATTTAAATCACTTTTGCGAACTGTACCCGATTTCAAGGGAAATCGCGGTAATTTCGAATTTGACGTTGATAGCTCCGAAACAGAACATCCTGTATAACTGAATTTTTTACCGATGCTAGTTGAACTATTCCTCTATTAACTCAGAAAATTCGATTGCTCTCCCTCTGACTGTTTCCGAGAAAAACAAACCTGATCTCCTAACGTCATTATTCATTAAGGACAAATGGCTGCTTTTTAAACTGTAATAAATTATACCAAAAAATAAACATTTTTTGTAGCTACATTATTCTAGTACTTTTCCTCAAAATATTTTTTGGGTTTGTAATGACTTCCTTAAACGATTTATGCAATAAAAAAAATTATTACAATTGAGCTAAATTTACTCAGTTCAAAAGTTGATATTATAGATGCTACTTGAAGTACTGAAGATTTTATGTCAGAGTTAGTTTTATAAGATGCCGCTGACCTAACTTTAATCTTTTCTGGATATGTTTGTGTAAAAATATTTAATAGGCATATATAAATGTATTTAGACGAGTGAAGTAAATAGAATTTCATCCAAAAATAAGTGTGCAACATGCCACAGGCGCTCTTTCGGCTTTCTCAATAATCCGCTGCTTGCGTTTCTTTTAAATGGTTTATTTGACAGGCTTCACGAAAAAAGTTGGTGTATATATTGAACCACAACAGTATTTGTGTCTTTTAATGGTTTCTAATTTGGCGTTTCTTTTAGAAATATAAGTGGGTAAATATTGATTACAAGTGGTCATATTTATAAATTATTTTCTCAAAAAAGCTCTTAATTATTAATAACATACAAGGTAAACACAGTATCTTATTTAAGCTGTATATGAATATCAAACATATCGATTTAGTAAAAAAATATTTAAAAGCTTATGCAGACAGCCGAAATTCTGCAGCGATTGATGGAATATAATATTTTTTTATATCTGAGACAGGCCATGTAGACTTCAAATCTAAGTACTAACGTATCGTGGACATCTGAAGGGAAGGGAAATGCAGTCTTTTGACATGGGATTTAAAGGATTGGAGGTTGGGAAGAGAAGGGAAACTATCCGCAGGTAATTTGTTCCATAATCTGGAGACCCTAGGTATGAATGAGCGAGAGAAGTAGGGATGTTCTAGGCTTTTGAAGCTGGACAGTAAAGGGATGCATACGTAACGCGCCTCTTGTTGTACTGTTAGGAACAGTCAATGAGGGAGTTATAGTGGCTAGTTCTACAGAGCAAAATCCGTGGAAGTATCGATAGAAAAGGGATAAATCCCCAACAGCGGTGATCAGCGAGAGAAGAGAGTTTTCTTATGAGGACTGGGGTAGAGAGTAGGATTAGAAGTGATAAAAAGAAGAGAAAAGAGAAAGTTGGAAGAGGAAAGGAAAAACCGACTCACGCACCGAGGGCTGGAAAAGCTAAGATTTCATCAGCTGTTTAAGTGGGTGCGTGGGGTGGTACCTCCTCGGTCGAGAAAAAGCTCCTCTACCTCCTTACAAAATATAATATATTTCCACGTATTAAAACCAAGAGTCATATCAAAAATTAATTTAGTTAAATCATATTTTGAAAAGTTTATAGTGAGTATCGTCGATTTTTTGTAATGTGATACGGCATTTCTACCGCCAAAAAATCAACTAAATATTTTTCCCGAAACCATTGATTTTAAATCTTAGTTTATTATTTCTTAAATACCGTACTACTATATGCATGTCCGAATCATTAATTATAAAAACTAAATTTTGGATTGCGTGTTACGTGAATATCTATTAATAATAAAAATCTTTAGGTATTCACACGCAAGGTTACTTATGTATGCTTTTGGGACGACGACGCCGACGTGCAATAAAACTGTTACAATTAGTAAAAAACAACTTCTCCGAATAAAAAAGATGTGTTGTTGTGTGTGTTCCTCTATTCGGCATTTCAATACATACCAGTCGTTGTCAAGCAACATTTTTTCAACCGACAAAAATCTTCCCTAGAGAGGATTTTTGATGACTTTAAAGTTTCTGAAGGACAGAATTTATATAACATCAAAATATTTTTATCGCCAATCGCTAAAAAATTTTGACATTTCTGAAAAGGTTTCTTGTTGAAAAAGTCAATATTAAAATACATCTGGTCGCTGCCAGGCAACGATATATATCCGTTAGGAAATATTTCCTTTCCTGTGCGGAAAAGTGCACTTTTCCACACTGTTTTGGAAGCAGAAAGTAGTACTCTTCCGCACTTGTGCGGTAAAGTTACTTTTCAGCGCGAATTAAAAAAAAACATTTTCTCAGTTAAACTTTCTTTCCATTACTTTCAACTACAAAATTGCCTTTGCAAGCACTCTGTATTAAGTGAACGTCATAGTTTGACAAATTATGTTGGGTGTGCGATGTCATAAAAGCAAATGTCTGATTTAGTTTGTTTATGCAGAGAGTTTATTGTTCTTTTGGTATTGTTTCCTTAGCAACGCGGATATAAAAAGTGTATTACCTTAATTTCCAGTTGAACGCTTTAAGTTACTGTGATATTTAACACAATTTTAAGTTATAACCACCCTTAAAATGGATAATTTCAATAAAGAAATCATTCCAGATGAAATAATGGAAGCAGCCAACGAAGCAAGTAGACGCTTAATATCCGAGAACTCGCAGCAATGATACGAAAAGGCATTTCTAGCTTTTGAATTATGCTGTACTGAGAAAAAAGTATCGTTATTAAAAAAGGCATTTATGGGGCATATTTAATCATTTATCCAAAAAATATTTACCTTCTACCTTATGGTCCAAGTACTTCATGATTTAGCTCATCATCAAACTTAAAAAATACATCGATCTGAGCAGATTTTTCAAATCAACTGCCCCTTGAAAATGACTTAATGACGGACTTGCTTGGGTTTGCTAGAGTCGTTATTAAAAAAGTGGTATTTTTGGCATATTTAATCATCTATCCAAAAAATATTTACCTTCTGCCTTATGGTCCAAGTACTTCATGATTAAGCTCATCATCAAACTTAGAAAATATATCGATTTGAGCAGATTTTTCAAGTCAACTGCCTCTTAAAAATGACTTAATGACGGATTTACGCCGAAAAAATCAACAATTCTCGAATAAGCAGATATTGAGAAGTTTCTCTCCAAATCACCAGATAATATTTACCTAATGATCAAAGTGGCAATAATTTTCGGCACAGCAGTTGCTTGCCGCAGGGAAGCGATGATGAAACTTACCATAGACAATATTAAAGAGGAAGAAGATATTTTATTAATAACAATACCCAATACAAAGACAAATGTTCCAAGAAAATTGGCTGTTTGTAATCCTGAATCCGAAATAAGCTACATTGACTGCAAAATGTACAAATCCATACGCCCTACATTTACCTCTCATCGAGGACTTTTCTTAGCATACAAAGATGGAAAATGTTCCAAACAATGTGTGGGCATAATCACGTTTGGAAAACTGCCTTCAAGCATACCAGGGTACTTAGGCTTGCAAAATCCCGAGATGTATAACGGATATTGTTTCCGTAGATCTTCAGCGACAATGTGGGAAAACTCCGGCTCAATATTACCAACATTAAGTGACACGGTTGGTGGAAATCCAGTTCAGTGGCGAAGTCCTAAATTAAAGACTGTATTGGGAATATTAAGAAAATTGCTCCAAATATACTTGAAAAATCATGTAGCAACAGATCTCAGTCAACCACGTCTCTGTTGTTAGACCCATCAGTATCAGACGACATGCCTATCAGTAGTACCTGTTTAACTCCAAGAGCAGCAATTTTACAGCAAACCACAAACACTCATTACACTTTAAACGAAAATCAGTCAATATCAATGTTTGCGAGAAAAACTACAGCAAAAGAGGGGAAAGAAATGAAATCCGCAATAAATCTTCAATGCGCTACAAATTGTATTTTTAATTTTAATATTTATCGTTCCTATTGTTACAAAAATTTTAATAGTCAACTTTCAATGCCCTAAAAATTCCTTAAAGGAAATTAAAGTTAAACTGAGGTTAAATTTAATTTAAAGTCATATATTTATTACTACTATATTGTTAGCATCCAATCTACCCTTTGTTAAAATTTGAAGCAAAGATAAATCTTTTGTTTTGTACCACGTGATGTCTTAGCACTTTAAAGTTTTGACGGAACTGTCACTGTCAGTTCTGACAGCAGTTTAAAATGTGAACTTGTCGGTTTCCTTTTCGTCTTTTTACCTTTCAAAAGTAAAAGATTAATATGGTTTTATTTGTGAAAAGTGGATTAAAAGTTAATTGTTATCCTATTTACGATAATGTCGTAGCTAATGTACCGATAATGCCAGTTTTACGCAGCAAGAAGTGAAGAAATTACTTTTAGTTTTAGCAGCGAATATTCTTCACAAGAATGTAAACTGAAGAGTGAATACATCATTTTTAATTTTTAATTTGAGATTTTGGGGCAAAACGGGTAAGAACATTATATTTAGAATCAAAATCTTCTTAAATAATTAATTACCTACCTATGCAAAATCACTTTGTCTTTCTCAACTGACCGTCGACATGCGAAACAAGATCTCATTTTCTATCTAAAATATTATTTCTATGTGTGTGTTATTCAATGTTTTTATATGGCCATGTAGTTATTCCCAGTGGTGCGCAGCGACAAAACAAAATTTTTGAGGGCCAATATCTACCTTTTTTTTATCGTGAAGCGCCATTTATGAATATTTTTATTCAATCTTTACGGAACTGTCACTGTCAGTTCTGACAGCAGTTTAAAATGTGAACTTGTCGGATTCCTTTTCGTCTTTTTACCTTTCAAAAGTAAAAGATTAATGTGGTTTTATTTGTGACAAGTGGATTAAAAGTTAATTGTTATCCTATTTACGATAATGTCGTAGCTAATGTACCGATAATGCCAGTTTTACGCAGCAAGAAGTGAAGAAATTACTTTTAGTTTTAGCAGCGAATATTCTTCACAAGAATGTAAACTGAAGAGTGAATACATCATTTTTAATTTTTAATTTGAGATTTTGGGGCAAAACGGGTAAGAACATTATATTTAGAATCAAAATCTTCTTAAATAATTAATTACCTACCTATGCAAAATCACTTTGTCTTTCTCAACTGACCGTCGACATGCGAAACAAGATCTCATTTTCTATCTAAAATATTATTTCTATGTGTGTGTTATTCAATGTTTTTATATGGCCATGTAGTTATTCCCAGTGGTGCGCAGCGACAAAACAAAATTTTTGAGGGCCAATATCTACCTTTTTTTTATCGTGAAGCGCCATTTATGAATATTTTTATTCAATCTGAATTCATATCAGGATTTACCGGATTCAATATAAGCAGTGAATTTCATAACACCCTATATATTGTTTCGGGAGAATTTTTCCGCCAGAAATTAACGTTTTACCGACCAGGATTGGAAAATGGACATCAGGGATCGACAAAAGCTCTTGCCGATCACTCTTTTTTCTTCTTTCTGATCCTTGTTTGTAAAAAATACTGCAAAACATCTGAAAAAATCTGCCTTGCTTTCGTTACTATGAAAACGAGTTTCCGTTATTATTTGGCTAAGTTAATTAAATAACGGATAATTGGCGACTCAAATTAAGAAAGCCAGCCCGGGAAGACGCGTTTACTTGACGACAAAATTGACAAATATACCAAATAACACGATAACGAAGACAAAGACGAAAAGAACTCATCCCCCGTTATAGTAGTTAGCAAATCGCGTGAAGAGGATGTCACGTTCTTCATTTGAGTCTCCAATACAATCATAATTTATTCGAGTTTTCAAGAGTGAATTCGCAAGTTTTAAAGTACACTATAAATTTATGAAGGTATGGGTGATTGAAATCGTTTACTGTAGTAAAAGGCAACCTGGAAGATTCCGTCCTAAACAAAGTTGATAGCAATCAAAATTCAAGCAGGATGTTCCAAAATGTGCGCCAAAACAATTTTGTTAGTACCACAACAATAAATGTCACAATTCCCAGTATTTCAGTGCCCCTATTCTCGAATCGGGAACGCGTTTACCGGTAAAGTTGCCAGGCAACAGCCAATCGTAGTCTTCGTACCGTGGCAACATTACTGAGGGGTCGTTCTCTTAAATTCGAAAATAGGGCTGCAGGTATCTTGAGCATATTTTCATCAAATAGTTAACGTTTACAATTATTGTACATTTAACATAAATATTACAAAATAGTTTATTTAGTTTTAGTTTTATTTTTTAGTTTATTTAGTAGTATCTAGTATTTATTAAGAAATTTATTAAAAACAAATAATACAAAATTTGGAAAAAAAATTTTACGTTACTTGATAGAAAAGTGTTTTTCAGGTCTCTCCAAGCTTCCAGGACTCGCCTGGGGCACGCACTGAAATCTACATGGCTCGACTTGCGAAACCCTATTTTCCGGTCTTGTAACGTAAATTACTATAGTTTCCTAACAAGAAGTTGTCTGGATTAAAGTTTTATTGAAGCAACAAATGAGGTCCTAGCTAGTAGTTGAATTTCAATTTTGTTCAAAACTCTTATTGTTAAGTAAAACAAGAGATATTTAATATAAATTTAAAAAAATAATCTGAAAAATAATTAATGATTATAACGTTACAATGGTAATACAATCATAGATATTACAAAATTTGAAATGTAGGTTACCAATACTAAATTTATTCATTTTTGAAGTAACAAGAGACAATTTTTTAGGGTTACTAGAAATTGTCCAAAAATTAACTTGAAAATTTTGTGCATTGTCACAGTTTAAATGTAATATACATTCTATTCTTCATTTAGAAAAGCAGCTCGGTATTTCTGTGTAAATTCCGGCAATACGTTTTATTTCAATAATCCTTTAACAAGTTGTAATTGATATTTTTAAATAAAATTTATTTAATTAGCATTATATTTCATTGGTCATTATTAATGGGAATTGCAATTCTATTTAAGTTTATTGATTTACGGTCATGTAATTTCAAAATGTTGCATACAAATGATACGTGATTATCTTGTTTTGTTCATGCATACTGTTCACTTAACCAACCCTATAGCATGTTTAATTTAATTACACAATTTATTTACAAATAAAAGTATAACCTTGGATACTGAGCGTTTATTAAAGGTTTCGCAATGTAAAACGAAGGTCTTGGAACAAAAAAACTGAGTATAATTCGCCTAGATAAAAGTTTGTTATATTTATCAAAAAGCAGAGGTTTCTAATAGGAAAGCAAACTGGTCATGCTTGTCACCAAAAGAATACAGGCTATCTAAGAATATCTAAGAAAATGCAAATTAAGTTGGCGACATTTCCTTGTCTCGACATTTCAGTGATGTTGGCAATGCTTTTGTTTCAAATATTTGACAAATAAATTAATCGTTATATAAAAATCTCTTCTAGGGGAATTCTTATTAATTTTTCCTGCAACAGGAGTTGCCAAAAATATTGACAGAAATAGACTTTGATGGACGTCAAAATATGTGGCTCCAACAAGATAGTGCTCCCCCCACTTTTATCGTGAAGCTAGAGAATATTTGGATCAGTACTATTCTCAAAGATAGATTGGCCGCGGGCGTTTTGTTGCACGGCCACCAAGGTCTAGTGACTTTACCCCGTTAGATTTTTTCCCGTGAGGTTACATAAGAGATAGAGTATATGTTACGCCACCTGTGCTGCAGTTGAAACTTTTCTTCTACCAGTTCTTGGACGACCCTTAACATCGTTCGTCTCCTGAACCTTGTTTTGAATTATTAACACAGCTCACTGAGTAATGTTGACAATTTCAGGTACTTTGTCTAATGCCCTGTTGCAACAGACCAATTATTATTGCTCTATTAAAGTACGATATAACATGCCTAGGCATTTTAAAGCGATTTAATTGCAAAATAAATTTATAACACCTCAATACTTAACCACAATTCCAGAGCCATTGAAACTTACACACACACACAATACTTAACGACTGAAGTCGCAAGAATGTGTTAAATTGGAATGATCTTTATTTAAAATCAATTGCTTTTTCGTTATTCTTAATAAAAAAGGGTATACAATAAGTGCTAAAACATATTTTCGATCCTTCATTGGCCTAGATACTTTGTATTATAATATTATTGGACATTGGACTTTTGGACATATGCCTATTATAATATTTTATAATTTTTATTGTTGCTTTATCTATTTAATATAAATCCAAATTTAATTCAAAATAATTTGGATCATTTTCTTCTAAAATTACCCCTAATGACAAGAAAAACTCTTCTATTCAATAACTTCTAGCAAAATTTCACAAAGCGTTCCAGTAAAAGGATAACAATTTATGTCGTTAAAATTTTTAACACGTCTTATAGTAGTTTTCCGTTTCTCATAAATTGTCTTTATTTTCGTTTATAAAATGCTGCAAGTCCGGGTATATTGAAAGATTTGTGGGATTTCGCGAAAATAAATCCGTAGCAGGCATAAACCAAGTTTCATAAGACGCTTAAATTATTTTAAGCGGATTAGCGATTATTTCTACTGCTGAGAATTTCCTGAAGCGATAACTTGAATAGTTATTTTAAGGATGAAAAAGTCTTTTAATATTGAACAAAACTTATTTGGAAATGCTTCAAGTGTAAAATTTTTCTAAGAGTACTTTAATAAAGTAAACTTTTTTGCAAATCTGCTGTTATAATATCGGTTATTCTTAAACAAAAAAATCTTAGTGTTGCGAAAAGAGACAGACCATTATTAGTATTATTGAACATCATTAAAAATATAGTTTTTTTATTATTAACTTTTATTTGGGGTGTCCGGTGGCCGAGTTGGTATTTTGTGATGGCTAATTGTTGGGAGGTGGTAGAGGAATTCTTCCTCGACCGAGGTCGTACCACCCCACACATCCCCTTAAATAACTGGTGAAATCCCTACGGATGTTTCCAGCTTTGGATGTGTGAGTTGAATTTCCTCAGTACACTCACGATACATAGTACTTAGACTTCGGTCTTTGTGGGTTATCAGACGATAAAAAAATTAATTTTAAAGGTTAATATACACAAAAAAATATCAAATAATACAATCCTTAAGAACGTACTAATTGTTAAGATACTACTTATACATGGCATAAATGTAGTGGATATAGTTTAGTACACACTTAAGACATTTATTAATAATATGTAAAGCACTGTAAATATAGGTTATTCCAGGGACGTCTCTACTTTTGTTGGAAATAGAATTAGGATTCGATTTGAAAATAAAATACAAATATTTATTTAACTTCAGTGTGTAACGTGAAAATGCAAAATACGAAAAGCATTCGGTTAAAGTAATAGAAAAATATTTTACTCACCCAATGGATGGATATCACAATATACCCTCGGAGGACGTGCGTGTAATCTAGTTTTGAGCCTGTGTAAACGCCTCTGCATCATTAAAAGACCTTCAACGGTAGACTCTTTTAAGCTTGTACGCTTTGAAGTAAGGATTGCACTGTATTTTGAAAATGAACGCTCTACATCCAAAGATGTAATGTTTGCATATCTAAAACACTGCAAGTTACTTATGCACTGCCCAATATCACGTAGTTGTGCGAAATCTGGATTTTTGTGTAACAAAAGCTTTGTTTCTGCAGCAGTTTGAAACTAGTCAGAGCCGATCAACTTCATCAAAACGGTTTGCTGATCGAAACCGGGCAACCTCATTGGCTCTGATTGATTTGAAACTGCTGCAGAAACAAACCCAATGACTTAAACTTGCTCGCAGCTTCAACACCAGAACCATCTTTTAAAGTTTGTAGAGCTGTATACACGATAATTTGCATTTATAGTACGCATATCTGTAGCTTCAATTACACGGTTATTAAAGTGCTGGTGACATTTTTAATGCAGATGGCACTTTTTGAGTCAAACTGCAAAACTACAGATTTAACAGTTGGAAATGTCGATTACACTAAAATACAGGATTTAGCTACGTTCTCCATTTTGTTAATACGGGCTGTTGGGGTTCGGTAATTTTGTGGCAAAACTGGTGAAATTTTTTAACCCGTTGTGGAGATTTTGTAAAAACCTTTTTGGTGCTGGCAATTATCTTGTCAAGATCAACTTGCTTCAAATTGTTTCTGCCACTCGGTGAAAAGCATGTAAAAAACAGGTTGTATGCAATAAATTATGACACACAGTTTTAAGCCGTCTCGCTGCTTTTACCATATACGCAGTACCGCCGGTAACTAATAGTACCATATTGTTCGTATTAATGTCAAACTTTTGTAGAGTTTGCGTTAGTAGTTGTTGAATTCTATCAGCGTTGCCTTTCTCTAATCTTTTACTTGCAAGTAACTATGACTTCTTTGGTGAATTCGGTGTTAATCTGCGCACTAAAACATTTCCTACTTGGTTATTTTTGGTATCTGTACTTTCATCAACTGTTATCCAAAGTTTTTTTTATTATGTAATGCGGACCTAATGGTAGTTTCTATTTATTCATTGATACAGAGAAAAGCGTCCCGTATTTGCCACTGGGTCGGTAGGAGCCACTTTCGCATACAGGGTGTCTAAAATAGGTGATACCACTATTGCTATCTCCGAAACGGTAAAAGATACAAGGTCGGTTAAATTGGAGAAAATGAGCCATTTTTCCTCCACATTTATATTCCGTTTACGGAGTTGCCAAATTCTCTATACTTTCTTATCTACAGAGGATTTTTTAAAAATAGTCAAAAATTTATTTATTAAATATCTCGAAAACTATTATAGTTAGAAAAAAGTTGTTTTAACAAAAATCACACAATTTTTTACCCTCTCTAAGGTAAGATTATTGTTTTGTTTATACCATTTGTTTTTATTGAGTTACTGATACTAACTTGTTTTTTTCAAATACCTGGATTTTTGCTGCATTTGTTGAAAGAATACTTCATACCCTTTACAACTGTGTATCACTTGATTAAGTTTTTCGACGTTTTGGTGAAGAAAAGTATCATCATCAGGATATTGTACCAGTACGGACCTGGCATTTTTCAAGTTAATGCGCCATTTCACGACCTATTATGGCGACAATTAGGTCAGAATCAGTAACTATGGATTAAATTGTTTTAACTGGTAAATTCTAATTATAATCATGAATACTAGCCAGGACCATCAAGTTTTTAAAATTGGTCCAACGCCTGACAAAAGTAAGCGTAGTTTTAATTATAACAAATCCTAATAGTTATTCTTAGAGGCGTTATTGGCTTCGTGTGGTCAGTCTAATCGCGTCCATCAACCTGTTCGTCCGCCCGTCCATATGTTATACTTATAATTCAACGCAAAGTCAAAAAATAAAGTAGAAAATGAATTTTAGATTCGAATTCCTTATAATCCGAACCCAGTAAATATGGCAATGGTTTTATGCTAGAATATAGTTAGAGGTCTTTAATTTGGGATAATATGGTTTGTTTTCAAAGCCAGTAAATAGTAATTCAACTGTACCAGCAGAAGGAGTTGCAGCAGAAATGAAACTATTAGGTAAAATAGGATTATTTATTGTTATTTTTTAAACTGAAAGGTGATTTTTGGATACGAAAATATTAAAAACGTAAATAGTGAAGACGTATCATCAAGGGTGCCTTTTACAATATGTGGTAAACGTAACCACTAGTTAGATGCTGTTAAGAAAGGCCGCTAATTATATCTGATCTGAGTCTGCTAAACTTTTGCTGTCAATAGCTCATTGGCTTAAGTGCAATTTGACAAACTTTAATGATCAAAGGGTTCTGGATGTAATAATGAACATAGTTTGAAATTAATCAGTTGAATAATTTAAACCACAGCGATTGTTTGTGAAATTGTGCCTTAACATGGAAAATCCCAGGTCCATATCGATAGAAATTCCTGATGACGTTGTTATTCCTGATCAAAACGTCGAAAACCATAATCAAGTGATATATAGTTGTAAAGGGTATGAAGTATTCTTTCAAAACATGCAGCAAAAAATCCTGGTCCGTATTTGAAAAAAACAAGTTAGTATCAGTAACTCAATAAAAACAAATGGTATAAACAAAACAATAACGTTACTTTACAGAAGGTAAAAAATCGTGTGATTTTTGTAAAAACAACTTTTTTCGAACCATAATAGTTTTCGAGATATTTAAGAATTAAATTTATGACTATTTTTAAAAAATCCTCTGTAGATAAGAAACTATAGAGAATTTGGCAACTCCGTAAACGGAATATGAATAGGGACTAAAAATAGCACATTTTCTCTAATTTAACTGACCTCGTATATTTTACCATTTCGGAGATAGCAATAGTGGTATCACCTATTTTAGACACCTGTAATAGAATTTTAACGCATTGATGGAACGGTAATAAATAATATATACCCTATAACACCTTTGCCTTAAGGTCAACAAAAAAAAGATGTTAATAAAGTCAACCAAAAGACAACGACTTTATCATAAAGTTGACGATAGGAAGTTATACCAAAGTTAGCCAAAAAGGTGTCACTTTGAAGTTAACTAAAAGTTACAGATAAGAAGGTGTCATAAAGCCAACGATGGAAAAAAAAGGTTACCTTAAAGTTGCGGATATGATGCCTTGATGATCTAGAGTGAGAATTGCACTGTTTTATTGTCCGAGTGGTGTAGTCTCTACCTTTTAGGCGAACGACGGCTAGCTCATGCCGAAAGTGGTGTGGGTAAAGTCAAACAAAACAAAAGCGCCACCTGTTTTGTGCCACGGTAAGGCAGAGACTGATCTTTGAAAGAAAACAGGAACTAAAAGTGTGACCCAATAAAACAGCCTGCTCTAAAGGTTATTAATTTAATATTTAATATGAGGACCATATCCCTAATAGAATATCACTGTTAATTCTTAAATCAACATGAACAGGGGTAACTATTTACATGTGTTACAATAGCTGTTACGCAAATAATTAAAGGAGTATCCAACTCATCGTGGATCGTTATCGATACTATGCCCATCTCTACTGATCTTGACAGTTCCTTTCGAAAGTGATTTGAAAGTTAAATGTAAGTTAAGGTTAGAGCTTAATTTTTAGAATGCAAGACAAAGTTTATCTGAATGATTTTAATGTAAAATTTGATAACATTCGAGGTGCCAAAATCAGTGACGGACACGGTTAATAATTATGTACAATAATAGTGATAATTAAATAAGTGCACGTGTGTGTAAGAAGGCCTTTTACCGTGATTTGTGCATCACAAATTAACGTTTATAGTACCTACTACCTAATATAATAAACATTTCACAATAAAATTAGCACAAAGTTGGTCGATGGTGTATTATTAAACAGTCTATAGTTCTGCTAGTGGAGGCCTGTAGCCTCGAGTGATGTGATATAATAATCGTTCTAATAGGACGTCACAAACATATCAAACCTGACATTTATGATGGTGTAGAGGTTGTGGTGCTCACAGTGCTCAAGCAGCCAGATGAACCGTGAAGCTTGAACGGTGTCACCAGGGAAAGCACACTCCGCAAGGTGTTAGGACGATGGTCTACTCCTGCCCTGATGTGGAAGCTCCAAGACAGAAACGTAAGGAACAGAAGACCAAATGATGGAACCAAAGAAGAGCAGGAATAACACAACTAGGAAAAATAGGCCTGAAACAGAACCGAGCTTTAGGACATGACCTTCAGGCATAAAATAAGGTGGGTAGATTTTAAGATAAATTTGTAATACTTATAGACTTAAATAAAAGTGTTAATATCAGAAGTCACACATAAAGATAGATGTTTAAAATCGAAGCTTACCCGAGATGGCATGTGGCCTTGTGGATGATAAAAAAACTGAATGCTGGAATTTTGCCCAAAAAACTGGATCAAATCGAAACAAACTAACTTCTCTGGCGTAAAAAGGTATTTTACCGCCAAGATCACAGTTTTGGGTACCAAAAATTCATAAAATATCCGCAAAAATACGGCTGGACTGCTGTAAGGCAACTCTGCCAAAAAGGCTAGTCCACAAAAAAACCCAAACCGTCATCAAAACGGCGGCAGGTTCCCATCTGTCAAAGGCCTAGGGAATTTTAAATCTAAGCAGTGTGACCACTGACAACTTTTGACATTTCAAAACAAAAACAAGGGAATTTTAATTATTTTTATTTAAAGACCAACGATTTAAGTCTCAATACCCTAAATATGCCCAAAACATTCCCTATTTCTCAAAACTGGTGTTTATTCCACTCAACCTTGTAATTTTTAGGTCTCGGTTCTGAACCGAAAGAAAGAACCAAGATGAGGCCTAGAACGAGATACTAAAGAAGATGAAGTCAGATACAAATACTGTTAAATACCTAACAATGCACTAATAAATGCAGAAGTACTTAGCAGGTGAGCTTTTAACCATTACATGATTTATTAGCGGGTCTACCAAATCTTATTACTCTTACACGAATAGCACAAGCTAATAATTATGATATACTTTTAGGATGGCCTGGACTATACACAACTTGAGAAAGACCTTGACGAATAAGGCGAACTAGAATTAAGTATACTTATACCTACATTGTACCTATTAAGACTTAAATAAAGGCATCTATAAAACCAGAAACCAAGCTCTATTCTCTTAGCATTAATCGAAGATCTGGTAAGTCTTTAATTTATATATGTACAGTATTTTACAGCAAAATAAACCCGTAACACGCCTCCCCTTCCTCAGAGAAAATTTTTTGTTATTTACAAAAAAGTTTCCTGTGGTCTTAGATGGAGAGCTTAACAATACGAAATATATACAGCAATGTATACGGACTATAAGATTTACAAAACTACAAACTACAGACTAAAGGTAAGTAGGGTATTTACAAGACAAGATATTAGCGGTAAGTACAGTATTCACAAAAACCATAGCTTTAGGGTAAGTCGGAACAACTATGGTATGTCGTCTGGAGGGTGAGCCTTAAGGTCTTTAGCGTGCCAAACACCAAGATTACGACCATTCTGATCAGAAAGCTCATAGGACCAAGGTGAGACCACCTTGGTTATGACGAAGGAACCCGAAAATTTAGGCGCAAGTTTTGCCGTAAAATGTTTGGTAGCGTCTGAGAGATAATAATTTTTCTTCCAGACCTCCTGACTAAGCTGAAACCGCTCGTCTCGTCTCCTGAGATTATAAGTATGACGGCCACGCTCATACGCCTGCCGAAGTCTTTTCTGCACGTCTATAAACATCTCATTCACAGCTTGAGACCTAGAGACGGGATCAAAGGGTTGAGGGTCATCAGAAGGTGGACATGAGTCCCGGGGCAGACGAACGTCACGACCGAAAACCACAAAGTTAGGGGTTAACCCGGTAACCTCATGTTTTGCTGACCGAATGGCAAAACCAGCCTTAGCGAGAAGTTTATCCCATTGACGGTGGTCCTCGGCTACATAGCTCGTAAGAATTGTTTTTAGGACACGGTGAACACGTTCAACGGGATTGGCCTGAGGATGATAGTTAGCCGTATATCGTATTTTAATCCCGTACTGAGCCATTGCTTGTTGAAAAATCTTGCTGCGAAACTGAGTTCCGTTGTCCGCAATGATCGTCTCAGCTCCAAAAACTAAGATAACAAAATTTTCCAACCATCGAACTATACTCTGTGCGGTGGCAGAACGGAGAGGAAAGAACAGACAAAACTTACTAAAAACATCAACCACCGACAGAATATATGAATGCCCAGAGGTAGTGGTCCGACTAAGTCTATACTTATGGTTTGGAACGGACGGGAACTCAGAGGTTGGATGCTGAGCATCTGACCAGCAGGGGCTTGTTGAAGGGGCTTGGTCTGGATACAAACACAACATCGTCAGATGTATCTCGCAACATCACTACGCATGCTTGGCCAATAATAACGTTGGGGATCCTGGAGAACGTCTTATTGATTCCAAGATGACCACAAGTAGGAGGATCGTGATTACCTTTTATAATTGAGGATCGGTCTTCGCGTGGAACTACCATCAGCCAAGAGTCCTCGGGATCTGCAAGTGCAGCGTAAGGGTGTTTAGCCCTTTTAAAAAGTTTTCTGTTGTCTACCCACCAAAGGGGATATTTAGAAGGATAGTCAACAACCTTCTTGATCATGCCAAGATACCAGCGATCACGCGGCGTGATAGTTTCTTTGGCGGTATCAGTCGAATTTGGTTGGTTAGTGATGGCATCAACGACGGGGACTGATCGAGAAAGAGTATCCGGGACAACATGCTCTTTACCCTTGCGATGTATGATTTCGAAATCATACTGCTGCAGTCTAATGTCCCAACACGCAATGCGACCAACAGGGTCCTTGATAGAGTTAAGCCACTTAAGGCTGTAATGATCAGTAATCACGGTGAATTTGGTTCCTTCGAGATAAGGACGAAGCTTCTCTATGGTAAAGAGAACAGCTAAACATTCCTTCTGCGTAGTACTGTACTTTCTTTCATTTTTGGTAAGCGAACGGCTCAAGTAAGAAATGACGTGTTCCTCGCCATTCTGAACCTGAGAAAGCACCGCTCCTAGACCAAAATCTGACGCATCACACTGGACAATAAAAGGTTGTTCAAAGTCCGGACAAGAAAGTACCGGTGCTTTGACGAGGTGCTCCTTAACTGTGTTAAAGGCTGCTTCACATTCTGGACCCCAGACAAATTTAACATTCTTTCTCGTTAAGGCCGAGAGTGGCGCCAAAACCGAGGAAAAATTTGGCACAAACCGGCGGTACCAGGAAGCAAGACCGATAACTTGCCTTATTTCAGTTACACTTTTCGGTGTAGGAATACGCAGAATTGCCTCAACCTTTTCAGGATCTACCATAAGTCCTGATGAATTGACAACATAACCTAAATATTTAAGCTCAGGCTTACAAAAATTACATTTTTCGCGGTTAAGTGTAAGACCTGCACTTACAATGCGCGAAATAATTTCGCGTAAAACACGAATATGCTCCTCGAAAGTTGGAGTACATACAATCACATCATCGAGGTAAACAAACACAAATTGTTCTAAATCGCCGCCTACCACCCGATCAATCAATCTTTGCCATACGGCGGGGGCATTAGTCAAACCGAACGGCATCCTCGTAAATTGGAAGAGCCCACGTGACGGCACAGTAAACGCAGTGAGAGGTCTGGAACCCTTTGCAATGGGTATTTGCCAATAAGCAGACTTTATGTCGAGCGTACTAAGATATTTTGCGTCGCGTAATTTATCTAACGTTGCCGACACGTAAGGTATGGGATATGCGTCGGGAATCGTAGCTTTGTTAACAGCGCGATAATCCACACAAAAGCGCCAGCCACCACACTTTTTCTTAACCATAACTATTGGCGAAGACCAGGGAGACTCAGATGGTTCCACAATGCCATCCGCCAACATCTGCTCTAACTCCTTGTTGACTTCCTTTTGCAAGGCATGAGATACGGGATAGTATCTCTGTTTTATTGGAGTAGAATCAGTTTTGATCTCCATTTCCACTAACGTCGTACATCCAAGCTTATTACCTATAGATGAAAAGGTATTTTCTACAAGATTGTCAAGGATTTGACGCTGCTCAGATGTTAGATTGTCACGGGAGTGGATGGCAAGAATATGTGGATTGTGATCTAAATCTGATCGAAACGACCACTCGCCACTGTACAAGTTAGGTACTATTTTCATTTGACTCCAAAAGTCAATCCCTAAAATGAGCGTGTGCGGTAAAGAAGGAACAACCAAGGTATCTAGGAGAACTATTTTATCTTGAAGTTGAAATGGTAGCTTGATCGAACCAATACTCTGACAAGCTTGGCCATTAGCAACCGTACAAGTTGATATTACAGATGAATCCAAACGACAGACTGTTTTTAGAATATCCCAGCCATGAGAACCAATAATGGTTCGCGAGGAACCACTGTCAAGCAAACCTAAAAGCTCTTTACCATATATGTGAATTCTTAAGTATGGTCTCTTGTCATCCTTAGCATGCTCCAATATGTAATTTAAGATTATTTTATTTGGATCGGCCTTGAAAGTTTCTGTGGGTGGGAAGACCGGTTGGCCTGTTACTGCCTTCCCAGATTTACGTTTTTTGCACACGAAGGACAACTTTTGGAGGTAACGTCACTCTTACCACACCTATAACAGAACTTTCGACGTGGTTGGGAACACTGGCGGAATTGATGGCCTTGTTCTTGACAATTCCAGCATGAGGTCGGATTCGGGACATTGAGGACTGCTACTTCAGAAGTATTAGGAGTCTGACCAATGACAGTAGGGGCTTCAATGGGAGCGACATGATTAGATGGCTTACGATAAGCTAAGGCAGGCTCCAACATTTGACGATAATTCGTCGAAGGGGGGACAAATCGCTGAATTCGGGATTCTGTCTCCTCAATCGCACAACTTAATCTAACGAGATCCTGTAAAGTATCGATATTATGAGTCGATAGCCTACCCTGAATATACGGCAGTAAGTTGCGCAGTATCATCTGTAACCGAGTAGCTTCTGAAGGCAATACCGGAAGTTTGCGGAAGAGATTCTCCATAGAGACAACAAAACTAATCACGCGCTCTTGAGCGCCTTGTGTACGACGACGAATCTCATCCCATAACGCAAACTCGTAATCATAAGGTTGGAGTGTACCTCTCAGATGTTGAACGAGATCATCCCAATCTACAAAATGACAAGTACGGTACCATAGAAGAGCATCACCGGAAAGAAGTTCAGGCGCAGAACGAAACAACTGTTCCTTCGTTGCACCACGTGACACACGAAGCTCCTCTATACGTTCTAAAAAGTCATTAACACTACTTTGTCCATTAAACCTAACATTCCATTTATCTATATCTAAAAATCTAGAACTAAAATTACTAACCCGAGATTCTTCGGGACGAAACCCGTTTAAGGGAGAAAACTGGAAATTATCTAATCGATCGGCAAGATCAACAAATGGGTCAGAATAGCCTAACGGCTCATCCTGTCGGGTGGAGTTAACATTTGCCAATCGGGACACATTTTGCGATTCATCCGCAAAATGTACTTGTGAGCCTCGTCTCATAGACGAAGAAGCAGGGATCACGGTAGGACGAATAGTCCTATTAGGGGCTTCACGGACGGGTATACTCAACGAGTAACCAACGGGGACAGAACTGTCATGGGTTGACACGGGAACTCGAGAATCTTCTAAGGCATTCGCACGTTCCAAATACGTTGAATGGGTTGGATTTACACGCGTACCTCGAGAAGAAATCTGATCAACAAAATTATGTTCAGGTAAGTAAGATCGAACTGGTTGACTCGACGAGCTCAACCGGTAGTCTTCCACGGACGAAGGGGGCAATTGAGCTTGATCCGAGGAACGATTCTGATGGGAGAGGGGTGCAGAAACTGAAAAATTAGAGCGGCCTATGCTTAGGGATTGTGCATCTACTACATGTCGTGCAGCAGGTTGAACAGGTTGTGGTCTATTTACAGCAGTTAAATCAAGGGGTTGGTTCTGTAACATCTGTCGCTCACAACTGGGTTCCCTAGAGGAATTTGACAGACGTGAACAATA
Organism: Philopedon plagiatum; assembly: GCA_963971165.1. Classification (NCBI taxonomy): domain Eukaryota; kingdom Metazoa; phylum Arthropoda; class Insecta; order Coleoptera; family Curculionidae; genus Philopedon; species Philopedon plagiatum. The sequence goes on along the minus strand of OZ020192.1, from coordinate 86,128,719 downwards.
ATCAATGATTGAAGGGAATGTTTGGGGTTCTAAAACTAAAGGAACAGCAGGCTGGACGATGGGCACCGGTTGAGTGTGTACTACTTCCTCATCAATATCAACCAGGTCATACGAAACCTGTACTTCTCTCTGCGGCGTGATAGCAACAGGCAGGATTCTGTTTATCTCCTGTTCATTCTCGGTATCCAAAATAGAAGTGCTTACCACACGAGAAGTATCCGCATTTGTGTTATGTGCTATTGCACCTGGTTGACCCGATCGCGTTACCGCTTGATCATCGTTCGAAGTAGAAGGTACACCCTCCAAAACCGAATGTAGATCACCCATCAGCTGTTCACACCTATCTATCAATTCGCCCTTTTGGTTGACTCCCGATTGTTCCAGAACTTGAACGCGATTTAGACGGTTTTCAACATGCAGTAAAAAGGTGTAAATTCTTTTAAACTCACTGTCTTTGTTACCTAAATCGAAATTAAGGATGTCGCGCTCCAAAATCAATAATTTTGCCCTGCAAACGCAAAGGTCGGTCTCAGCATCATAACACGATGTTGTTGGTCGCGAAACACGTCCCTCGCGCTCCGTACGCATGGCTTCCCTTAATAACGCACGCTTCTGCGGAAACGAACCAGTTACTGGTAACCCACGAATTGCCAACTCGTATTTAATTTCATCGGCACCCAAAAGGTTAATTTCCATTTTACCTGAATCTCGCAAAAAGAGAATCTAGAAAAATACTACTAAACTTACTAGCAACGCAAGTAAAGTTTAACACTAATATCAAATGCTTAGTACTTAAGCTAAACGAAACTAATCACATATGTACATATACTAAGAATCGAATCCTAATAATTAGGATCTAGGTGTGTCGCAAAGTGACACACAAACCCGACCCCTACAAAAAATTGTAGAAAAAAAAAAACCTTAAAGGTATTAACTCACTAACAAATAATAAAAAATGTGGTACCGCCAAATAAACTCAAAATAAGGTGTTTTACACCTGTACTAAATACTGCAACACTGCAAGAGAAAAAAAAATTCAAAACTAATCCTATGCCAATAGGAAATAATGCGTAATACTTTACTTAAAAGTCTAAAAAAACGCAAAAACATCCCAGAGATGCACAAATCCTACAACACCACCATAAAATTTTTATCAGGTAGTAGATTTTTTTTTTTTAAATATAGCTACTTATTGATCAGACTTAAGTTTTTGTTTTACGTGAATAACAAAAAAAAATGTTAAATTCTACCACAATGTGCTAATTATAAATAAAAAGATCACCTATTTAAACCCGTTGAAAGGCGCCATTTTGTAATAAGTATTTAAGAGCGGTGATACCTTCTTAAAGTTAACAGAATGATGACAACTTATCGTTAACGATAAGGAAGTTATCTTTAAGTTAAGTATTGTTAAAGTTGCCTTCAAGTTGCGGATAAGATGACTGGTTGAACTAGAGCAGAGCAAGAGGTGCACTGTTTTATTGTCCAAGTGTAGTCTCTACCTTTTGGGCGAACGACGGCTAGCTCATGCCGAGAGTGGTGTGGGTAAAGTCAAAAACAGAACAAACAGAAGCGCCACCTGTTTTAGCCCCGGTAAGGTAGAGACTGATCTTTTAAAAGAAAACAGGAAATTCTAAGTTTGACCCAATAAAACAGCCTTCTCTGAAAGATGTTAGTTTAATATTTAAACAAGGCCCATACCCATAATATGAGACATTATTACCCCCTTAACTTAAAATGAAAATTATTTACATATAAAGAAGTGCTCTGAAATGTAACAAAAACAAGCTCTGCAAGCTGTTAATGAAATAATTAAAAAGTAACAAATTCACGCTATCGTGGACTGGTATCGGTATAATTGCCCATCTCTACTGATCTTGACAGTTCCTTTCGAAAGTGATTTGAAAGTTAAATGTAAGTTGAGGTTAGAGCTTAATTTTTAGAATGCAAGACAAAGTTTATCTGAATGATTTTAATGTAAAATTTGATAACATTCGAGGTGCCAAAATCAGTGACGGACACGGTTAATAATTATGTACAACAATAGTGATAATTAAATAAGTGCACGTGTGTGTAAGAAGGCCTTTTTACCGTGATTTGTGCATCACAAATTAACGTTTATAGTACCTACTACCTAATATAATAAACATTTCACAATAAAATTAGCACAAAGTTGGTCGATGGTGTATTATTTAACAGTCTATAGTTCTGCTAGTGGAGGCCTGTAGCCTCGAGTGATGTGATATAATAATCGTTCTAATAGGACGTCACAAACATATCAAACCTGACATTTATGATGGTGTAGAGGTTGTGGTGCTCCCAGTGCTCAAGCAGCCAGATGAACCGTGAAGCTTGAACGGTGTCACCAGGGAAAGCACACTCCGCAAGGTGTTAGGACGATGGTCTACTCCTGCCCTGATGTGGAAGCTCCAAGACAGAAACGTAAGGAACAGAAGACCAAATGATGGAACCAAAGAAGAGCAGGAATAACACAACTAGGAAAAATAGGCCTGAAACAGAACCGAGCTTTAGGACATGACCTTCAGGCATAAAATAAGGTGGGTAGATTTTAAGATAAATTTGTAATACTTATAGACTTAAATAAAAGTGTTAATATCAGAAGTCACACATAAAGATAGATGTTTAAAATCGAAGCTTACCCGAGATGGCATGTGGCCTTGTGGATGATAAAAAAACTGAATGCTGGAATTTTGCCCATAAAACTGGATCAAATCGAAACAAACTAACTTCTCTGGCGTAAAAAGGTATTTTACCGCCAAGATCACAGTTTTGGGTACCAAAAATTCATAAAATATCCGCAAAAATACGGCTGGACTGCTGTAAGGCAACTCTGCCAAAAAGGCTAGTCCACAAAAAAACCCAAACCGTCATCAAAACGGCGGCAGGTTCCCATCTGTCAAAGGCCTAGGGAATTTTAAATCTAAGCAGTGTGACCACTGACAACTTTTGACATTTCAAAACAAAAACAAGGGGATTTTAATTATTTTTATTTAAAGACCAACGATTTAAGTCTCAATGCCCTAAATATGCCCAAAACATTCCCTATTTCTCAAAACTGGTGTTTATTCCACTCAACCTTGTAATTTTTAGGTTTCGATTTTGAACCGAAAGAAAGAACCAAGATGAGGCCTAGAACGAGATACTAAAGAAGATGAAGTCAGATACAAATACTGTTAAATACCTAACAATGCACTAATAAATGCAGAAGTACTTAGCAGGTGAGCTTTTAACCATTACATGATTTATTAGCGGGTCTACCAAATCTTATTACTCTTACACGAATAGCACAAGCTAATAATTATGATATACTTTTAGGATGGCCTGGACTATACACAGCTTGAGAAAGACCTTGACGAATAAGGCGAACTAGAATTAAGTATACTTATACCTACATTGTACCTATTAAGACTTAAATAAAGGCATCTATAAAACCAGAAACCAAGCTCTATTCTCTTAGTATTAATCGAAGATCTGGTAAGTCTTTAATTTATATATGTACAGTATTTTACAGCAAAATAAACCCGTAACACACCCTGTATATTTTCTCCAAAAAGATCGCAAAATTTTTTTACTCTGAATATGTTGTCTGTAACCGTGAACATTTTATTTCCTTTCCATTGTATTTTAGGTCAGGAAAGCGATATAAAAATCTTTGAACTTTGTACCCAAACATTTTAAGCATCGGCATGTTCCTTGTTTCCCAAACTTGATGCACGTTTGACCCGACTTTCGGTATCTCACTACATCTCATCCGAGATCAAAGCGGCTCTGCTATAAAGGCGTGTGATGACAAATGGAGCAACGCGACTGTCACTTATACAGGTATACCAACTGACAAAACACATTGTTCTGGTTGCATAGCCGAAGGCCTTTATTGCAAATTCCCGCCATATTAGTGTCGAACTGCCGTAAGACGGATAACACGAAACGTCTCGCCTTATGACTGAAATATAAAGGCCCGTCAAGGAGATTTATTGAATATTATTATCCTTTGAGGATGGAAATTTATATCCATATGCCGTGCCAAATATGACAGAAAGCGAACATTAAGTTTGGTAATAATGATATAGAGATGATTATATAATAATGATTATAGAGAATATAGGTACCTAAACAAATATTGTAGAGGAAGTCGATATCATTTTACGTTATTTCATCAATCAGAAGCTTTTCTTTTAAATCGTTGCCACAATAAAAAAATTTCTGAAAATTTTCTTTCTTGAAATTTTTTTTGTCAATAAAATGTTACAAAATGAATTACGTTTTATTAATTTTAAGTATAGTACCTATACTTTTCTTATTCAAGTTTAAAATACGAATACGTTTTACATTTTTCGAGTTTGTTTTATTATACATCATAATAGTATATTGTCCAACGAGCATGGACTGACATGCATTTCCTACGAGTATGACGTTTGCAGCATGAGCCGCAGGTGAGTGCTGCAAATCATACGAGTAGGAAATGGTCATTCCATGCGAGTTTTACACTATACTTTATCTACGAATGTCACTGTTAAATAAAATGGGATTAGTAGTATTTTTCTTTTTAAGATGTCAAAAATGTCAATCTGACATTCCACAAAATAATAATTGTCATGTACTTTTTATTTGCATTGTCTGCGTTGCTATGCGATTACTATGGCGTGTTGACGCGGCGCCGGTCAACGCCACCTTTGTAAAAATATACCCGTGCACATTGGGAATTTTGTAGTTGAATCACCATGGTGATTGAAGCGCAATGAAAATGTGTAAAAAACAATGCACTATGTTCCGAAATTACTATTGAACATACAATAAGGGTTTTTATTGACATTCGTAGAAAAATTATTTTTAACTACCTATTCCATGTAACTGAAAATGGTAGAACATATTTTTTTAAGTGTGTAGTTTATACATACATACAGACTGAGTTTCGCCTAAAATATTTCGAGAAAAACTCGTTCAACCCACTTTAGTAAATCTAATTTAAAAACAAGAAAGTAAAATACATTTTCTAAACAATTTCTAACTGTTTTATTCAACTAAAGCTTATAAAACATTAGCGTCCAGATTCACTAAGAAAGTTTAAGATTTAGTACTGGTTTAAATTAAGATCTTCTAGTTGATCAGATATGTTTTGACAAGTTTTTGTCCTATCGTTGTTAATAAAACGTCATTAAAAACGTATGAATTATTCGAATATTTCAGAGATTTGCTTGGTTTCCAAATGATTTTCATCTTGGAACGGGTTGCTAGAGTGAATTTAGCTCTATTATTGTCGAAAGTGCGAATTAAATTTGCCCTTTTCTTTATAAAGTTGCGAAAAAGCTCAAAAATAAATTCATAGTATAAAATTTAGTTGTCTTATTCTTACAGTTGTCAGTTTAAAACTTTTAGTTGTCAAATTAGACCGGACTAGCGTTGGAGAATCTGGCTGTAGTTGTTTCTGGACTTTTGATAGATACACGGATACTGCAAACTTAATCGGAAATATTGAAGAAAAATATTGCGCCACCATTTTTGATAAGTCAAATTCAATCAGAAACAATAAAATTGACATTTTCTAAAGAATTTCGAACTATCTTTTACAACTAAAGCTTACAAAATATATTCTTTTCTGGACTTTTGATAAATACATGAAGGCTGCAAGTTTAATTGGAAATATTCAAGAAAAATGTTACTCCACCAACCTGTAAGTTAAATTTAATTAGAAAACAATAAAATGGGCATTTCTTAAACAATCCCTAACTGTTTTATACAACTTAAACTAACAAAACATATTTGTTTCTGGACTTTTCAGATATACACGGAGACTAAAAATTTAATCGGACACTTTGGTAAGTTAACTTCAATAACAATTTAAATGGACATTGTTTAAGCCCAAACAAACATATACTAAACAATTTCTAACTTGCAGAGACTTTTAGAGCAGCGGATTCTAGAATTATGATTAACAGATGGATCGCCAACCTTCCATAGGAAACGGCGTACTAAGAAGACGCAGTAGGCTACGCTAGGAGTCACCCATTTCAATACATATTTTAAACCATTTTCGTAACACCCTGTATAGCGCAGGCTGTTACTCCTAATACAAATAAAATACTTTTCATCTCCCAGATGCATGCTAGACAACTTCCAAAAATTAAGTTATGTCCTTTTTTACTATAATTAAATAAATACATACTTATCGGCGACAAATATTACTTATTCACTGGTTGTATTTTACTCAGGTAGATGGTTTATTATTTTGTGTTATAAAATTAATCACTATGTCAAACAGTCACATAATTTTTGTATTATTATTGCTTTATTCGAAAATAAAACTTGAAGTATTTATTTTTATGAGCCCAAAGCTTAGAGTTCCAGTTTAGAATTTTAACAAAATAAAATGGGAAAAAATATTTTTTCTACTCATGTCAATAAAAACCTGTATTGTATGTTCAATAATAGATTCAGAACAAGGTACATTGTGGTTTACACCTATTCATTGTGCTTCAATCACCATGGTGATTGAACTACAAAGTTCACTTTGTGCACGTGTATTTTTTACAAAGGTGGCGTTGACAGGTGCCGCGTCAAAATTTTATAATTTCATTGACATTTTTTGACATCTTAAAAAGAAAAATATTACTAATCCCATTTTATTAACAGTAACATTCGTAGAAAAAGTATAGTGTAAAACTCGCATGGAATGACCATTTCCTACTCGTATGATTTGCAGCACTCGCCTGCGGCATCGTGCTGCAAACGTCATACTCGTAGGAAATGCATGTCATTCCATGCTCGTTGTACAATATACTTTAGTAGTGCAGAAAATTAGCTTAAAAGAAAAATAATATTTTAGGAAGTGACTCCGCTGCCGGCGCCGATTCCCAAAATATTGATGCATGGATACCGGCGCCGGCACCCGAGTACAAAATTTCTCGGGTGCCGGCAGTTCTAACCTAAAATAAAAATAGTTACGCCTTTTAAATGATATGTAAACATTGTGTTGTTTTAGTTTAGCGTAAAAACTATACAGCATGAAAATAGGTGATTAATTTTCTATATGAAAATTTTAATTGCGTTTTAATGGACTACAAGAAAGCCGCAAACAATTGACAATCAAAGACAACAAAATCCCAATACTGTGGCGGATATTTATCCGGCTCTGAAATACTATTTCTGCGGTTAGCCTGTGTTAAAGGTGGAAGACCATTCAAGACAAAAAATGAAAAGTCAACAAGGAAGTGTTCCACGTATAAGCAAGGCTGCCAGGCTAGCATTTTCTTGAAAGTAAGTGAACATAAACAATTTCTATGCATAATGGAGCCTGAACAAAGTCACGATCATACTTCATCCAAAGCTTATTTCAACTTTCTAGCAAAACAAAGACTAAATTTGCCAGAAAATGTCAAACTTTACTTCTCAAGAAGCCTTGAAGGCTGGGGCAAGCAATTTAGATAACTTGATTAGAGAAACAGGTTGTAAAATGACATTGAAGGACCTCACTAATCTTGGAAATCGTAGCAAGACTGAGGCAAAGAATTTTGAAGAATGCATGCATATTTAAAGAAATTCATACCATTGTATTGATATTGAGATTTTAGTTGATTAAAATGGGCTTTTCAATGATTTATTTTTCCAAGATGACGGAATCAAAAAATTAATGGAATGTTTTCCAAATATTATTTTTGTTGATGGTACTATCCTTGATAGTCTCTGATGGTACCTATTGCCTGGTAAATCTAAGGTTTGCGACTTACATAATAATGGTAGAAGATGGAAGCGGCCTGAGTGAGATTGTAGCTATTTGCTTGTTGGCGAACGAGGATGCAGATTATTATATTATTCGCAGAATAATAATTGGTATATTTTTGAAGCAAGATTTAAGTTTCGTTAAAGTTTACACTATGATAAAGTATTGTCTTTTGATCCGCCGGCATCCATAATGGCTGCCGGCACCGGGTGCGGAGTCACTTCTGCCGGCACCCAGCTCAGCTGCCGGCGGCGGCACCCATGTTGGCTGCCAGCGCCGGCATCCATGTTGGCTGCCAGCGCCGGCATCCATAATGGCTGCCGGCGCCGGCAGCGGAGTCACTTCCAATATTTTATACACTGCTGATAATTTCAAATGAATTTCTAAATTTGCATAGGATAGAGTGAGAAATTTAAAAAATCTCTGTATTTTTTATGAATGTGGTTGATCTTAGTGAAACGCAGTTTTTTCGCTTACTTAGCCAAGTGTTCATTTTATTTTGTATACAAAGGGACAATATTTTTTTACTTCTCTTGCCAGGGGAAATATCTACAATATAGATTTTTTTCTGATCTTCAGGCTTTGAGGTCAGGAAAAACATGGTTACACAAAAACCTAAAAATTACGGAAGCAGGCTTCACCCTGGCTCGAAACTGGCTACACCTCCGGTGAAATAGATACAGAGTGTGCAATTTTAAATATAATTTGTCATTTTTACTTTAAATCGGGAATAAAAGTATTTAAATATAAAGATGTATGTGCATATCTAAAGCTTTCAGTTTCAATTGAGATTTTTCTTACAATACCGGTCAATAAAAATCTATTTAATTTTGCTATACCTGAATTTTATATAGAACAGAATATTAAAAAATATCTATTTCTATCATGAATGTTGTAATAGTACCTAAATATAAATAAATAATTTGACCTGCTATTTAAACCATTCACAACGGCGGAATAGTGTGCATTTCCAGATTTTATTATTTATTGGAAAGTTGCCTGCAAAAACGTTTTCAGATTTTTTTCTAATTTTCCTTTTCAAAAAAGGTAAATAACAGCTATGTATGTAATGCAGCAGCAGATATTGATGCCTATTAATGAGCAACCACAATAAAGCCAAAAATTCATTACGGTTTATTGGGTATGGGTTATTGTTAGGTTACTAGATAAAAATAGTTCTTCTGGTTTTAAACATTTGATTTTTTCGAGCAGATTTAGCGATTTTTTGTTTCACTTTTTAAACCATTTTTTTGGAGGATTACATTGTTAGATCATATTAAATTGTACGGATATGTTTTAAAAAGAGAAAACATTGATAAAAGAATGGTTTTATGTGATCTGATTGTCTCATTTTTGATAAAAACTGCTAGTTAAGAAAAAGAGCAAGGACATTGTATCTTATGAATATCATTGTTTTTATCGCCTACTGGTTCCGCAATTGGAATCCAACGCAATTTTATAAATTGAACAAATAGATTTAATTATAAATAACACCGGCACACAAAATAAAAAAAGTGGTCTGTACATTTGACCAGACCCATCGATCTATATATATTTTGACGCGCTGAATCTAAATCCGAAGTCCGTTTGTCCCGTACATCCTCAAAATTTTGAGTAAATTGCAAAAAAACGCTGAAAATGGCTAAAAATTGCGAAAAATTGCAGTTATGAAAATGAATAAAATTTTATTGAACTAGATCAAGTATGTTTCTTATGTATTTTGATGCGCTGAATCCAAATTCAGAATCTGTTAATCTCGATTATTCATATATTTTTCAAAAATCGTAAAAAAATAGCAATGAAATAGCAGAAAATAGCAAACAAAGTATTGTTTTTACGTACCAATGAGGACTTTTATTACGTATGTGGGAGTGATTTCTTATAACATTATACTCTACAGAAGCCAAGTTACTCACTAATGTAGAGCTGCAGTCGCTTGATGACGACGCCTGCGGGCCTTCCTTCTCACCCTGACCAGACGCCGATACTGGGGTTCCGAATTAGTGATGTAAGGATACGTATCCAAAAATCCGTTGGATCCGAATATTAAAAGAATCCGGATTATCCGTAACCGGCCGAGAACTTGAAGACGGATTCGGAATCAAAATAAATTCGCATCGGGTGGTTACTAATGCAAAGTGCAAAGAGAAAACGGAATCGGAATCGAATGTAAGCGAACAACACGGTCTGCGATTTGGCATATTTGATAGTGTGCTTTCTCTTTCTAATGACATTTCCTAAAAAAAGATGGCATAGTTATCGGGGTAACGGGTATCATATGAGATGAGACCCATTGGTTAAACTAGTCCCGCCTCACCCGAACCCAATTCAAACGAGAACAGCGCGACGCGGTGCCTTCTTATCCCTAAACTTCGACTTCGAATCAAAGAAAATAAAAGGGTTTCAGAAAAGACGCAACAGTGTATTTCCGTCGAAACACGAATATCAGCTGTTTTCAAGTGGGCTGAATTGCAACACTGTTTATTAACCAAAATGACAGATCTGTGACAGATCCTTGTGTCAAAAACTGTTGGCAAAACAGCTAACCTCTTTACCGACTGAGATAACTTTGCGCGGGAAACCCATTCAAATTTTTTTAAAAATTTACCAAAGGTAACGCTTAAGCAACGCACAAAAAAATAATATTGTTCTCAAAAGTTGTATTGTGTTCTAAAGACCTACTTAAACATTTGACTTATTCATAGTAATCTATACCAGGGATAATTAGCAAGTAGTTTGACTTACCCGATAAAACAATTTCCCAAAGTTAAGAGAAAAATAGGTAATGTTTATTTTTGTCAATGTTTTTCCTACTTATACCTGTTATTCAGTAACATACAATGAGTAATACATTTAAAAGGCCTTTAGAACTCATTAAGAATTTCGAGAACCACACTAAATTTCAGTACGATGCTTAAAGCGTTACCTTAATTTAGAATCTTTTCAGCTTAACATTTTGAACGATGTTTCAACCCTAATTATTACATTTTAACGTTAATTAAACATATGACTTAATTAAAAATCTTGATCTGTAACATGTTTCTCAAAATTTTTAATCCAGTACTAAATTTAATTGACGTTTAGGCAGCGACATCAACATGAGTGCTGTCACATTAGTCTAATTACTTTAATTCTTGATCAAATTGTCTGTGCAACTAAACTAAGACTCTTTAAATGAAGAAAGGGCAAATAAAATCCAAAAGTTATAAAAAAGTAAAATTTATTTAAAACAAGCTAAAATTGGAAATCATAAACAGAAATCCAATTGAATAATAATAATAAATGCTTTTGTTTTTGGTAACAATTAACTACATATACATTTTGTTTTCGATAAGTACCAAATATTAATATTATATCTATACGAGTACATATTTTGCGCAGCAGCATCTTCAAGTGGCCTTTTTTCATCTTTAGTAGTTCTTCAAATTTTTGGTTACGTGGTACAAAATTATAAAACATTGGTACAATACAGTGCTAAATAATAAAATATTGCTCTCAAATTCAAAAACTAGTTTCCTTCATCCCAATACCAATTTAAATACAACAAATAATGCTAACTTCAAACTCCACATAATATGAAATAATAAGTTTGGTAATTTTATGCCAAAAATTAGTTTTCTAAAAAAATTTCTTACCTTAAGGCACAAATTATGAATATGAGGTTTTTAGGTTATTTCTATTAGACCCTTAAAACACTACAGCTTGCTATCACACAATAAATGCAAATTTTAAAATGTCAATAATTCACATGTGCAGAAAAACCACCTCGTGTGGGTAAAACAAAAGTTGTTTCTTTTATTACTTACATAAAACATAAACATTTTTTTCAACTTCTAAAATAAAGTCGTACAGGGTCTCGACTAAAAATATTTGAATATTAAAATCTTACTTGAACCGTTAAAATATCAATTAGGTACATTTTATCACTTTTTAAATAATTCTATGTTAAGAAATTTTTCAAATAATGTGGTGCCTCACTTGTCTACCAGTTTATTTACCACTATTAATATTCCACTTGTATGTTTAAGGTACAAAACGTTAAAAATGGCAGCAACTCAGTGTGAAAAAACAAATATTAGCCCCATTATCAGAATCCTCATTGATTGAAAAGTCTCTAACCCGAACAATTTTAAATAATAATATGTTCATAAAACAATGGAATTATACTGAAAAAAATTCACATTCATAACCTGCATCTCAAAGAGGATTTCATTAAAAAAATCATTGTTTGATGTAGGTATTCCAAAAAATTTTACCAATCTTTTTGTTTAGGAAAGTTCGATATACCTATACAAGATTTAATAATATACAACGTTCAACGTAAAAACTTGAAATGATGGAACTCTATCTCTGAAAATTCTCAATAATTGATGATCAAACCCAAGTAATAAATTCACAATTTACACTTATATTACCTGCCTGCAGTCCTCCCTCACGAAATCCTTAACCAAAACGAAGGTCCGCGTGGAGGTGGACTAAATTTTCAACTTCTAGGATAAAATCAAATTCCAGTCAAACAAATGTGTTATCAATTATTATCTAACTTACCTGATGGATAGGAAGAATACCTTTTAACTTTAAAAAGGCCAAAGACATTTTAAAGATTCACGAAAAAGCACTTTAGGCTTACGAATTAAACATTAAAATGAACAATGGCGGTTTGACAGCGTTTGAGATGGTCTCAAGTGGGAGCAGTGCCACCAAGATTAAAACTTCTTTGAAAATATCGACATAATTTTGATATTTCAAACAGTTTCTTAATTAATAAAATTAGTATCCTGACGTTAAAATTTGTACAAGTGTTTTTAAAAATTGAATAAATCCAATTAAACTTTTAAACTTAGTCCGAAAAGAAAAACCCCAAAAATCTAGTGTCAAATAGGCGGGTTTGGATATTCATCAGCGAGCGTCTAGATGACACTAATGACAGCCGGTCACGTGATTACTTATCAAATGATTGGTAGTAATCCACGTGACCATATCTGGATAGTGTCATCCAAACGCTCGCTGATGAGTTTGCCGAACTGGCATAATCTCAAGTGGGCGACGTTGACAGCTTGTGCGATTTTTCTGGGTTTTCGTGTTGCCATTTTCCCCATTTAACTGACATGGCCCTGCTTCGAATGGTATGATACCGATACCGCATCGACCTACCTAGCCGTGTATCCGGATAGAAAATGTTTTAGTCTGTTGCATGCATACGTATACATGATCTGTAACCGCTGTCGCGCGGGTCGAGAAATGGATTCGTATTCGGATAATGGATACGGATATTAGCTGATTCCTATTCCGTATGATTCGGATATCTAATGAATACGGATATTTACAACACTATTCCGAATCCCTGCATCGTAAATAACTTATCGCTTGTGCCTGCCATGACGGCATACACGCCGTTAACCCAGGACTCTGCCAGACGGTTCTGTTGCCCACCGTCACCACTGGTTACAGGCACAAGCAATCAGTCCTCTGATAGGTGAGGAGCCGGTGACACTGAAAGTACCGTCATCGCGGAATCAAAAATTCTTTATGTAAATTGATAGTTAATAGTCATACGAACAAAATGAGCTCGGTACGCCGGGATTCATTAAGCCGAAAGTATTTTTAAAACAATTAATTATTAAAAAAAAGCAAAAATGTTTTTTTACCCAGGGTGTTTTCTAATTGAATGTCAATATTTAAGGGGCGATTTTTGAGTCCATTCTAAAAAGAAAACTTCATATGAACGTATGTCCTAAACGTCTTAACTTTTGAGATACAGGGTGGTAAAGTTTTCAAAAATAAATAGTTTTTTATTAAAATCTGTAATACCACTTTAGATATTTTAATTAAATTTGGCATACATGTACTATGTATCAAGAGGCATTATTTAGTGTACCACAATTTTTTTTTCTTTAAACCAGTGGCGTTCGTACGGAATTTCACCTGCCTATTTTGGCAGATATTGATGGTACGCCACTGATTTCTCGTAAAATTAAAATCAGTCCTGAAATTCCCAATCATTTCTAAGCAAGTTTGATCTCTTGCATTTTTTCAATCCGATGCACGGTTTCCGCTTAAAAAAATAAAAACCTTTTCTCTGCTTGATCATAACAATATCGTTCATATAGCAGAGAAAAGGTTTTTATTTTTTTAAGCGAAAACCGTGCATCGGATTGAAAAAATGCAAGAGATCAAATTTGCTTAGAAATGATTGGGAATTTCAGGAATGATTTTAATTTTACGAGAAATCAGTGGCGTACCATCAATATCTGCCAAAATATGCAGGTGAAATTCCGTACGAACGCCACTGGTTTAAAGAAAAAAAAATTGTGGTACACTAAATAATGCCTCTTGATACATAGTACATGTATGCCAAATTTAATTAAAATATCTAAAGTGGTATTACAGATTTTAATAAAAAACTATTTATTTTTGAAAACTTTACCACCCTGTATCTCAAAAGTTAAGACGTTTAGGACATACGTTCATATGAAGTTTTCTTTTTAGAATGGACCCAAAAATCGCCCCTTAAATATTGACATTCAATTAGAAAACACCCTGGGTAAAAAAACATTTTTGCTTTTTTATAATAATTAATTGTTTTAAAAATACTTTCGGCTTAATGAATCCCGGCGTACCGAGCTCATTTTGTTCGTATGACTATTAACTATCAATTTACATAAAAAATTTTTGATTCCGCGATGACGGTACTTTCAGTGTCACCGGCTCCCGACCTATGAAGTTGAATTGCAATTTCTAGCTATTTTTAGCAGTTTTTCGCAATTTGCTCAAAATTTTGAGGGTGTACGGGCCAAACGGACTTCTGATTTGGATTCAGCGCATCAAAATACATATAGATAGATGGGTCTGGTCAATTGTACATACCACTTTTTCTATTTTGTGTGCCGGTGTAATGTATTAATAAATCATTTACTAATAAAACAAAAAAAAATGTTTATTAACGTCAAACAACAAGTTAAAATGTATATTGTTTTTGCAGTGGATCTAAAGGAACCTCCATGAATAACGATGAGGTAATCAGCTTATTTAGTAATTAATCTTCAATTCGAGAGCTACTGATAATAATATGAATGGCAAAAAATACAGTGTGCGTGACTAAAGAATGTTTTATTCCCTTTTCACGCACTTTATCATTTCTTCATTTCTCAACTTGTCTCTCCTTGCTACGCGACATATTCATTTCAATATTCGCATTTCGGTCATAAACAACTTCTTTTCATGAACTTCCATTTTTGACCATGTTTGTACTCAGTGTCACTGCTTTTTCACGCGCTGATCCTACGGTTGCACACCACCCCAGGAACTTTTTTTCCAATTTTTCGATCCCGCTTACACTCTGCGTGTCATTTCTAAACTCAACGGACCACCTTTTGTAATGGTATATAAAATTATTTATGTTGTATAGCTTTTTTTCTTGCATTCTTGTTTTTGCTCTTCCTACTCCACTGCACGTATCTACTCGGTTTCTACCTAAAGATATTTAGACTTCTATCTTCTATTCAACTCCGCCAGCTCTCCAATTTCCCTGTAAGATCTGCCCTGCTGATGCTACATATTACAATATCGTCCCCAAACGCCATACACAAGGGGGCTTCATCTTTTTCGTCCTGAGAGACATCAAAATGGAAAAGTTAAACAAATAAGAAATTTATAGTCGAACTCTGGTGTGAACCAACCGTAACTGGAAATTGCCTTATCCATCTTACACTAATTCTTACTATTCCTAGCTCCTGTATTGATAACCTGGACAATCCTTACGTACTTTTTTGGCACTTTTTCTCCATCATATACCATTAATCCTTCAAACTCCGGAAGTTCGTCTTAGGCTTTTTCCGGGCAATGTTTTTTTTTCCTTTTGGGATTAAAAGATACGGGTACCTTTGTTTTGATTCAACAGTTTCTTGCATTTCCGTGAATTTTACCTTTCATTTAGAGATGGAAACTAACTGAATTTTTTTTCCGATGCAGATGCATGTATTGTGATAGCTCGCGGAAAAAGGCATAAAAAAGGAATATAACCCATTATTTACTTTGAATTTCTGTTACTCGATAAGCGAGAAAAAATAAAAAAAATATGATTTTTTAAGTAATATCATATTATCGCGGGCTGAGCAGGCGGGTGGTGGGCTCTAAGTAACATTTACACCACCAATTTCGCAAAGCACAATTAGCAAAATTTTGAAGCACATTATCGTGAATTGGGCCATACGAGGGATATACCAAGGCAACGACACCTTCTTGTAGCGCAGGAAGACTCACAATTAAGCATCTTGCTTAGTCTCTAGGAAAATCCACTACAGTTAGGTAACTGGTAAGAGATAACAACAATCACCTGCATTAGGCTTAATAAATTTATGTAAAATGGGGCCATATAAAAAGCGAATTGTGCAGAAGTTAATGGAAGATGATCCAGATTGTCGACTCCAGTTTTGTGAAATTATGATGAATTCACTGGATCAGCATTCAATAGTTTTGGCCTGGGTTCCTTTATCGGATGAGTGTACTTTTGTATTAAATGGTCATGTGAATAAGCAAAACTGTCGGTGCAATGTAAATGGGCCTTTATCGCGAGGGGACCTTATTCCAGCTTTGGCTGCTTTATTTCCTCATCATACAGATGCAGATCTTCATAATGATCGAATATGGTTTCAGCAGGATGGTGCAAATATGGTCGAAAATATCTTGTCGACCAATAAATTGCTAAAAGTTCTTTTTCAATAGTTGAATAATTTGTTTCTACTTTATTTCTACTAGCTTATGCTGTTGGTTTACCATTTTTATTTGCCAAAATTGCTGAAATGGCAATGTTAGAAGCAATCGTTTACAAGATAAATTCGTTTTTGTCTGAAAAATCTGGATATTCTAACACCTTGCCTAAATGCGTTTTTTTAGTAAGTAAAAGATTTTTCACATTCATCTGTCCATTTGAATCTCGCATACTTTCAACACAATTTGTTTAAAGCTACTGTTTCTTTTCTGCAAAATGTGTTATACCTACATTTTCTGTAGTAATTAGCAAAGGCTACAAACCTTTTTACTTCGGTTATATTTTTTGGAGTTGGATATTTTTTAGTCAAAAAGACGCGGTATCAATCGCAAAACGTCTTGAGAAAAATTTTTTCCTTAAGATATGAGGTTCCGTAAGAAATTGCCACCGAAAAAAATGCAGAAAATTATTTCAGCTTTAATGAGTTTGCAAACTTTTGTCGATAAAGCAAACTCAATAATCAGCCTATCATCAAGAAAGCATAGGTGCTTTAGAAAACTCACATAAAGTCCTATGCATATCTTAGAAGTCAAACACAAGAGCATGACGCGGCTATTCTGCTGACAGACATATCACCTGTCGATATTGTGGTAACCTACTGAGAGAGGACATCAATAATATACTGGATATTAAATAGGGAACATGTAGTTTTCACTAATCCCTATCCTTATCGAACCTAAAATTATTACATATTACACCGCCACATTAAGCGCAAAATGTTCGACAATATTTGAATGAAGTTTTTTCTAACCGGTGGATAGGGATATGGCTAGGGAGTGGCAGGTAAAATCCCCAGATCTTAACCCCCTTGATTATTTTCTTGAGGACACCTTAAAAGTAAAGTTTACGTGACAAAACCAGAAAATTTAGAGGAAATTAGGCAACGAATAACACACGGAATCCGACAAATATCTTCAGAAATGGTACACAATGTTACAAATGAATTGTTGTTTACGCTAGGGTTCTGCCAGGGAAAAAATGGTTAACATTTCCAACAATATTTACAATAAAAAAATTATTGAAAACACCACACTTGTTCTCGCTCATCAGGTAACAGAAATTCAAAAGTAAATAATGGGTTATATTCTTTTTTATGCCTTTTCCGCAAGCACACATGCATTTGTATTTTAAAAAAAGTTGGGTTAATTTCCATCCCTGGATGAAGGGTAAAACTCACGGAAATGCAAAAAAGCTGTTGAATTAAAAAAAATACCGGTGTGTTTAAACTTTTTCAAGGAATGGATAGATTCTTCGTTACCGAATTTATTCCAGTTAAAAAATTCACCCTGTATACTATAGCGAGTATAATTGCTGTCATCAATTATTAGGTATTCTGGTAAAGGCTAAGATGTATAACAACAACCCATCGACTAGCTCTTATGCTGTGGGTCAGTTTACTTGAGAGGGGTTTATTAATTTCAGTTCATTAATGCCACATGCTAATGATCAATCAATGTACTTACCTGAAATAACTATACACCTGTTCACACCATTGGAGTGGGCTGATAAATAAATCTAATTTGGCGCGTAATATAAACGTATCAAATAACTGGGTTCGCGGACGCTCCATGCCTCCACCTTATCCGATCCGCCAAGTGACCGGAGAACCGACTGTGCCGGAGCCTGGCGAACACGATGGGAAGTCTTTCGCACCGTTCCTGCTTCGGCAATGCCTCACGGTATATCCCAAACATGCGGGCCTTTCCAGATGCCCTACGATTACTACTGCCCATCTCTTTTGGTGAATGATCAAACTATCCATAACAGATGCTGCAAGACGTGTGGCATCTACTTTGCTTCGCGTGTGAAGCTGCAGAAACAGTGGTCAGGGTTCGACCAATGCGTGTGGTCGGGCTGAGGAGCTGCTGTGCGCCGTGGATGATAGGCTGTACGGGGAGGATGTAGATACGTCTAATGACTGTCCTATACTACCAAAAGACATGGGTGTCATGTGTCCAATTATTACAATAGGGGAAGCACATGAATGTCCATGGAGTGGGTAAAGAATTAGGGAAGGTGGTGTCGCAGCCTATTTTTTACTAAATTTAATTAAATTCGTTATAGTGCGCCTTAAACGTAGTTTAATTCTTCTCCTCTTATTTCAGAGAAAAAATGCAGTACATAGAAGATATCAGTATTAGCGCTTAGGTACCTATTTAGTGGTATGAAGCAAAATACATGAACATATCAAATAAATTTAATTGTTTTAAAATTATAGGGTAAATCTCACGTGAGGGGGAGGGGGGTCCCACCCCATCTTACCAAATCTCACCAAGGGGGAGGTGGGTACAAATTTAAAAGAAAAAATCTCACGTAATTAATGGACGCCCCCTTATAACACTTTTGAGAAGACAAGCAACTTAAAAGGTAATGGCCTGTTTACACATCTTCAATAAATCTATGCATAAAAACCTGCTGGTGTACTCTAGCTGTCATAATTTTTATTACCGATGTTGCACAACCGATGTTGCACTAACGTAATTTAAAACGACTCTGCTTTAATTATGTGCATTAATGGGTATAGATTCTCTGTAACGCACCGACGGTATTTTGAATTATTCAATGAGATACATAACATGCACACTGGTGCATATGCAGACGCTCTGTTTATGAAATATGGCAGTGAATTGTGTACCTGCATATTAAAAACAATGAACAACCAAATTTCGTTTTATGAAATTGCAAATTTTCAATGTCCTTTTGTAAAAGCACAATTTTGCAAATCATTTTATAAAATGATTTTGTATATTTAATAAAATACTGAAAGCCTGGTTATGAACATTAGTTTTATGGAAGAGATTTCAAATAAATTGTGCCGAGGCGAGGGTAGAAATGTGTAAATGTGTTATCCAAGGGTAGCCAAATTTTCTCTAAGTTAAATAAGGGCTCAAAGAAATAAGGCTATAATGGTGACAGCTGTATGTTTAACATAAATTCGTCTTCAAAGGAGCCCCATATTAAAAATCATAAGTTAAACTGTTTTGAATTTAAGCCTACTAAGAATTTGTACCAAATTCTTGATCCATATTTTCCATTAATTAATTAAATATAGTACATTGTTTAATGCGGACCATGAAATATTTACGTTTAGATTCACTAAAAAGGTTTAAGATGAAATACTGGCTTAAATTAAGATCTAGTAGATCAGTTATATTTTGACAGGTTTCTGGCCTGTCATTGTTAACAAGTCATTAAAGACTTAATACTTCAGCAGTTTGCTTTGTTTCCAAATGCTTTTATTTTGGAAAGTGTTGCTAAAATGAATTTAGTTCTATTATTACGAAAAGTACGTACTAAAATTGCCATTTTCTTCATAAGTTTACGAAAAACCGTAAAAACAAATTCTTAATATAAAACTTGGAGAATATGGCCCCCAATTTTTCAACCCCCTGTTAGACCCTATTTTACTAGATGTATGTAAAAAAACTTGACACATAAATTTCAGACTCGCAACATTATGCTACTTTGCTAATTAACTATGCAAAAATGCTCCAATTTCAGATGCATTTGTTTAGGTACATTAAATTTGGACTTTTTTGGCAAATTAACATCATATTTAGACTCTAAAATTTACCTCTGTCATATTTTACCTCTACACTTCTAATAGAATACAGGGCCTAACATGAGATTAACAAGTTAATAAGTAAAACCTCATGTGGCCAGCTTTAAAAAAAACGCACTGTATATCGTCGTTGCTGCGACGAAACCTCCTATGTGACAATTTTTTATATTTCAAGATTTTTGCGCCATTCTGTCAATAATCATAATATCTACGACCTAACGAAACCCTCCATGTGATATTCCGACCAATATCATTGTCAAAGCATAAAAATGAAATCTCCTTTGTGTCTACAATAAAAAACATCACAACGAAATCTCCTATGTGTTTCATATTGCACATAGTAGCTTTCGACATAATACCGCGTATGGAAATAAATGGAATGGATGCAAAAAGCTAACACATGGGAGATTTCTCGCTAACGGATTAATGCTTTCCCGCCATACATCTACAAAAAAAGAAAAGTACCAGCTCTTTTCGTTGTGGATGCTTCACTGAAAAGAACAATTTTTGAGAAATTTTGGAAACTGGAGCCTTGGGCTGAGAAAAAGATGTACGTAAAAGGGTCAGTTGCAACAAGAAAAATAAAGAGAAGGAGAAAAAATTCAAAAAAATCAAACAAAAAATAAGAAGGTCGAGACATATCTTCAAAAGGAAGATGACCATTTCGTAATAAGCCTGAAGCAAATCCAAAAAGTCATTAAGTGCCATGCTAGAGTCGAATATGAAAAAATGACTAGATGTTCTGCCAAAGGTTCCTAGCCATTATTGCCATTTTTCATAAAAAAAATGTATCTGTAATCGATTTTTCGTTCAACTCAGCATTTATACGAAGTGTATGAAGACTGTTGTAAATTAGAAGCTATTTCTACTGTATCAGGGCTAACTTTAAAAAAAAAAACTCTAAACAAGCAGAATATAGTCATCCACCATCCACGGAAGGATCAGTGAGATACCTGTACACAATATAAAACCAACCAACTCTCCGAAGACGATTACCACGAGCACATAAGGAAAAAGGATGAAGCAAGGACAGCAAAGAATGTAGCAAAGGAGAGTGCCGGAGATAGAAAGTTAGTTTTGACCATGGAATTGCAAATCGTACTGCTCTGCCCCAAAGTACTGGCATCAAAGCATTACTATAAGAAAAAGCTACAGGTTCACCCTGTATGTTTTAAATAATAAAGATGTCTTCCTATATGGCTGGTATGAATCTAATGGTGTTTTAACGGCTAACGAGTTCGCTTCCTGCATCCGGAATTTTATTGAAACAAAGAAGAATGATTTTGACCATTTTGTCTTGATTTCAGATGGGTGCTCCTACCAGAATAGGAACAAGATTCTTGTCAGTGCACTTAGTGACTTAGCTGTTACGGGCAAAATCATTATAGAACAACTTTACTTGGAAAAAGTGCATATCATGATGGAAGCCGATAGCGTTCATGCTACTCTAGAGAAATATTTTATTCCTTCAGTAAACTCGTCAGGAGATTAATTTGTTAAAATGAGAGCTGCATTTTTCCTAAACTTTGAAAGAGAACCATCCAACTTGAAATCCTTACGTGGGACTAATGGTAACTGATTTAGAACTTTCAAATCCATGCCAAGTGGCGACATCTTCTATAAGTTAAACCACTCAGATGAATTTGCTATTCTACCCCAAAGAAAACCCTTGCCCACAACTGAGCTAGATCAGCTATATCGAGAGCCGATAGGGATTAAAGAGACCAAATATTTCCATCTACAACAACTTTTTTTTAAATTCTGACAGCCCACGAACACCGAAGTCTAAGTACTATGTACCGTGGGTGTACTGGGGAATCGACTCACACATCCAGAGCTGGAAACATCCCTAGGGATTTCACCAGCCCTTTTAAGAGGATGTGTGGGGTGGTACCACCTCGGTCAAGGAAGAATTCCTCTACCACCTTCCAACAACAATCACAAAATATCCATGGTCGAAGCGGGATTCGAACCCGCGCCTCTCGGTTGCAAAGCTGGCGGCGTACCAACTCGGCCACCGGAGACCCGATGGAGACTGAAAGATGTTATAGAAACAAACCATCATGCATTCTACGACGATTTGCCATACAGAAAGGATAAAGACAAAGGAGACAAGCGGAAACAAAATGAATTGGTTAAAACAAAAAAAAGTAGATTATTGTTGTAATGCGTTTTGTTTTATTACCTAGATATAAGTGTTACGTTTAACTTAATAAATCCCTTTAAAAATTATTTTTATATTATGGTTTAATTTACAAATTATTCGCAATCCCTTTTGCGATACCTGCTATGTTTGGACTTTGTGCCCACCGAAATCTCCTATGTGTATAGTATCAGCTAAAATACACTTTTTTATATAAAGGTATCGTTTTACTTATTATTTGCATATAACTTGTTGATATTTCCATACAGGTGAAATTATCTAGAGCAAATAAATAACGTTTATGGAGTAAAATGAATTTTATAATGTTTTTTGTGCTTCCTGAAAACTTTTCTAAAATGCACATAGAAGGTTTCATCGC
The DNA here is from genome assembly GCA_963971165.1 of Philopedon plagiatum. NCBI lineage: Eukaryota > Metazoa > Arthropoda > Insecta > Coleoptera > Curculionidae > Philopedon > Philopedon plagiatum. The sequence goes on along the minus strand of OZ020192.1, from coordinate 86,106,127 downwards.
GGCGACGACGATATGTATAACAATCATTTTGGTTTTGAGAAAAAAATTGTTATTTGAGTTAAGAATAAGTTTAAAATAATTTCTTCCCGTTGGTCGGTTAAGGTTTGCCAAGTTAGAAATAACTTTGAACCCAAGTTAAAAGTATGTATAAAATTTGCACAGATAAAACGGCATAAAATAGTCGCAGAGAATGAATTAATTGTAACTTAGCCAGATCACCAAAGATGAACTGCGGTGTAAATTTTAAATATTATTTCTGAGTTATTTGAAATTTCAAACCCAGTTCTAATGAGATCGCTTTTAAGCCAAAGCAGTCTAAAATCCATTTCGAATAGAAACAAATTAACTTTTGAGAATGTCAAATGGACCCCTTATATTGCATACGGATAAGCAAAGGATGTCTTTTATCTTACAACTCGGTGAATAAGGCAGGTGACACACTAGAGAAATTAATTTCGTGAATCTAAAAAGTGAAACAGATCACATAAAATAAAATTTCTTGTTTAAAGCCTTCTAGTGAAACTTGTTACATATACAGTGGCCGTCAGATAAATTTGTACGCCGTTAATGCTTCAGTGTAAATGTAAATTTCTTTTACACCTTTATTACCTTTATCACTGACAAATTAAATTTTTGACACTGTCACTTGAATAATTTGTGAAAATATATTTCGAAGCGCAACTTAAAAATGCCACATTTAAGCGTATTCAAAAAACCCAAAAATAGTTGCTTTAATAGAAGAAGGACGGTGTTATCAAAGAGTGGCAGATAAATATGAAAAATCAAAAAATACTATCCAAGGAATTGCGGAAAAATGGCGGCAACAGCATAAAGTGGAAAGGTGTAGGTCTAGAGAGAACTGGCTTAAGAAACAAAAAACCGACAAGGAAGAAAATGCAAACTTTGTAGATTACAAGCAGAATAATCCGTTTGCAACTGCTCGATATGGACAACTGTTCCATACAGCAAGCTGATAATATCAACTCTGCAAATTGCAAGTTATTGCTTTATAAAACTAGTCAAGGATTAGAATTTAAACTTATTTCCGTATTAATCACAAATTGTGTAAATTAGACTTGTTGCTGTATGGAACTTGTGCTGTGTCCGCTGCGCATAACAAAGGATTTTCAGCCTCCTCTAAAACAGCACAGAGGCGGGTACTGCAATGTTCCGACTTAAGAAACCTTGCAGCTGCTCAAAAACCTTTTTTTTAATGTTCACAAGAAACAGAGTTGGTTTTACCATGTAATACCTGAGAATGAATACTTCTGGCAAAATGTTATATTTTCCGACGAAAAAATTTTTCAGTCACTGTGGAAAAATTAGTGTTTACAGACCACCAAATTCCCGTTATAACGAAAATTATAACCAACAAAAGAAAACTGATGGCCGTTTCTCAGTTAACGCATATGCTTGGATAAGCTCTCATGGTCCCGATGTATGCTGGAATATTGGTGAGACAGTGCAGTCCTAAAGCCCTCCCCCGCCATTCTAACTTTTGCTACGAAAGGAATTTTGAAATGAAATTTTGTGATATTAAATATGAGGAAAAAATAATTTTCTTGACTAAAAAATTTTAAAGTATCTTTCAAAATGGCGACATTTTATATAACTTTTTTAAATAGCGATAGGTGTCATGTGACACATTGTTAGAAAGGTCTTTGAAAGTTCTATTCAACCTCTGAATTTGAGAAAATAATATTAACTTTTGTTAAAATGGCGGCCATTTAAATTTTAAAATTGAAATGTTCTCTGTCTGGAAAATAAATGAAATATTCGTTTCAAACTCCGAATAGAAGAGAAGTTTTAAATACTTGAACTAATGCAGCAATAATACTATCCTTTCTAAGTGACATTTTTCAAAATGGCGACTGCCGCCATTTTAAATATTTTGTCTTTAATGGCAAGAGGGGCGAGTGACACATCGTTTTAAATGCCTTTGAAAGTTCCATTATTTTAAAATGGCGACCATTTAAATTTGAACCATTTAAGTCGGCTCATATATTATTTTCCAACTTGGTAACAAATATAACTTTCAGAGGCCTTTAAAACGATGTGTCACTTGCCCCTCTTGCCGTCAAAAGCAAAATATTTAAAATGGCGGCAGTCGCCCTTTTGAAAAATTTAATTTAGAAAATATAGTATTATTGCAGCATTAGTTGAAGTCTTTAAAACTTCTATTTCATTCGGAGCTTGAAACGAATATTTCATTTATTTTCCAAAGAACATTTTAGTTTTTAAAATTTAAATGGCCGCCATTTTGACATAAGTTAAAATTATTTTCTCAAAGTCAGGGGTTGAATAGAACCTTCAAAGACCTTTCAAATGATGTGTCACACGATACCTATCGCCATTTAAAAAAGGTTATACAATAAGACGGCTGGTCTCCATTTTGAAAGATAATTTAAAATTTTTTAGTCAAAAAAATTGTTTTTTCCTTATATTTAATCTCACAAAATTTTATTTCAATATTCCTTTGATAGCAAAAGTTAGAATGGGGAGGGGGGGGGGCTTTAGTACCGCACTGTATTGTAATTTATATCTCCAAATTATAAGAAAATGGACTGCTTCCGTCAGCAGGTATCATGAGGAAAATAACTTTATATTCTAACAAGGCAACTGCCCCGTGCATACTACCAGAATAGTGAGGGACTGGTTTTAGCAAAACAATATTTAACTTTATAACTTTTTTCACAAGTTTTTTTCGACTTTATTTTTCAATTTTTGCCATGTGCGCAGTAGACCACAATGCGTACCACGCGCAACCCGAGCGTGCTGGACATGCGCACGGACTTTCAGGAGATGGACTTTGGTGTCTACAGTTGAACCCATTCACTTTTCAGAATATATCTCCAGTAAAGGTACCACTACGTATTTAACTTTATAACTTTTTTCCCAAGTTTTTTTCGACTTTATTTTTCAATTTTTGCTATCTGCGCGGTGGCAAATAACGAAAAATACAGTCGAAAAAAACTTGGGGAAAAAGTTTTACCATTGATCAAAATGCGTACCACGCGCAAACCAAGAGGGCTAGACATTCGCACGAAATTTCAGGGGATGTACTTTGTTGTCTAAATTCGCAGTGGTGCCTTAACTACTGGAGATATATTCTTAAAAGTGAATGGGTTCAAATGTAGACACCAAAGTCCATCTCCTGAAATTCCGTGCGCATGTCTAGCACGCTCGGTTTGCGCGTGGTACGCATTTTGGTCTACTGCGCACATGGCAAAAAATGGAAAAATAAAGTCGAAAAAAACTTGGGAACAAAGTTATAAAGTTAAATACGTAGTGGTACCTTAACTACTGGAGATATATTCTGAAAAATGAATGGGTTCAAATGTAGACACCAAAGTCCAACTCCTGAAATTCCGTGCGCATGTCTAGCATGCTCGGTTTGCGCGTGGTACGCATTTTGGTCTACTGCGCAGATGTCAAAAAACAAAACATATAAAAACGACAAATGAAGAAGTAAAGTTGGAAAAAAGTTAGAAAAAAGTGCCCTACAAAACAAAAAATAGCAGCGCCGACTTGTACTGTTTGGCACAAGTGGCCGACTAATGGTCGACTTGTGCCCCGCCCGATTATACGATTTACGAGTTATAATTTTTATAGGCTTGCCATTTAAAAATGAATTACAATAATAAATAAATACTAAAATACTAAAACAATGTTTCTTTTTTGAAGACTTTTAAACGAAGAGGCCACACGGCATAGGTTTGCATCCAAAATTTTGGACCTCAACTCGCTAGCGTAACCCCCCAAGGGGGTTGAAAGAGTCAAATTACGTAAAAAAGTAGATTTACTAACCAATTAGGTACAATTAAAATTTGGTGTTGCTATCTTTATTAATAGTAAAGATATTTGCCCATGCTAAGACTTTTCAGACACCCTGTATGATATTTTCGTATCTTGCACTTTCAAATAACACAATGTGGGTAAATAAATATTTGTATTTTATTTTCAAATCGAATCCTAATTTTATTTCCAACTAGGTTAGAAGCCGTCTCTGGAATTACCCCCATTTGTTAAACTCTAAACATGACACTTCTAACACTTATATCATAAATAGCAATTATAGTTTTTAATGCTTGTATTATAAAATTTCAAGCCAATTTGTTCCTAATAGAATTTTTATTGATTTTGTAGATCACTTCCCGTAAAGTAACGTACATCAATTATTTAAAGAAGGTTTAAATGCATAAAATGCACCACCTTTTGGTTATTTATTATCGTTTACCAATTTAAATGGCCTTTGTTTCGGTAAAATCGTCACGACTGCTAATTTTACATTCCGTTGGAAATATATTGGCTTAGATGCAGTTTGTCTCTAACATAATCTAAGAGTTTTATTAAATCTAAACTAGGCGAGACTTCTTTATCACTCTTCTGTGTTCAAAAAAATGTTTTATTTTTAAGCAATAATTTTTAAATATGCCTTCCACGCAGTGAGGAACATTTTCCACAAATTTTTTATAGGTTTATTTGTAAATGTTTATGGCTCCAAAACTTCTAAAGCAATTTCAATAGGGTTTTCGAAAATTAAAACCTTATTTATACTAGATTTAGCCGCGCGTAGTTTTTTGGATCAAGTATACGGTTTTCAATGTTATATACCAGAGGTTCCCCACCTTTTACAAAAAAAAAATTGCCCCACACTGGCTTTTCAAAGGAAAAAGGTGTATTTTTGCTAGTTGTCACTACATCTTTATTTTGCTTTTCTTTTCTATGTTGATTAACTAAAGGGTATTATATAATAAAAAAAACTTGCCAATTTTTCGTTTTCCGTTGACGGAATTGGAGCGCGAAGTCGACATAAATTATATTTGCAATCCAGACTAAAAATTTTGTTTGAAAATCTAGGCCAAGTATATGTTGCTTAGAATTTAGAAAAAAATATTTTTAAAGCACAACTGTTACTAGACCATGTTTTAACAGATCTAAATAAAAAAGTATGTCTTGCGAGAGGCACCAACAGAATAAAGGGTTGCTTAATTTTTTAAGTTCTTAAAATTCGTCAAGCTATAACTTTTTGGCTTCAATGAGCGTTAAGTTATGTTATACCTAATGCATATTATGTTAACCTAACCTAAGACATTTTCCAAACAACCATCTTAAATTTAGCTGTGTGAAGAAAAGAGAGCCAAAGCGAAAAGCCAAATGAAAGCGTCACTACTAGTCAAATGAAAGCGTCACTACTAGTCAATAATTTTAGTCATCAACATAGAATTTTGAACCCTGTGCAGTTAATTTGAACCCTGTGCGGTTAACGCTAATACAAATGAGTTAGTGAATAACTTTGTTCTTCTGGTCTTGCCAATGTGGCAAGACATAAATTAGTTCGAGTCCTAGTGACTAAAAATCCAGTTTGGGTCTGAGTTAGTGATGTAAGGATACGTATCCAAAAATCCGTTGGATCCGAATATTAAAAGAATCCGGATTATCCGGAACCGGCCGAGAACTTGAATACGGATTCGGAATCAAAATAAATTCGCATCGGGTGGTTACTAATGCAAAGTGCAAAGAGAAAACGGAATCGGAATCGAGTGTAAGCGAACAACACGGTCTGCGATTTGGCATATTTGATATTGTGCTTTCTCTTTCTAATGACATTTCCTAAAAAAAGATGGCATAGTTATCGGGGTAACGGGTATCATATGAGATGAGACCCATTGGTTAAACTAGTCCCGCCTCACCCGAACCGAATTCAAACGAGAACGGCGCGACGCGGTGCCTTCTTATCCCTAAACTTCGACTTCGACTGGTATGATACCGATACCGCATCGACCTACCTAGCCGTGTATCCGGATAGAAAATATTTTAGTCTGTTGCATGCATACGTATACATGATCTGTAACCGCTTTCGCGCGGGTCAAGAAATGGATTCGTATTCGGATAATGGATACGGATATTAGCTGATTCCGATTTCGTATGATTCGGATATCTAATGAATACGGATATTTACAACACTAGTCTGAGTGACAAACAGACTCTAAGTCAATACTTTTAGTCATGTACATAAAGCCGAAATTTGATCCCTGTGCGGTCAACACGTAGAATAACTTTGTTCTTCTGGTCTTGCCAATGTTTCAAGACATAAAATAGTTCGATTCCTAGTGACTAAAAATCCAGTTTGGGTCTGAGTGACCAACATACTAGATGTCAAGATGAATAAGTTAGTGCGTCAGGTTGCGGAAACCTGCAAGTGATCTCTGGTTGTATGCAGCAGAAATCAGTCGAACAGAAAGAGCCAAAAAAGGGGTACGCTTCACTGGGAGTAGTGGTATTACGCTTCACGAAGTTGGAGTCATGGTAGCACGCTTCATAAAGGTGAAGTAGTGGTAGCAAAAAGGAGTACGCTTCACACAAGGTAGAGTAGTGGTTGTGTTGAATGCCATACGTTCATCACTGAAGGAATGGTTTGTAGAATTTTTGGTTCTTACCGACTAAAAATCAGTTCGTGTCTTATCGACTAATAATCAGTTCGTGTCTTAAAGACCAATAAATTATTCAAAAAGACGAACTCTCCCTAATTTAAACTTTCTAGCGCATATTTTTAAAAAATAACTTTTTGTAAAACTGTACTGTCACTGCACTTGAATCAACTTAGGAGTTAATAAGGAGCTGACACTTCATAATATGATGTCATTCAATACTTGTTTCCCTCGAGCCAATGTTTGAGATTCAGTATGACAAAGGTTTTGCTCAGGTCAGCATTGACTGAAAAAATGTTTTCTTTCGTATATCAAATTTACTATACTTTCGGCTCTCTGTAGTTGTCCAAACATTACATTGTTTAGTATAACATTGTATACCTTCTTTTTAAGAAGGCTTTGTTTCCGTATTATATCATTGAGCAGAGATATAGCTTTTATCCCTGAACGTACGTTCAGTTTTAATTTGTTTTATCAGTTTTAACTTTTCCGCGTAGGTATTTAAAATTGTTGAAGGAACACGGCTTATAAATATTCATTCAAGACCTGCTTTTAAATTTACAAGAGTAAAGGCAAATCAAAACTTCTACTTAAAATAAACTACAAGTTTTCCTAAATAAGATATATTTGCATTGCTAACAGTTGATAATCAAAAATTTAAGAGTTTTTAAATTACTTTAGAATATTTCTGTTTTCACATACTCGCACATAGGGTGTAGCAAAACTCGGAAGGGTCAGACCATCCTGATCAAAGGCACAGGAGACCAGATCAAACAGATTGGAAACTGCCCACAGAGGTCACCAGCCCATACAGGATAAAATGGGCTATAAACAAGTTTCAGACATTCAAATCCCCTGAAATGGATGACATTTATCCTGTCTTACTATAAACGGGTATGGAGGAGCTGATACTGCATTTCTGCAAGATCTTCAAAAAATGCTTGGCATGGGGATCCATACCGTCTGCATGGCGAAAGATAAAAGTTATCTATCTGCCCAAGGACGGGTCTTGTTTCCATTATGATGGGCAACTTTGGTAGACGATCTGCTACAAAAATTGGTTGAAAAAGGTTTTTTCTACTAGCGTGCGCAATTCACCGTTTTCCCGCACTCATTTTGTCTCTGAAAGACTAAGTTTCCCGCACCGTGCGGGAAAATTTTTCCCGCACCGTGCGGGAAAATTTTTCCCGCACTGAGTGCGGGAAAATATTTTTTAATGTTTTATATTGAAATAAAATTTTGGTGATGTATGAATAATATTATTATGAAGTCTTAGAGGAGTCCATCAAACAGAAAAAAGATATGTCCAACAAAATTCTCAATATCAGTCAAGCTATTCCAACGACTTCCAGTTGCATCTTAGAAACATCCACGTCCCTAGATATTGCACCGGGTCCCAGTAGCGTCCATGAAAGTTCAACACCTCTGTCTCTTCAAACTTCCACTATGCAGAATCAGTCAACTTCAACCTCTCTAGCTTCAGCAATTAATTTACACAGTGCATCCAATTGTACTTTTACGATAAATATATATAATAAGTAATAAGTAAACATTATATACCTGTTATTTTTTGTTTATTAAAAAATAATAAACTTTGTAAAAATGATGTTGGTTTTTTTAACGCTAGTAGAAAAAAATTTGATCCTAACTCATGCGGAAAGGCACTTTCCCGCACTCGACTGCTTACCCGAACTCCGCTTCGCGTCGTTCGGGTAACGGCAGTCGCGTGCGGGAAAGTGACTCTTTCCGCACTTGTTAGGATAATAACTATTAACTGCTTAGGATATTCGGCTGACCTAGTCCTAGTCATCAAAAGCCGATTTGCTGGATTAGTCTCGGAACGGACACACACAACCCTAAACGTGGTAGACAACTGGTGCCAATGCACAAAAAACTAAGGTTTTCGTCTTCATAAAATAAAACGAGCACTGCAAGGCATAAAATCACCAGAGCTTGGGGGCAAGGAAATAAATTTGGTCAAGAAAATAAAATACCTAGGGGTAATCTTCGATAAAAAACTCAACCTAAGCAAATACCCACATTGCAAAATCCACAAAAAAGGCGTCAATTGCTCTAGGCAGATACAGAAGAATGTGTGGAAAAAACTGGGGACTCAATCCAAAAATGACCCTATGGTTATAGACAAAGCTCATAAGACCCATGATAACTTATGGGTCGGTAGTTTAGTCGCCAAAGACCCAGCTGCAAGGTGTAATAAGGCTATTGAGTGGCATACAAAGACTAGCATGTCTCAGTGACACAGGAAGGAAACGAAAAAGCTGACCACCTGGCCAGGCAAGGCGCATATATGGCATTCGTAGGCCCAAAACCCTTCTGCGGCATTGCAGAAACGGCAATGAATCAAGCCATCAAGAAATGGCTAGAAGATAGATCTGAAATCTGGTGGGAGAATATCCCGGGGCAGAGACAGGCAAGGCAGTTTATCAAAATCAAAGCACCTAAAGTATCGGCAGACAGAAAATTAAAGCAATAGTAGGACTGTTAGCAGGATATTGCAGACTCAACAAACACTTGAGCATCATAGGTCCGGCAGACGAAACGCTATGCAGAATCTGTCGAACAGAAGAAGAAACCTTGATCCACCTCTTATGCCAATGTGAAGGCCTGGCAAGGATAAGGTAGTACAGAAAGCTAGACAAACAGGCCACTGGCACTGGCAGGGCTTTTGGGGCTAATTAAAAGGGCAAGGCTTGAGCAAGCTATATAAAATAAGGGCGGATCACAATAGATCTGAATAGGTCGCGGTGAATAAGGACTTAATTGCCAACCCAAAATAATATCTGTGTATCTATCTATAGGGTGTAGCAATATTCTACCGACACATTTTTATACGCAATTTCTTCCCAACCGGATCAAACCCAAGCAATTCCTTAACTAAAAACCAAGAAAAAGTTCCAAAAAAGCACGTTAGGTCTACCACTCTGTACCTTGGAAACGAACCATTTTCGTGTCTATATTAATAGGAACTGTTTCTTGGTTTTTAGTTAAAGAAGTGCTTGTAAAAATGTGTCGGTCAAATATTGTTACACCCTATATACAGATAGATCGATATTTTTTGGGTTGGCCTTATTGGTCTTTATTCACTGCAACCTTAGCAGATTGTGACCATTATAAATTATTTAGAAATAGGTACTCGTATGTCGGTTATTACTGGGCAGACTTGTATCATTTAACAAATCTGAGAAGTAGCTTTTTTTGAATAATAATAAGAATAGGTATTCTACAGAATGTTGCATGTAGGGGAAAGGTGCCTATATTGAAGCAGTTTTCACTTTTATTATTGTAAATCCTAATTGAGGCTTTAAAACGACTTTCAAATTTTTCCTAAGGTACTCTGATATGTTACCTTGGTAAAGGATTTTTTGTTTTTTTCTTTAATAAATTTTCTCCTATTAAAAAAATTAATCAGTGAACTCTTGCTAGTGATCCAATATAGGCAACTCGTTTCCTAATTTGGACCAGTGTGATTCCTAAATTGCACCAATGACTGAAATGTAGAAAAGCATGTTTTGTTACAGAATTTTAATGTTTTATTGAGAAATTTAGGTAACTACAATCAGTGAAGGAGCACAGAAAAATAATGAGAATCCATTAAAACATTAACATAAATCCCTTTAAAAATAAACAACAATTAAACTATAAACACTAAGATCTGTTCTACAAAGGCAAAAGTGTAGATCAGTCGAAAAAAATTAACGAACATTCATATTAAATTCTATTCCAAAGGAGATGTAGGAATGTTGACGTTTCGTTTGACCATATTTCTTTGGGTTCGACAGTTTCATCCTGATGTCAGAATCGTTAACTACCGAAATGTCTGGCACACATGGGAAAATGAAGGCGTTTTTAATTTTATTTGATTTTCTCATAAAAGACACTTCTAATGAACCCGCGCCACTTTTCTCTTGAATAATCTGACCAACATAGAACACGTCCTTTTTTCTCTCATCTTTAAAACAGACAAGGACAAAATCGTTTTGCTTCAACTCATTTCGATCGAAATCCTCAAAATCATCTGCACCAATAAAATCTTCGCCACCTGATGATGAGCCGCTTGCTTCAAAATATTCAGCACTATCATCGCTGTCAGACTCTTGCTTTTTCTTTTTTGTCTTGGGCACCGTTAGAGAACATTCATCGGTAAATACAGCTCTTCGCGTTTTTCCCAAGTTTTTCTTTTGAGTCTATCTGTCGATTCTCCAAATCCTCTTTGTATGGTGTGCTCGTGAGGACTTTGGCATTCTGTTGTTTTCTTTCCTTGCTGTTAACAGATTTCTCTTGAGGTACGGGAGAGACTATATTCAGAGATTCTGAAAAACTTTTTGGAGTTGGTGGAGTAGGCACAGCACTGTTACTGGCAGTCGCAGTCGGTTGCATACCATCTGAAGGAGCAAAGTCATGGTCGCGAAATATATGACGATTAACTGGCCAGATTCCAGCTGCCTTGAATGCATTCTCAGCGATGCCCACTGTGGCAGCTCTGCCGTATGCTTCCGAAAGTAAAGCGACGATATCATACGGGGTTATTGGCTTTCCCATGTTCTGTCGTAAAAACGTTTCTTGTGCTTGCATGTAATAGATTCCGAGAGGACGGAAAAACGCAACATCCAGGGGCTGCATTCGGTGTGTTGTGTGACTAGGCAACTGCAGCATAATAATTCCGTTATCTCGGGCAAATAAAAGTGCTTCTAGGTTTTTACTGTGAGTCGAGTGTCCATCTAGAAGAAGTAATACAGGGTCTTCCTTCGAACAAACCTCGTTCTTCTTGAAGTGGCGTAGCCACTGTAAAAAGAGTTCTGATGATATATAACCTGAATCTGAAATCAATACTTCACTTCCTGGCGGTGCTCCTCTTCCTAACTCTGGTGCATGCCGTTTTCTTTTGAAAATGAACACGGGCGGAATATATGTGCCTGCTGCGTTTACACAACACACAACAGTAGTATTTACCCCCCTCTCGCCACTACTTGCCGCCCCAATCTGATGTTTTCCTTTAAGACCGACTATCTTTTGTGGCTTTTTTTGGATAGTAGTAAACCCGCTTTCATCTACGTTGTAGATTTTCGTGCCACTTAGCTGATATTTATCCACCAACCCTTCTAAAAGATCAAAGAATTCTCCTACTCGTTCCCTATTGAAGCCCTTCATTCTCGCAAGAGATGTCGCTTCCGGCTGCCTTAATGATAACTTTGGGTTTCTTTTCATAAATTTATAAAACCACTTTTTGCCTGCGATAGCTTTTTCTTGATTAAAGCAGTGAGAAACACCGTGGATTTTAGCAACGTCAAAAGCAAGCTTTCTTACGTCTTTTGCTGTTAGTCCGAACATTCTTTCTTCAAATTTCAGAATGTGCGTCTGCAGTTCCATCTCCATATCTTTGGAGAAGATGGGTGGTCGACCAAATACTTTAACGAGATCCTGTCTTTTGTTTTGCCCATGAATATGTCGCTTTAGTGTGGTTTCTGGAACACCAGCTTCATTCACCCCCGCCGTTCTTGAACGAACCGCATTGATAGCCAAAACCAGGTCTGCTTCACGCCACTTGCCGTACTTGCCTCTTTTTGACATATTCCTGCAAGAATATTAATTTTAAAAAATAGTGTGCCTTGTGCGTTAATTGGTCCCTAAATAGGACTGGTCCAACTTTAGCAACTGCAACCGGTCCAACTTACGAAACAACGCCATTTTACAAATAATGTTTATTCATTACTAAATACTTACAAATAATTGAGTTCCGTTTAATAATAAAGTGTAAAAACACTCTCACAATACGGGAAACTTACTTGCACAAATCTAATTTATCTTACTCGCGCACTAGTCCTTGCAAACCAAAGACGAAATTTTATATCAGGTGACAAGAATATTAACTGTCCGTTCTTACGAATCTCTAAGAAGGAACTAGCCAAGATAGTATCACTTGCTTAATAACTTATATTTAGTACCAACATTCGCCACCAGGCTTGCGGCACAGTCGTGTTTCCTTCATATCAGAATTCAAGTGGTCCAATTTAGGAGCCGGTCCAATATAGGGACCTTTCCCCTACCAAGTTCCTTGCCTTTAAAAATGTGTAAAATAAATGCTGATTACCAGAAAAATATTCACGGCAGATTCCTTGGCCCTAAGAGTGCTATTATTTTACAATCAAATTAAGGGTTAAAATTGAATTGCTAACAGCGTGCTGCTGAAGAAAATTTAATTCGGGATGAACTACCACCGTGTAAAATTTAAACACAGTATTAAATTTTTGCCAAGTTACCCACGATTTAACTAAAGCTAGCCAAAACGTGCTTTCAAAAAATCGCTTAGCATCAGCGCTAACATTTAGGCAAGTGGTCGTGTAACTGCCCAGCGTAAAAAGTTGTACCTAACCTATCCTGTGTTTGTTTTGAAGTGTAATTATGTGTTTCTGCACGAATAGTAACTATGGACAAGAAACAAAGGGACATATGCTGGAATTATACTGAAAAGGAAAAAGATTTATTGCTAAAAATAGTAGAAAAATACGAATTTTTTATTTTTATTTAAATGTAAGATACATATTTTATTCAAACTCTACATAGTCGTTTATTGTACATTAATATTTTCCTGACGTTCCACACAAATATCCCTTAAAATCCGTAATTAAAGGCCGATTTCATATTGAATTTTCTAATTTTAGACTCTTCTAATTATTCCCTGTATTTTAATTTAATTTTTTCCATATTCAAATTATAATTTAACACAAAAGTAGCTAAAATGGTTTTATTTATAAAAGTCGAAGAAACCCATGTGACAGATTCTTCAAACAGTTCATATTTTATGTTGAAATGTACTTTTTAAATCAACTTAATTTTTACTACATTTTCTATTACAGTGCTCGCTACAAAGGTAGATACCTACTTAAATATAATAATAATAATAATAATAAACCACTTTATTATTTACCAAACATAGATTTAAATACTAACATATACTATAATTATAATATCTGTGGTAATAAATGGCCTATAAAATGCAGACAACTGGTATACACAGATACCAGATACTGGTGAGGCCACGCATTAATTACTAACTTTTAAAGAAACTAAAAATAAAGCAAAAATCATAATAAAGGTTAAATAAAAGGTTAAATGAAATTTAAGGAGAGAGGAGAAAACGTGTAAGAGAGAAAAAAAGAGGGGAGAAGGAGAAGAAAACAGAGGTCGATGTCCCTGTAAGCCACACTACTGACTCAGAAGTAGACGCGTTTTATATATGTTTTTAAAGCTCGAGGTAGAGAGGTTTATCTCGTGAGTATCCATAAAATTTACATAATTTGCTAAATTGTAAGTGAAGGATCTTTTATAAATTTCTTTACGATGTCTGGGAATGTTAATAAATAAGTTTCTACGCATATTACGATTATGAATATCAGTTCGAAAGACAATCTTATTAAACAAATATGAGGGCGTTTTGGTTTTTAAAATTTTATGACAAAATGCAGCAAAATGCAACTTACGTCTGTTGTGCATATTTAGCCAACCAGCATCACGGAGCAAGTGGGAAACCCGATGTCGGCGCCTCACGCCATAGATAAAACGTAGGCAAGAGTTCTGCACTTTTTGTATTTTACGTACATATATACTATCAATGCAATGACCATAGACCACATCACAATGATTAAAGTGAGACAGAACAAGAGCATCACAAAGAAGTTTTTTAATCTCCCTCGTAAGATAATATCTATGATTATAAATTAATTTCAAAGTGCAATAAGCTTTTCTAATTTTAGATTTAATATGGTCACGGAACCGAAGTTCAGAATCAACAAGTAAACCAAGACTTTTAGAGACAGTTGAGAAGGGAACAGTAACATTATTTACTTGTACATTCAAAGCATTCTCTGCCCGATTTCTTAAATTTTCACTGCCAAATAAAATAATAGATGATTTAGTAGGGTTGATTTTAAGCTGATGATCGTTGGAAATTTCTATTATGTTTTGTAAATCTAAGTTAATATTTAAGTTAACCGTATTTAAGTCAGATACGTCAAAAGAACAATAAAGTTGGGTATCATCAGCGTATAAGTGATAATTACAAAAATTTAAGCATTCATGGAATGTAGACGTGTAAATTGTATAAAGTAATGGCCCTAATATACTTCCCTGGGGGACACCAGTAGACACACTAAGAGAGTCAGAAACGCTGTTCTTAACCTGAACTTTTTGAGTCCTATCCGATAAAAAAGATTTAATCAATCTAATTGCCCCCTCACCGAACCCAAAATAATGCAACATAGAAAGCAAAATTGAGTGGTTAAGCATATCAAATGCTTTAGTGTAGTCTAGAATTATAAGAGCACTAACCCTACCCTGGTCACACGATTCAATGATATCATCCACAACAGCTGACATTGCGGTATCGCAACCAAAGCCCGCCCGAAAACCGGACTGTTTTGGGGGTAAAATATTGAATGCATCCAAGAATGAGCGGATTTGATGGTCAAGCACCTTTTCAAGAATTTTAGAAAATGTGGGCAGAATGCTGATAAACCGTAAATGAGAAAGTTCCGTCGGCTGAGTAATCTTAGGCAGGGGTAGAACATGAGCGTTCTTCCAGCACACTGGAAAGTAAGAAGTCTCAATGCACTTATTTATCACGTGTGTAATAAATGGAACAATGTATGGGCAGCACAACTGAATAAGCGTAATATTTAAATCATCACTACCAAACGCTTTAGTTTTAATTTTCATAATAATTTTTTGTATATCATCATCGGTAACAGACGAAAATTCAAGCCGATCCGCAATTCCCGGTTTAATATTGCTGAGGTAAAAACTTATTAATTCTTGTTTAGGAGATATACCACTTAATACGGAATTGATAGAAAAGTTATTAATAACATTAGGATTTGATAGATGATCAGGAATAGTATTATTTTTACTAGTTGTTAAATTAAGCTTTTTAAGTTCAGACCATTTTTCTTTAGAAGAGGAATTGGAGAATTTTTGTCGGAGATATGCTTTTTTTTCAGATCTTACAGCAGCTGTTGTATAGTTTCTGAGTTGTTTATAATAGGAATAATGTTCGAGCAGCCTAGTTTGTTTGAATCTTTTTAAAGCTTGATTTCTCAGTCTTTGTAAAAATTTTATGTTGTCAGTCAACCAAGGCGCATATTTAGCATTCCTCCTACAGCAAACTTTCACAGGAGCATGTTTATCGAATATATTAATAATTGAGGAGCTTAAGAATTTAACTTTTTCCTCTATACTAGGAATATAAAAAATATTCTCCCATGGCCACGATTGCAGATCAGCTTGAAATTCTCCATAATTTACATCTTTTAAGGCTCTATATTTGAAATATGTAGGTGGTGAACGTTCAGTGCTAAACGATAGTTTAATGAAAATGGGGAGGTGATCAGTGAACTGTACATTAGCCACTCCAGAGTCTAACACTTCTGGTATGTTACAAAACATCAAGTCAATAAGAGAGAATGAATCATTACAAATTCGCGTAGGTTCCTGTATATGTTGCTTTAAGTCAAAAACATCAGTAATATCATAAAGTCTTTGGGTATGATTATTATTCTCTAGAAGATTTATATTAAAGTCCCCACAACATATGATATTATCATATATTGTAAAAAAATGAGTTAAGGTATCTTCGAAGTGCTCAAAAAAACTCTCCAAGTTCGCCCCAGGAGGTCTGTAGACAACGCCCAACAGAATCCGTCCAGGACCAACATTAAGCTCAACCCAGATGCAGTCTAAAAAATCATGTGACTCCGCAATTAATATACTAAACTGAATTGAGTTTTTTATAAATATGCCAACACCACCCCCTCTGCGAGCAGCTCTATCTCTACGAATGAAGTTAAAACCCTCAATGTTTACTGTATCACTGTCAATTCCCGGATGCAGCCATGACTCGCTAATACCTACAATGTCATAATCAGAGTCGTTCAAAAAATCCCTGAAGTCAGCAAGGTTAGCCAACAAGGACCTCACATTAATATGAGATACGGAAACAGACATAAGAAGGAGATGTGGGAATGGAGAAGAATGAAAGAAATGAGAAAAATTAGGAATATAAATGTGAAAGAGTTTATATGTAAAAGAAGAAGAACTAAAATAGAGTATAAATTATGAATAATATGTTATTGCACTGAAATAGCGAGCATGACACAAATAGAAGCCGTTACATTAAGCTTTAAGTAAGACAAAGAAGAAAAAGAATAAAAAAAAAAAATAATTTTATTAGACAGATAATAATCCCATGATCAAACACAAATCATTATAATAATAGCCCAAAACCCAAAACCACATAACTAAGTATTAATATTTAAAATTGCAAAATAAACATTCCAACCAACAAATAAATAAACATAATGTTTTTCGGGCAATATAGCAAAATAAGAGTACATACGTTTAATCCTTCTTTAGAGATTGCTTAAGATTTTTTATTTCATCACTGTTGTTCACTCTGTACACCGTGTCCTCCGATTTTACGTAAATCACTCCGTTGAGACACCAAGCTTTTTTACTGGAAAACAATTTAACTGCTTCAGATAACAGGGCTAACCGATTTTTGGTTAAATCCTCCTTTATTTGTACGCCCGAAGATTTTAAGTGTTTACGATTCTTTAAAACAGATACACGCTCGGCATCGTTGAAAAACCGCACTAACACGGCTGCTGGCTTATCACTTGGAATTTTAGACGTGACCCGATGGCATTTTTTTATTTGGGAGATGTTCATGTTTACATTTATTTTATTAAATATATCGATCATTTTGGGTATTAAATTTTCGTCCTTATCCTCTGGTACCCCAAAGACACGTATATTTAAGCTTCTTGAGGCCTGCTCCTGGTTATCAACAGCTTCGTCAGTGAGCTTTTTTGCTTTCTTAAGATCCTCTACTTCCTGGCGAAGTAGACTAATAGCTTTTTCTTGAGCTCTAAATTTTTCTTTATATTTTCTATCAATAATCTGAGCTACCTTATCAGCGATCCTGTTCAAAAATTGGTCGGAGAATATTTCCTTGATTTTTTCTATGTCTATCTCTGTCAGACCCATATTATTCGCTCGGTCCTTTTCTTAACCTTAAATTCACTGGGCAGAAGAAATAGGGCTGGAAGATATATAAGACGTGTTTAAAATATGTATAACACAGTTTCCACGTACACAATACTGCACTAAAAACAACTTTTAACTGGATAAGAGAAAAACTTAGATCATTTTCATCCAAAAACTTTAAAATTTAGCAACAGCCACTACTCGTGCAACCTACTCAAACAGCGACATCTACGACCCTTCTATAATAATAATGATAAATTAAATGCCCATTTGCAGTACAGAATATTATAGTTTTAATACTAAGTATTTAAGAAAAGATTTCTCTCTCAATTTTCTTATACAAGAATTCAAAATTTTGCCAAATTAACTAATATTTTATCAATGAATTTACCAAACTCATAAACTTAATCCTAGACATACTAATATTACAAGGAACTAAACAAAAAATGCGAGCAATAACAGAAATGAAGGATTATATATTTTTCAACAGTGACACCGACAAGCTGGTACTGGATTTTTGGTTGACAAAAAACTAAAAGAAACAGTGATAGACTTTACACCAGTTACAGAGAGATTGTGCAGCATAATAATGAAAGAAAAACACAGAAAAGTAAACATAGTAACTATGCAAGCTCCCATTGATGAAAAGGATGAAGAAATAAAAGACGAATATTATGAAGAGGTAGAGGAGTTATACCAGAAAATACCCAACTGCGATATTAAAATAGTGTCTGGTGATTGTAATGCTAAAATTGGACGAGAGAAATTATATAATCCAACAACAGGAAATTTCACCAAACATACTATTGTCAACGATAACGGACTGAGGTTGATAGAATTTGCGACAGAGAGAAATTTAATAATAATTGCAAGTACATTATTCCCACACAGAGACATATGTATATAAAAAAAACTTGGATATCTCCCGATCGAAATTCTGAAAATCAGATAGACCACGTTTTGATAGAAGGAAAGCACATAAAGAAGATACAAAATGTCAGAAGTCGCATGGGTGCAGAGGCTGGTAGCGAACACTTTTTGATGGCAGCTGTCTTAAAAACAGGGATGGGCGTCGACGCGTCGACTTTAATTGTCGACGTTGACGCGTCGACAATGCGTCAACAATGAAATTAATGTCGACAATGTTACTTAAAATTTCAGCATCATCAGCAACACTTGAAAGGTTGTTCTCCAACTGGGGATATATTCACAAACCAATAAAAAACAAAGCGTCTTTCCTGCATCCTAAAATGTTGATAAATGTTTATTTCACACTTAAACTCGGAACAGTAAGAAACACGCTAAATTGTGATCACTATGAAAGCGATTTCGAGGACGACCTTAATTAATATTGTTTTCTTAATTCCAGTATTATTATTGTAAGAATGTAAGTTTTTATTGAAACGTGTTCTACATGTATTTTTTGTATCTTTTAATATTATTTTAATGGGCATTATAAATTTTGAAGTGATTGTCGACGTTGTCGACATCGCTTAAGTTGTCGACATCGTTTAAGTTGTCGACATCGACACCATAGTCAACGCGTCGACAATTCAATTGTTTACATGATATTGTCGACATCGCCCATCACTGCTTAAAAATAAATAAACCGACAGGTAGCAGCGCAAAAAGAAAGACACATGCAACCTGGGCAAAAGAATTTATGAGATGTGAAGAGCAAAAGATGGAATATAGAAATAAACTACAGGAAAAATTGAATAGAGTAGTAAAACCGCAAACCATAGAACAAGAATGGGAAGGAATCGAAGAAGCTGTACATACTGCAGCCCAAGTATTTCAAAAGAAGAATTCTTCTAAGAACATGAATGAATGGTATTATGAAGAATATAAGCAACTAACAGAAAAGAGAAACCAAGCAAAGAAGAAATTACTACAGGCAAACACGAAAGAACGTAGACAAAATTTAAGAGAACTAAGAAACAAAGTCGAAAGCACGTGAAGGAGAAAGAAAAGAAAATACTTGCAACAACAACTAAAAACTATAGAGGAGAAGTTTATCAACGAGGATATAAGGAATTTCTATCAAGACGTAAAGAAGGAAAACAAGAAACACAAACAGAGGATTACTTATTGCAGAGACGACAACGGAGAACTGGTTGGAGATTCCGAAAGAGATAGAAATAGATGGATGCAACATTTTGCAAGAGTTATGGATAATAATGCCATAGCCCAAAATAATAGAAAAAGAAATGACGAAAACCTCAATGAATATGAAGTGGAGGAGAACATACCGACACCGAATAAGGAAGAAATATTGCAGATAAATAAAGAAATGAAAACCAATAAAGCCGGAGGTAAAAACGGAATAGTAGCTAAGCTAACAAAAGAAGGAGGAAACAAACTAGAAGGGGCAATCTACAACTATATCTACCAAACAAAATTGCGAAATCCATAGGAGTATCGCCCTGGTAGACGTGGTGTATAAGATAGTTATAAAAATTAATTAAAACTAGATTTACTAAATATGAATAAAATTAAGTCGGTTATTTACGGATCAATACGGATTCAGAAGAGGGAGATCAACACACGATCAGATATTCACAATAAAACAGACACTTTCAAGTAGCTACGGACACAACCTGGCAGTGCATGCAGTTTTCGTCGATTTCAAATAGGCTCAAAATAAACTAAACAAAGAAGAAATATTTAATGCCGTGAAGAAATTGGGAATACCAGCAAACATAATAGGTCCTGTGAAAATTACTGCGACTACCACAAATAACACAGCGCGGGTTAATATTCAGAAATTTTCAACACGGAACGATGAATTCGCCAACGAGGCCCATTATATCGACCACATTATTTAATTTGATCTGTACTAAAAGAAAGTAATATACATACTAATGGAACAAAATAGCTATAAACATCAGTGCTTGGCATATGCAGATCATCTGCTAATTGTAGCAAGAAGTAGAAGAGAAATTAAGGAAGTAATAAAACGACTGGAAGAAACATCTAAGAACAGTGGACATGAACGTGGAGAAGACCAAATAGATGATACTCAATTTAGGCAATGAAATAGCCGATAAAGAGCTAACGTTTTGAAGCCTAACCAATAACAAAGGATACGTTATAAACAACGTAAATATCATAACATACCTAAGAGTTAACTTTAATAATAAGAATGACGAGACCAAGGAAATTAAGGCAAAGGAAATTAAGTAAAGGAAATCGATTTTATGGGAGGCCTTCTGAAGATATTCAAATCTAAGTCAGTGAAGTCAGTGTCAAGGAAAACAAGAAAGATAATTTACCAGACAGTAATAAGACCAGTGTTGTTATACAGATCTGTGGATAATGACAAAAAAAAAGAAAGACAGCTAGACATGCGAAAGAAAAATTCTGAAACGCATATATATATATATATATATATATATATATATATATATATATATATATATATATATATATATATATATATATATATATATATATACATATATATATATATATATATATATATATATATATATATATATATATATATATACATATATATATATATATATATATATATATATATATATATATATATATATATATATATATATATATATATATATATATATATATATATATATATATAGGTGAAAAATGGAAAAGAAGAACAAATGAAGAATTAATAAAACTGTATCAAAGCCTGACTATTTCCAGAGTGGAAGATTACAACGGCTGGGACGACTTCCGGAAAACAGCGCTCTAAGGAAAGTGCTTAAAGGAGGAGTCACAGGAAGAAGAAGACGAAGACCAAAGAAGAAGTGGATCGATGAGGTAGAAAATGACCTAGCAAAAATAAACCTACGAAACTGGGAACAAAGAACAAGGAACAAAAAGGACAGGGTTTAATTTTTCTACAACTTTTGGTCTAAAGCTTTTTTGTTTTAATACTAAAAGTTGAAACGATTTTTCAAATGTTTTTCCGGCCCTTTTAAAAGTGCTTAACACAAAGCAGTATTGCATTGAAAGACCCTTGCTTAGCGCGCTCAAATTTAAATATTTTATTGGAAGTCAAGGACCTGCTCATAATTGATTCTCTTTTTGACTAATGAACATTATTGATAAAAGCTTATCGGCCGAATATTAAAACACCGTGTACATCTTAAGAAAATATTAGATTTTTTTTGACAAAAAGATGTAGGTAACGTTATGCTCCAAAACAATACCAATATTAGCATTTAATGTGAATGCCATTCAAGACAAGTGTAAGCTACAATTTCTGGTATTATGCCATTTTGACGACATTTATATTATGCATTACTCACCTAACGTTTACCACAGAACCTTGAATATAAATTGGTTTGTTTGCGAAGCTGATCTATATACACTAATATACAGTTATCGTTTTCACTGTGTATAAAGTTTTCCAGGGTATTGCACTATTTTTCACCAAGCCCTTTAGAGATTTGTTCTGCAATTTATGTGCTATGTACTACCAAGCAGATCAATAATTCAGAAGTAAATTGGATATAAAGCACGAGCGAATTTAAAGAACCAACGAGACAGGTCAGTTGAGTGCCAAATAAATAATAAAAACAACATATTTAAAATCTGACTACTCAATTATTCTCAAAGCTTAATCCGTTTATAAATTTGCTTCTAGTAAGCCATTAATTTAGTTTAACATTTTTAGGCGCGAATTTGTTTTTGTCATACACAACGTGTGTTTTATTTTATTTCTCCGATTTTTTTGTTTTCCAAAAATATTTTTTTATGTTGAAATTTGCACTAAAACGAATGGTACGGGTTAATTGAAACAAAAAAAGCTTAATCAACAATGTTGCTAATTTTTTTAAAGCAACCTGCACTAAACGTGTATTATCTAAATAAGAGACAATTAAAATAAACATCAACTTAAAGACTAGATGCATTAGACTATTATTTTTTCGTCTAACTAATAATAATTTGTTAACATAAATCAACAATACAATTAATTATTCATTTTTAACTACTTATTACAACTAGAGTTCGCTTCATTATTATGATTGGTCGAGCAATACATATTATTGTAGAATTAACCGGCAGTTCTGTTTCAAAAAACAAAGCATTGTTTGGCGTTACATTTTGATTGAATTGAATTTTGTCGTCATCGTAATGCTAATGATGCGTCAGCTAATGATGTTCATTTCGATTGCGATGTGCATCCAGTCTCCAAGTTTCAGTTACTACTAAGAACATCAGAACCAGCGTTGCCAGAACTACCGCTAAAGCGGATTTCTACCGCTTTAGAGCGTCATCTACCGTTCTCCAGTTTTAGCTCGGTAAAATACTGCTTTTTCATTTGTACGCAAATTTGCTAGCGCCATCTCTCAGTGCTAATGCTGAAAGAGTTTTTCAACTAGAAACTTGTTAAAAACTGATCAAAGAAACCGTTTAAGTACTGATACTATAATGGGAATACTACCCAGCCAGTGGCTTATTAGAAATTATTGATTTAATTTTAAGGGGAACAATGAATTAATACGGCTACTAAAGATATTTAAGAAAATTAAAATTAAGATAAAATTATTAAATAAATTTGGTTGTTTTTAAATAAACTTGGTTCTTACTAAATTTATTATGACTTTTTTAAATATATGGATATTAAAATATAAAAGAATAATATTTGTATTAAAAATCTTGTTCATGTTTGTTTAAAATAATGTATCAAATTTTATTTTACAAATACACCCAAGCAAGAAATCGTTATATACTTTCCATACCCGCATTTTTTTTAGTATATTCATTAAAAGTATATTTTAATTAATTAAAAAATCCAATGTGCAGTGAATATTTACAGGCGCGGCCAGGCCCGTTAATAAAGTCATTTGGTCAATGACCCACCTAAATTTATTTTCAATGATCGACCTAATAATTTATTTTTTTAAACCAAACTTTTCTTTCTAAAAAGTGCAAGTTGCATGCGAAAATTTCCTAAGAGAGAATCAAGCCAAGCCATCGTCGAAAGATATCCAAGCTTGCTCCGGGCTGGGCCGTATTTTAAATTGGCCTCATAGGTTCATATGGACTATACCTATAAACTCATTTAATCTAAGAGAGAAACAGACATAAGCGCTTTAGGAAGTTAAAAAGAGACAAAATTTGTCAACCGCCCACCAATAATATCGCGCCACTCCCACTATGGAAATACACTCGAACCGCCCCGTGAAATACACTCTTTCAAAACATTAGGGTTAGACAAAGAAAAACTAATTAATTAGACACGCGCATTGTATTTGCATTGTATATTGTATTATTAGCGGCTAAACGTAGGAATATGGTCTCTCAGCCGCGCCAATGTGTCATCGTCATTAAATATAACGGCATTTGCACGGGTTTTCTAACATTAGCAACGTGGTCCAGAGATAGACTCTCAGCTAGTGGATTAAAAGATCGTGGGTTCGAGGCTGTGCTCGGGTAGACTTTTTTTAAAAATTTTTGTTATTTAAAAAATTAGATCAGCTCTAAAAGGTGTATTGGCAACAAGTTTAGCACTTGTTCCTAGATAAAAATATTTTAAAAATTATTGGTAATCTCAGATCTACTACAGCTGGCAGCCTGCGCGTGCGTAGACAAAGATCGTATTACTATGTCTAGCCGCCAATAATGTATTTATTAAAGAAAACGGAGTTTTGGCTAGCTTTCCTAATTTTATTTTACGAATAATCATAATTTTAGTACATGGCGCGACCTCTATTGAGGAGACACAGATGTATCAAAACGGGAAGCCGCTAACAATTTTAGACTAAAACACATAGAAAAGTAATACTAAAAGTCATAAACATCTATAGTAGCAATCTTCAATGTACTACAGTGCCCATTGTATGATTTTCGCGGTGTTTATTTATAGGTAAATAATTTCTTGGCAAAACTAGACACTTTATTAAAAAACCTTCCCTAATTAAAAAAAGTGTATTTTGCTTGTTGCGTTGATCTAACTAGTTGCCAACAGAATTTTAACCCACCAGTAAAAAAGCTCCTGAATATTTATACATTCGCATTCTCTATTTCTATAAAAAGAAACGAGATAAAATGATAGGAATATAATATTAAGTTCACACTATCACACTAGACTTGCTACTAGAGGGAGCTGCGATCAAACCGTGTGTTACCGCTTTTTGAAAACTTCATCTGGCAACACTGATCAGAACTACAGAAATGACTTGTAGTATCTGATATTAATGTTGGGGTAAATAAATGAAAATTTTGAGCACCTATGGCTTACTCTGATAGCATGGTGTTGCGTTTTAGTATTTTGTATCGCCCACCTAAATATAATGCTCTAAATACTCTAAATGATTTAGATATACTCGAGGACTCCGTAGGGAGAGTTATGCCTCTAATTATTGTGTTAGTTGACATTAATATAAACTTTCTTGACATACTAATATGAGTGATCATTTTGAACATTTTCGTGACTTGTTTAAATTTAAAGAAATTGTGTTTAGCCCTACCAGATTTTCTGCACAGAAAGCTAGTTTAATTGATGTAATTACTCTATCTAACCAAAGCTTATTACGTGGGCAAGTCTAGGATTTGCATGAGGTTTCGGACCATCAATTAATCTATATTAATTAATTAATTAATTATCTTTTATTCTTATTATCTTAATCTATAAATCTATAAATTGTAAAGTGTCTAGATTGGCTCCAATGTTTGTAGTTTCGTGATTTCAAAAATTTTAATCTACAAAATTTTGAAGCAGACTTACATAATCTAAACTGGGGAAAAATGTTTAACCAGGACTGGATGATTAGGTGTATACGTTTGCAGCTGGTATTTTACAACTCTTTAATACCCATGCCCTGAACCGGACAGTTCGTGTAACTAAACCAAAATTATCGTGCCTTACTAGTATTTTAAAAATAATGAAAAACAGAAATGCCCTTTCATCTATACAGGGTATTATGGAAATTGTTAAATATATTGGAATGGGTTAATCTTGTGCTAGTCTACCGACATACCCAATGTTTTCCCCTCAAATCTCACATTTTTTATTTTAAAACCCCTAAACCACGCCCATATCCGACGCTTCTAAATCGCTTGACGCCATGGGCTAATCAAACGATCCAGCCGCGGCCTAGCCTTGACATCTCATTTTTTTAGCAGTTTTAGTGAAAACCGAAAATAATCCAAATTATCTTGAATTTCAAAAACGAATTTTACTAAAAAGGTGTTTTTTTAATTTAATACCAACTTCTTTACTTAATAAGGGAAAATGCGGACCATGAACTCGTGAAATTAGGTTGACATTGTAAGCAGAACGAAACAGGCTCTGTTATACTGTTAAAGTTAAATAATATTATATCTTATCTATTGCGTTATTAATGAGATGAGCATTATTCCTACCAGGGAACGCAAACATCCATCTCGGTGGCCGTCCAGCCTCTCATAATTTACTATCATACTAACTGAGCACATCTACACAGTATTATAAAATTATAACCAATATTCTTTTATTACAGCAGGAAATTTTGTCAAAAATAAAACATTATTCTATTAAATACAAGATAACGTGTGCGAACAATAATTGAGCTACTTCCGGCGCCTTTGAGCTGAGTAAACTTGAAAAATATAAAATCGGCTTTTAAAACTCAAACTCTTTATTTAGCCACTTGTAAATAAAATAACATAAAATTTTATGCATTGGCACGTCAAAACCTGATACAGGCAAAATTAAATTAATCTAAGTCTAAGTTAGATTAAATTAAATCTAAAATTACAATTTTAATTAAAAATTAAAATTAAAAGTGCTATAGTGATGTAACCACTAATTGTCAGCTCTAAACGATACAAAAAACATAGTAAAAGTCAGAGATAAAAACAAGACCAATCACACTCCATCGATATGGAGAACCGTACCCATCGGACAGTCAAAAAACTCCCGAATGGAATAAACTGCATTTGACGTCAAGAACTGTCGTAGTTTCATTTTAAAACGACTCACACACAAAGATTCTTCACCGGCAATCTATTAAACAATGGCATTATAGTCTACAGAGTTCTTGAAGTTGGCCGTCCTGTGTCTCGGAATTAAAAGAGTGTGTTCGCCCCTTGTTTGGTGATTATTATGACCATGTGAGATATAAGGGAACTGCCCCACATTTGTTCTAGCAAACACCAAACATTTATAGATAAAAATACAAGGAGCAGTTAGGATTTTGTTATTAATGAAAACACTCTTACAGGACTCCCGCACACCAATATTAAGAATTAGTCTTACGGTTCTCTTTTGATTTACGAAATCCTGACAGAATCCCTACTCCTTCCCCTGAGCACAATATTCAGGGAAATATGTGAATAGGCCAAGAAGTAGTAAACTTGTAATATAGTCCTACGGTCAAGAATATTCTTCAACTGTAGTACAGCATCATAAGCGCTATTTAGCTTCTTCGATACGAAATCAATGTGTGTAATCCATGAAAATTTATCGTTTATGTGAGAAGGTACCCAAGAATTTAGCATTCGAAGACACAGGGAGTGAACTGATGGGATTGCGAATATTAAAATTTACGTAAACTGTTTATTTCTTATTATTTATCAATAATTAGGGATGCCATATTTTTCTCTTTTACTGCTGTAAAAAAACAATAAATTCACTAAAAAAACTACTGCTTCGTAAAAGAGACATAAAGTTTATCTGTATCGATGATATCAATGGCTTCATGAGACGATCGGAGAAAATTTTTAAACTTTTGTTGTAGTATAAAAACAGGAATATTGTAAAGAAATGAAAAACTTACGTCCCGAGGGTATGCCAGAGATATAAATTTTAAGGGGTTATATACAGTTAGAATTTTCACAAAATCGATTTTTTTTTAATTTCATTTTCGTAATGTACATATTCAAGTACACCCACAGGAAATTTCAAGGTACTCCGGCGATTATTTTCAAAGTTACACGCATATTTGTAAAGACGTGTCAGAGCGATTGTACGCTATGTAATGTGCTTTTGAAACTTTAAACGCGTTTTTCTCAAAACTGTGTTTTTAAAGTCGGTGACGAAGATTTCTCGGAAACGGCTGAACCGATCAGTCTCAAATTTTAACACAAGCTTCTTAAGAATATTTTTTACCAATTAACGGAAGGTTTTTTCTCAGCGATAAATATTTTTTGTTATATAAACACTTTAAGGCCAAAATTTTGGTCAAAAATCATTTTTTTTTAGAAGCCGCCATTTTGTCAAAAAATTTTATTTTGCTTATTCCTTCCGTTAATTAGAAGATTATACATTACTTTAACGAAATCCGTTTGGTTGTTTCATATTAGATGATCCAGTCCGGAGATATCGTTGTCACCGCAAGATGCCTTTTTTGAGAGGAACTTATGGAGATCAGCTATAGCAGCTTTCAAAATTATTATTTTTACAAATACAAAAATCTTAGAAATAGAGCTAAAAGTTACCATAATATGTGTACGTGTACAGGGTGTCCGAGATAAGACGCCCTAATCCCCTTATATGGAAAACTGTAAGAGATACTTTAAAATCTTTAAAATAAAACTTTCTTAATTTGACCTGACATTTTCATTTATTTGGATTTTATTTACACAGGGTGTTTCATTTGTCCTGGACAGGTACGCACTTTATTATTTTCAATGGCACACCCTGTATATTATTACAGATTTGAATAGCGCCTTTAAAGGCGAGTACAGTGATATATAGTAGTATGGGTCTCTGATGCAACGTTTCGGATTTATTGGCAATTATCTTCAGTTTTTGACATATCTTTAAATTAACATAATTAGGTTATTAACATGATTTTTAAAATTCTGTTTGCGCCAAAAGAAAAATACTAAAACGTACCTCATTTAAAGCCTAAAGTAAAAGTTTAAAAATAAATGGATGTTACAGTGTTGCCATGTTTCGCGTATTGGGAAATTACTTGACTTTTTTAAATGGAACCCCCTGTATATTATGTCAATTCTAAATAGGGAATTAATAGACGAGTTCATTGATATATAACAACATGGGTCTATTAGTCTCTGTTTCTGACTTATTGACGATTTTTTTTCAGTATGTAACATATTTAAATAAAAAATAAAAATTATTTAATTTCTCATATATTTATAGGGATAGGGCGTCTTACCTCGGACACCCTGTACAAATTTTTACATTAATAAATTTAAAAGTCCTCTCAGGAAAAATTCTTGAAAAATCGCTTTTTTTAGGCCTCCTGACTGTATATAACCCCTTAAGCAGGTGGGTGCATCTACTTCATCTAATGACAATTTAATTTGTTATTCTACATGATGTTATGTTTGCTAAACAAACATTTGCTAATATAAACAAATAAAGTTTTTTTAGCCATAAAAAGCTATTATTTACTTTTTGTTTGAAATAATCTAAAAATTGAATGGCGACATAATTTATTTGACTATTCTTTTTGATTGAATTAACTATAAAACTAGATAGGAGCGATTTCATATGCTTTTGCTAGTTTAATTATTTCATTTTCTTTTAGTGTAATTTAAATAAGCTTCTCTTTAAATATTTTTAAAAATACTCATATAAATATGACTTTATAATAATTTTCCTTTCAAAATTCACAAAAGAAAAAGCACTAAAAAGTATGAATTTGAAATAAAATTTTTACGTATTTATAACTGTGGTTAATCGTAAACTTAATTTTGTTTAAAGTTAGGTAACTTGGACACCGAAGTTCTAGACTTTGAAGTCGGCGCAATTTTAAAGTTTAATAGGAATCCTTAATGATAAATACATTAATAAATTGTTAATAAAGTGTAACATTTTTTTTTTATTTATTACTGAGCCTAACAGTTATCCCAATAGGAAATATGCATTTAAGCCAAATAAATCTGAAATATATTTTTTTATATTCTCGACATAAATTAAATGTTTATGGCGGTTGATGTTATCCATTTATTTTCGTCTTTATTAACAAAAAAAAAGGATTTTATATTGCAAATTTTCGCGCGAATTTCGAAACTTCTAAAACGTAATCCCATTGGCTGGGTCGTCAAAAGTGAACTTACAACTGATCATGAGTACATGGCGAATTCCAGTGTTGTAGAGTCATCGAAAACTCAATAAAAACGGCACTTAATGCGTAACTCATACAATAAAATATAAGTACCTGCACCTAAAGTAGAAAGTTCCTAAAATCTTATTCATGTATACTTCAAGCCGAAATCGGTCTAGGAACCTTTCAATTGTGGAACAAAAATTGGCATTTTTGCGAAATTTTGACATATCATCTTAATAATTTCGAGTAAATAAACTGCAATTCTTTGTTTTCATGGCAATCTTCGAAAATTCAAAAATTTTCAAATTTTAGATGTCCCCGATGCAAACAAATCTATTTATTTAGATGGAGGTATTATTTAGTGGGAGGTATTCCTAGATAATTACGGATAAAATAAACCCAAAAAGAATCTCTAAATAAGGTAAATAGTGTGGAATAATGTCAGTTAAAAATAGGATCTGTCGGAAAAAATCGAGAAAATCCCATTTTTATCCCTTAGATACGCTCCTGGATGACCCATTCGGTATTTATTTTAAACTGTGATTATCCCTTTATATGATAATGTTGTGAAATTGGGGAAAAGTTAGATAGGGAGAAACTCAGAGTGATGCCAATGT
Source organism: Philopedon plagiatum (assembly GCA_963971165.1). Lineage (NCBI taxonomy): Eukaryota > Metazoa > Arthropoda > Insecta > Coleoptera > Curculionidae > Philopedon > Philopedon plagiatum. The sequence goes on along the minus strand of OZ020192.1, from coordinate 86,076,040 downwards.
ATCGATGTCGAGGGCAAAAAAAGTAAAAAATCGAAATTTAACCGGCGATTGCTCCCTTCCTATAGAGAATGAAGAAACTAAAAATATGGATATCATATACTTCGGCGAGCTCTTTCCGATGGCATATATGGGATTTTAATTTGAACCATTTTGACTACACAAAAAATTAAAAATATTTCCATTTTCCAGTGATTTTAGGTTTAGGTAAGTGTATTGCAAAAAAACTATTTGAGATTTTAAAGTTTCACTTATGAATCCGTTTTTCGATTTGACGTTTTGTTTTCGAGTTATTAGGTACCAAAGGGGGGTCTGGAAATGGCATTTTTCGACCTAAAAAAATTCAAAAGAATTACTTGCCATTTTCTGATCCTCACCGGTTTCAGTGGAGTTCTGAAGCTCTGGGTTCCCTACAACCTCCGAAAATTTACATCGATTTAATTCACCTGTGTGTGCGACCTGTACCTGATTTCAACAGAAATCGCGGAAATTTCGACTCTGACGTTGAATAGCTCCGAAACGAGAAATCCTGTATAACTGAAGCTTTTACCGAAGCTAGTTGAACTATTCCTCTATTAACCCAAAATATTCGACTTCTCTCCCTCTGACTGTTTCCGAGAAAATCAAACCTGTTCGACTTTAGGTTAAGCTTTACGTTAAAATGTAGATTTTTGCTGATCTCCTGACGTCACTTTTCACTAAGGACAAATGGCTGCTTTTTAAATTGTAATAAATTATACCGAAAAGTAAACATTTTTGTAGCTAAATTATCTTAGTAATTTTCTTCAAAATATTTTTTTTGGGTTTGTAATGACTTCCTTAAACGATTTATGAAATAAAACAAATATGTGCGTATTCCTTATTGTATCTATTGATACGAATATTATTCATGTCTGATACAACTTCCTTAAAATGGACTACGGTAGTTATGTGCACCCTTAGAAAACTCACGTTTTGCATGGTATACCATACAAGAACAATTTAAACGTACTTAATAATTTTCCTTTATACGTACAAGTAAATTTAAAAAATGTTGCCAGATTATTGGTAGCACAAACAGTAAGTACATATGAAGAGGCCGGTTTTTAAACCTATTTTAGTGTAGGAATAATAGCTAAAAATAAAATATATCATTATGATCGAAAAGGATTTTCCAAAAAATTGATTTGTGCAGTCCTCTACGATTAAATTTCAGTACCAGCCAAGGAAAACAACCGTTATCATAACACGGACAACGGGTATCCTAAACAGAAAATTATTGGATATTCAATTCAATCAATTCAATCAAATTTGGATTATTATTCCAAATAAAACTTTGCTTCCCTACTTGCATCATCTTTACTAATTATTCTACATATGAAACATTTCAGTTAAAAGGAGTTGCCCTGTACAACTCCGTTATTGATATATTTCCTTTTAAAAAATCCTGAAACACGTCACTTTTGGTTGCTAATAAAATTTGACCATTCTGCTATCCCCTACTCCCACCAACTCCTACGTCAAAAATTTCAAATGGGGAGGGGTGTTGAGTAACCCCCCATTTGAGAAATCTTTAAATTCTTTATTCAGCCATGCTTTATTTTTTTGTGACGTAATGTGCATACGTTCTTCGAAAATGATATTCAATTTTTTTTTTAATTTAATTTTTAGTTATTTCTAAACAAGAAATAAAAACAAACACAAAAATCATTTTGTTAAGTGCTGAAAATGCTTTTTAAGTAGGTCTAATTTGAATAATTTTGCAGAAAAAATGGTGTTGTCAATCAAGACACATGTCTGAAAGTCAGAAATGTTATTAAAACAGAAGGTTCCTGAAAGTAACAAACAATTTAACGGCTTTTAAGGAATAAGGGAGTATTGAGAAAATGTAAACAAATTCTATTAAAAAATCTAGCCGGTATTGACTTTTAAGTAAAACAACCTGTATGACTTTCCTCTCGATATTATTAGCAACCTCTCCCAACTTTCTGTTTAATATTTCCTTCAATTTTGTGCTACTTTCTTTAGGATAGCCCCCGAGCTATTTAGTCCCCATAACAAAAACCACTAAAATGCAATATTTAAGAGCTTGAAGTCTAACTTATTGTTTCCTTTTGCTTAGACGTACCAAGAAAATAAGGCTCGAAATTACACAGATTACAAAAATGTGTCTCGCGACATAGCTCTGGCAATGTACATCAAATTACAGGCATTAAGATAAGACCCTCTTATTTCTCTACCAGTACCATGGGACTAAAATGCCCGACAAAGAATAAAATATGAGAAATTATTATTTGAGGAATAAATCCGTATTATTAAAGAAATAGGCTAAGTATTTTCATCTGCAATTTTTGCACTTTTGACAGATCGTTGACTCTGATGCCTCTGTTGACTATGTTCCCTTCTTTTTATTTTATACTAGTATAAGAATTTTGTTCACATGTCTTGGTAAAAAAATTATAGCAAGAAATATGAACATAGTAATATGTGGCAGACGACCGTATTTCTGTTAACCTGAGTTATTGTTTTGGTTTATATAAAGCATTTCAATTAAAACGAATTACCCTATAACATAGAATATAGAAAAATATATAAAGGTACAACACTTAGAGAGTTCATTTGGCCTCTAACATAAATTTAGCAATCTTTGCAAAAGCGGCTGGTTTTTCTCTCCGGACACGTGTTTCGGCTACCTCATAGCCATCATCAGCGGAGCTGTATAACCAGAAAGAAATGCCCTCATAGTTGAGACAGTTAAGACCGTCTTAGAACTATGGATTCCAAGTTGTGATGGAATGCAGTTTGCAAAGATTTAATGCTATTTGACTGTGAAATACCGCAGTGTGCTGGTATTTGTTAGTGTGTCACGCCATCTGTGTTTTTAGGCCGCAAGTTGAAAGCCATTCTTTAATGCAAGCGCTCTCGCGTTGATTAAGGATGGTTCACCTTTCAAGTGTTACACGTTAGGTGTAGGTGAGGGCATTTCTTTCTGGTTATACAGCTCCGCTGATGATGGCTATGAGGTAGCCGAAACACGTGTCCGGAGAGAAAAACCAGCCGCGTTTGCAAAGATTGCTAAATTTATGTTAGAGGCCAAATGAACTCTCTAAGTGTTGTACCTTTATATATTTTTCTATATTATGTCGTTTCGGTGACTATACCGAGGAAAAAAATCTTTTCTATATTTGATACTGCTCATTTTTGTCAGAGCTTCGTTAAGTCGAAAAAAGGGTCTACACAATGGACAAACCGGTGATTATAATAGCACCTAAGATGTGCCATCACCGGATGACACCTAACGTGTAACACTTGAAGGGTGAACCATCCTTAATCAACGCGAGAGCGCTTGCATTAAAGAATGGCTTTCAACTTGCGGCCTAAAAACACAGATGGCGTGACACACTAACAAATACCAGCACACTGCGGTATTTCACAGTCAAATAGCATTAAATCTTTGCAAACTGCATTCCATCACAACTTGGAATCCATAGTTCTAAGACGGTCTTAACTGTCTCAACTATGAGGGCATTTCTTTCTGGTTATACAGCTCCGCTGATGATGGCTATGAGGTAGCCGAAACACGTGTCCGGAGAGAAAAACCAGCCGCGTTTGCAAAGATTGCTAAATTTATGTTAGAGGCCAAATGAACTCTCTAAGTGTTGTACCCTTATATATTTTTCTATATTATGTCGTTTCGGTGACTATACCGAGGAAAAAAATCTTTACCCTATAACCTTTCCTTATTGTTACGTTTTTTAAAAAATCCTGGTTTCTTTGGCGACACAATTTGATGTAAAATTCGTTTCAAAAATAAACGCAAAATAAAAAATTATTAAATAGTTAATATGTATGTATTAATTTAATTGTAGGTCTCCTCAGGTTTGTTGTTGAATTAGTTAGCAGAAAAAAATCGCATTTGCCGCCAAAATATCTACCGAAACAAACCTAAATAGTCCATGTCCAAGCTTTTTGGATGGTGTTTAGAGCACAACAAAAAATTGTTATGATTATCCGGTCGCTGGTTTAGCAGAATGACCACCCAGGGCCCCCGACCTAATATTTGTAGAAATTCTAAATCTAAAGTATACTAAACGAAACCAAATACACTACAGGATTTACAAAAAAGACTCAATTCTTTACAATATATGGAATGATATAAAATCTCGTTTGTATGCCAACTAATGGCGTCATTTTAAGGACCCAATGAAATGAGATTTATGTTTGTCCCTGATTTTGTTAGAAATAATTCAAAAATCTTTGAATGTTCTTGATTGTGCTTAGTATACTTAAGATTTGTAAGCCCGCAAAGAGAAATCAAAATTAATTTGGTCGGTGGGCATCGGAGGCTATTTTATAGGCCCTCTTCTGCCATTTCAGCGAAGGGATAACCATTTGTTGTATTCTAGAAATGATCAAAGAAGCGAAGAGCGCGCTGCTTTACAAAAACTTAACGGAATGAACGTACGCAATTGAAATTTGTGTTTAATATTATAAATTTTGTCGATTACATTATTAGCAATTGCCCATTTAATTAAAGTTTTTTGGCAATCACCGACAATACAGATTAAATCTCCTATATTAGGCTATGCCTTGCCATGAAAGCATTTTGTAAATATCATGGCCTATACTAGTGGTGATGGATATTTTATGGCATGTCAGACTTTCCTAAGAGTACGCACCCAAAGAGTATGCACGTTCCGAATACTTTAGCACGTCTGAATGGAAAAGGTGTGATTCATATGGGGCGTGGTGGTACGGAGATTGTAGCTACCGATTATCTTGGAACTGGTGAATTTGTATGCGACTTATGTCAAGATTAATACTTTCCTATGTTTTTATTTAAGTTCTTCATTTATTTTATAGTGCCTGTACTTTTAGATTCAACACTGCGTAGTCTTTGGTAGCATTGTTCCCAAGAGTACGCATTTCAATTTTTTTTAAATCAGTTACAATTTTTATTGTACTGGCACAAAGAAGTCGAGTTTTTGTTTTCTTGTAACTAACATACAGACCATATTATAATATGCTATGTATATGTACAAAATAAACAAATATAATTTAATTTGCTTGTTTTATTAAGAATTAATGTGCGTACTCTTGGGTGACCTTTAGCCTACATGAAATAGTTTTACACACAACTAGACATACAAACAAGAGAGAGGAGTTTTACCACTGAGAGTAGAGGGTTGCCTGATGTACCGATATATCGGTAGACCTATCGATTTTTTCCATAATCTACCAATCTGACGATTAAATCATAGAATCTAGCGAGGAGTGGGAGAAGCAGTGCATTTGTTGACTTTAGCTTGGTAGTTGCAGCTTACAAATAATGTGTCACACCATAATCTATTTTCGTAGTTTAGGTAATGGTTTAGTCGTTGTGAAAACTCTTTTCCGATTCCTCTGGTAAAAAAAATGCTGCCGGAACATGTCGATTCGAATGTTATCGCGGACTGGTGTTCTTCTGAAATCCTCCTTCATTAAATAAAAAAACCTCATTTATTAACTGAAAAAACCTATAAAGGTAGGTGATTTCGTAGTTTTTGAGCACCCCCTACAAAAAAATTAAAATTATCTTATCATTAGTCTTTTTTTTTGGCAAGCAAAAAATTTCATAAAGAACGATTATTTTTTATATTGTTATTTACAACAACATTCGCTGACACGTACATGGTATATAAGGCATTGTAACACTTCCTCTAAAAAATTCAATCTCAAAAGATAGTACGTTTCATTAACGATAAAGTGTTTTAAATTTGTGCGGTCCTATTCCCCGAATTATTATTTACTTAAGATTTTCTAAACTTCAATTTGCCGTAAATACAAACTCTCTTTACAGATTACAGAATAATATTGTTTTATTTATTACTGTGAGAATTCTGCCATAAAAGATTATTAACTAAATTATCTCACCCACACAATCTGTACAATTTTATATCGTCCATAAATTTTTAGTCCATCGTTGCAGCATAAAGTGTAAATTAGAGAACAAATCCTTTCAGGCACCTTAGGGAGTATATTGTGGCACGGTTTATACTCAACGTGGAAATGGTAAGTGTATTAGTGTCAGCTTGGCGCCCACAGTTCGTTTATATTCAGGAGACCCGGCACCATATGTTAGAGACGTGATGCACAGGAAATGCACTGCAGCTAAAAATATTAGAGGGGTAAAGGTTTCAGATAGTTTTTGTCCAGTGTCAAAATAAAAATCCTATATTACTACTTTTGTTGAACACTCGCATATAAAAACGCAACCCGAATAATAGTATGTTAAAAAAAAATCGCCAATATAACTCAGTGTTAATAGATTATATTTCCCTTCTTCTACAGACGCCCACGGTACGTTAATATGTGGGCTTGAGGTCTACGTGGGCTACTCCAGATAAAACAAAACTTGGCCTACATATAATTATCTTAATTTACTCAGTATCTTTATACACGGTGTCCAAAATCAGGATGACCAGTATGGAGATCTCGTTTATAGTTAGAAATACAAAACTGGTTAAATGAAAAAAAAAATTGCGTAATTAAAGGACTATTAAAATGATCTTCCGAAATTTTTGGGATGATTTTTCATTTTCGAGTTATAGTGAAAAAGGTAAATTTTCGAATTTTTTTTTTTTTTCTGGCGTTAATATGTAAGGTAGTGCAAAACTAATAAAACGTCTTCAGAGTAACTTTTAATGAACATGAAGAGTACGTTATCAATTTTTTTATTCGACGTTTCGTTTTTGGGCATCGGTCGTAAACTTAATTTTTTTAAATACGGTCATGATTTGTTTATGTCAAATTTTTGAAGCCCATTTCATTCTAAATTTAACGGTGTACTACACATTATGGTTAAATTACGTTTTAAGTCTTTTTTGACCATTATTAAGAAATGTTTTTGTCTCCAAGGACATTTCATACATTGTTTCAGATTTTGTAATTTACTGAAGAAAATAATGAAGTTCTTATTTTAATTATAGCTTGAAAATAAAAGAATAATCAATTAATTACTGTTGAAAATATTCTAAGACCAGTGTAGGTACCACACATTATGGTTTAATTAGGTTTGAGCCCTTTTTCACCATTATTGACAAATTTGAGGTTTATGCAGCAAGTAATGAGTTAAACATTTTTTAATTCCATTAAAGTACAGAAATGCATTTTATAATTAGAAACATAATTAAATAACCAACCTATTACTTTTAACAATACACCACAAATAAATGAAGAAAGGACATACATGGATGGTAGGTACTTATCACTAGTATATATATATATATATATATATATATATATATATATATATATATATATATATATATATATATATATATAGTAGAAAAATGGAAGATTTCTTGGCCTATAGGTAAATTAAATGTAAATGCAAAGATTTACTTCTTCGCTAGTGCAGCAAGAAGGCCGTAAATGAAAATTAAAAATAATGAGGACTATCTTTGTTTCTGGTCTGGGTGACCTCCTGCTATCGATTTCTGGGCCCTTACCCATCAGCGGGCAGGCTTACACCCAGGGTGGCTGAAGAACAGACCACGTTTTGACCAGAATCAAAGAGAGTCCTTATATCCAAAATGTTCGGAAAGGATGGGTAAGATGTAGTGGCTCGCGCCAACTAGTTCACCCAGTGTTGCTCCAAAAATGTTTGGCTGCTAACACAAAACATGGGTGAACTAGTTGGCGCGAGCCACTACATCTTACCCATCCTTTCCGAACATTTTGGATATAAGGACTCTCTTTGATTCTGGTCAAAACGTGGTCTGCTCTTCAGCCACCCTGGGTGTAAGCCTGCCCGCTGATGGGTAAGGGTCCAGAAATCGATAGCAGGAGGTCACCCAGACCAGAATCAAAGATAGTCCTCATTATTTTTATTTTTCATTTACGGCCTTCTTGCTGCACTAGCGAAGAAGTAAATCTTTGCATTTACATTTAATATATATATATGCATTGGCTGAACATGTAATAAAAGGCCACCAAATGAGATTTGCTGAACCTAAAGTTCTGGCAAAATCCAATAACTATTACAAAAGACTGTTCTTAGAAATGGTACACATTCATGGCGCCGACCACTGCATGAATAAGAAAACAGATATCCAAAACCTCAGCACTATTTATTCCTTCTTACTCAAATTACATAAAGAAAAATTCAGTTCCTTAGAGGAAGACATATCTATCTAGTTTTCTTTTCTTTTCTCTTTTGTGTGAACATTATATTTTTTAGAAAAGTTTTTTGTATTTCCACATTGTTCTTACATACCTTTTGCGTTTTCCACTGTTGGTGAATGCGCAGGACATCATTTTTCAGTATAAAAATTTTCTTAAAATTTTTTTAAATTCGCCGCGCTTTATTTCGAGTTTGAACACAACCTAACATTCGTGGTTCTGTCAAACGTCAAATCAATTTTTAAATGACCAGCTGTTGCTCATTCATCATCCAGCAACCAAAATGTAGTAATTAATTATTCGACAATCATCGCCAATCTTGAACCAATTTTTTAAAGTTTTTTAATTGTAGAATGTCATAACTATGTTTAGCAACATTTCTGCGAAGTATTTTTGTATTCCTTTTTTTTTAAATAATTCACATTGGTAAGTTTTTAAAATAAAATTTTTGATTGTATGGGAACTGTGTTTCCTGACAATGTGTTTTGTAACTTTTGTAGTGTGTCCTGAAGAAGGGTTAAATTGAAACTCGAAAGCTCGACTAAGCAATAAAGAATTAATTAATTGGCCACCTGCATTTTGACTGCTACCCAAGAAAAAAATCCTTTTATATATATATATATATATATATATATATATATATATATATATATATATATATATATATATATATATTGATGCCTGTTAAGTTGTTACCTCCGGTGCACAGGCTGGGCGACCTGGCCTCCACCATAACCAGTTGACTTTTTAACAAGACAATTACCTATATATGCTTAGGGGGACTCCCTTAACAGGTCTATCAAGAGAGGGGAAAAGATTTTTAATTTTTAAAATTTTCATATATGACCGGATAAACTTAGATTGTTATTACCTCCGTGATATATATATATATAGCTTGGTGACACTGCTTAAACTTTGTTAACTCTAGCAGTGTTGCCTGGCTTACAGAGGCAGCAAAATGCTGCGCATATAAGAAAGTATATATGCTTTATTAGATTAAACTGACTTGATGAAATATAAAAGATAGTGGGATTTTCGGTTGGCTTAGATTATTCCGTTTAGAATCGTTTGCCCGTATGCGAATGAATCCGCCCAAACTTCTGGACCCAACGATTTTAAATTTAAGGGATGCTTTACTTTTATAACATAATCACACCTGAGGAAGGAGCTTGTCGACATTTAATTTCTAAGGATCTGTTAGTTGGGGAAGAGGGGTAAAATAATTACATATTACATTTTATTCTCAATGAGATACTAAATTTTAATTTTAAAAATGTATGCAATTTTGATATTTTATCAATTCCGAAAGGGGTCAGATGGGGGTGGTAACTCTGATGTTGTTACTTTAATAGATATTATTGTTAATTTTCTTACAAATATGATTTTATTTGTTGTACCTATAACGAAAATAAATTCGGTCAAGTGCAAGTTATAATTGTGTGTGTAATTATTATTGTGATAAAACAATATTAAAAATATGCTGCAACTGTTGATAATTATTTCTAAAAGTTTTAGAAAATAATTACTTGTATTACTGTAAATTTGGAAGTTAAGTTATTGAGAACAGCTCTCGGTGCGCGAAGTTCAAATTGGTACTGGACTATAAATCATTGTCCGCAATATATTGCGTACTTCAAAATTTTGTTTTTTTTTATAAGATTTATAATATTATATGAGTATCACAATGATATATACTGAATTTATGGTAAAAACAGAATACTCAACTCAACTTTGTTTAAGTTTGAATTAATTTTAATCGTTATTTCGAAAAATTCTAATCTGATAAAACATATAATATGTGCATTAAATTTGTCCTTTTCTGTAGAGAAATTAATTCACAATTTTTTTTTCGTAAAGTTAATAGAAAGGGAGGAAAGGGCGCTCCTTGTAAACCTCTGGGAAGGAAGAACGCTTGAGGGGGAAAACTTAAGGACTTTTTGGTATAATCCTAAGAAGCTATTTCATGATATAAAATTTCTTCCCGGGGTTTTTTCCATCACAAAACACTTGGTATCTGGCCTATATTGAGCATGAACTTAAGCGTACATAATATTAACTTTTCCCAAATTATTGATAAATTTGCTGCAGATAAACTTCGGAAAGTATTAGTTTTATTTCCACATAAATCACAAACCCGTCATATGGCATGTTTGATGAACTCAGATTTTCCAACCTCAAATATGTGAAAAAATTACGATTACGGTATTCTCTCCATGAAATAAACATTGATCTGCGCCCGGTGATCATTGGTTTTAACCTATTTTAACATTCAATTTGTGTATTTAAATTTAAATATAATCAACAGGAACAACTTTATGGCTGACCGGTTTAAGATGACTGTCAAGGGTTTAAATTGGCAAAGTAGGAACACAAGTTTTGTATTATTAATTTATTTCTGTTTTTTTTACAAGTTCAAGAAGGGATATTTTGTTATTATAAAAATCATTTAGAAGTTAAACAGATCGCGAAGATTATTAAATAACAGCGGGTTGTAGAAAGAAAATGTACTAATTGATGAAACTAAACGTGTTAAATTTAATACTGTTTAGTACAGATATATTGCTACACTGTATGTTGATACCTCCGAAATAGAGACTCAACGTACGTTGTCACCTCATATATAACGTCGATATCTCCGGTTTCGGAGGTATCGCACTTCGATTTAGATTTCGGCCCGGTCCGGAAAAAAGTCGTGTCCCATCGGGAAAAAGTCAGATTTTGACATCACAGAGACAGATGACACATGACATAGAGTGTATTATCAGAGAAAAATAAGATGGTTTTTCTCTGGTATTATTTTGTATTCCTTGTAAATCGAAGTTGGTTGGTATGGTAAAATGGAAAAATTAAAGTGAGTAGGCAAAACGAATGGAAAAATTACACAAACATAGAAGAAAATATACTTGGTTACATATATTTCTATGGTAAGTAGTTTTGCACGTAATTACAGATTCAGACATTTGATTTTAACATTACATTTTTTGCAAGGAAACTATTATTTTATTTTTATCATATTTATGCAAATATATACCACACAGTGTTTCCACTATTTAGAATAAAATATCTATGAACAAGTTATTTTCCCGGGTTTCAAAGCTTAGTTGTTTTATTAATATTGCTAAGTATAAACTTTTTTCATTTTATTATCTGCTCCATTTTCTTTTGTTACAGGTTACAGATAATTCACCAAAAAAACATAGAAGATGTAATCTGAAGATTGGCTCAAAACAATACACCTTTTTTGACGTTGATGCTGAAATATTTTTAAGTAGAAATTTGTTACTTTTACATAAATAAAATGTGTTCTGGGATTTTTCAAAATATAAGTGTACAATAATTACTTTATACCTTTATTCATTTTTATTTCCCAAAAAATGTAACGTTTTGTTGAAATGGCTAGCTCTTCTTTTTAACAAGGAGTTACAAACTTGTTAACACACAATGATTAACCAGAAGATCACCAGTATTAAGTCCTAAAAATCTTTGGTGAAAGCCGGTATTAAATTTTTTACTTCTCACATACGAATACAAAGTGCGGTAACAATAATTTCTTCTCAAAATATTGTAGAATGCGTAATATGTGTTGCCTAAGAAATTTAGGCAAGACATATTAAGAATGACCTTCGCCTAACAGTACAACGTTGCCGCTTTTCGGAGGTAACAGCGTGCTACGTTTGTCCAAAATAGTGTGCATATATACCAGAGGTATCAACGTAATAGGCGTGTCTCTTCGTCGCGCGACACTAGCGCCCGTGATCTACGCTTGAACTAACGGCGTTACGAAACAGAGACTCGGTGAACGTTGGCACCTCAGAACAAATTTTCGTTTTTCGGTCGCAAACGCCCTCTAGATGATGGTGACAGTGGAAAATATGGCGATACGTTGATACCTTCGAAAGCGGAGGTATCGACGTTATATATGAGGTGACAATGTATATTGAGTCTCTATTTCGGAGGTATCAACATACCGTCCATCAATATATATATATATATATATATATATATATATATATATATATATATATATATATATATATATATATATATATATATATATATATATATATATATATATATATATATATGCTTGTTCTTGCTGTGGGATGAGAAATTGCAATGGAAATCTACTTTCCTTTTTCACTTGCTTGTACTACTATTAGCACTGTGGGCCATAGCGTGAACCATAGTTGATTTTCTCTCTCGAATACTTTCACAGTCTGCCTACAACTGCTAAACAACAGTAAGTCGTAATACCAAAGAGAAGGTTCATAAAGATCACATCTCCTGATAAACCTGTGACTTTTGAATTAGTAACATTTCTTAGTTCTCTCCTAAAAGATCATCGCAAGCTGTTTGTTTTCGTAGTAACAAACTCCGTGCTAGCGTCAGGAAACATACTTTTACATTTTTCCACCAAAGTAAGCATCGCTTCAACCTTCAAATGTTTGTTTAAATAATCTTTAACTTTTACATTCCACAAGAATTAATAAGCTTCAATAAATTCTTTCCAAAATTGTTTATTGTCACCAAAAGACAATTTGACCTCTAAAATAATCTAAAACATTAACCAATAATGTCGAAGCAAGCACGTCACACACAGAGCAACAAGGTGACGCTCATGTCGCTGTTGCTCGGATTTTTCCGCGAATCGGCAACTTGTGAGTATGTTGACCAGCTTAACCACACACAAGCCTGCTTTTAGGCTTCTCCTACTAAATAAAAAATATATTATTATTTTATTTAGTTGAATATTATGCTTATTTCCAAACTAAATTAATTGTTATTTTAGCGCTTAAAGTTAACGGACAGGAAAATTTTTTCTGTGTGGGTGTACAGGAAAAATTGCCTTTCTTTACTCTAAATAGACATGAAAATGGTATTTTTAGAGAGGCATAATAAAAATAAGTTTTAGTGTATGCTGTTAAATAACAAAAGGCACTTTTTCAATTTTAAAAATCTCCACCATTACGATGATGGAGAAGAAGGCTTTGAGCAAACTTAACAAATCTGAAAAGTTCACTTTTTTCTTCGCTCCCATTCATTTTCTTTTGAGAAAAGGTTTCTACTAGAGTTTCTAGTTGGTAAACGTGGCTTGTCTGTTATTAAGAATTAATTTTATCAACTAAAGTCACATTTCTTAACATACCAGAGTTTATAGACATGAATTTATTTGCAACAAATATATCAAGAAATTATTGCATAGAATATAAAATATTTATTGAAGCAAAAACGAAATTGCCAACGTTGGTTGTCTACTTTGTTCAAAATAGAAAAATTTGACGGATAATATATTAACTCTACCGTGTCATAAATGCGTTGCTTTTAAATGATCATATTATTGTTATGTCATACTACCTATATATGGCAGATGATTTATCTTTAACTGCTAAGTTTAGGTTATATTAATTGAAACCATTTTAAAATCGCGGGTGTTAAATAACTATTTAAATTATTAAATTAGCTGCTATTTTAAATATTCCATTTATTTTTGAAAGATAGAACAGTACATTAATCATTTTCGCTTTATTTTCAACTATAACATTTTTCAGCTGTTGCTGTCACAAAATAATCCTTGGCCAATGATGAGTAGCAGACTGTTGCATTCTCCCCCATCTTCTTTGGATATCACGAAATTGTCTACAGATTTACCTTTGTGTAAATTCTGCAAACAAGACATCGCGATTTTTTAGGGATTATTAAGGGAACAGAAACGTTATAAACTATAAATATTTTTAAACAAGTTTTAGTATATTATAATTGCACGTCAGCGTAATACCATTACAATGACTATATTTAATTTGTATAATGGTCGTAATCATTAGTCAAAACACTTTATTGATTTAGTAGAAGCAACTACATTAATTTTGATGTTTTAGAAATCTAGTAATATTAACATTATGGACAAGAATACAATTAAAAGGTTCTTTATGACCGTATAATATTCATTTTTGTTCATAAATTATCAACTAAGTAATAGTAAAATTGAGCTATTATTTCGTCATTACTGGATAGATTCGAATATCTATTACTACGGAATGTTAACATTTATTTTTCTTTAGTAAAATTATCGTTTCGTAATATAACAAAATTTGTGGGAATAATGATATTTTTTTTCTGGTAATATGATAAATAGACCAAGGGCCGGTACTTTCGGTTCTGATTAAGTTGTTGATTTTGTAACCGCCTAACAAATTTTAATCGATATCAAATATTCCGGTTAACTTTACTTGTATATTTTCGGCCCATTTCAGAACCCCGGTTAGTTGATCGTGTTTTATTTAGGCCTTTGCATAAAATACCTAGCCCATAGTACAAATGCTCACATTTTTCGCGGCAACTGTCAAAACTGAGGTTAAAATCCTAAAAATAAGGGGGAAACGTTTGTATATTTGTAAATGGATCTGTTTTGTTAGTTTTGTGGTCAGTTGGTTAAAACGTGGAGTGATGGAAGACAAAAATAAAAAAAGAGGTTCACATTTTTCATCAAGAGAAATTAATTTGTTAATGAACTGTTTATTACCCGAAACGAAAGTAATAGAAAATAAACAAACAGATGGCATTTCTTTAAAAAAAAAAACAGGAAGCTTGGAAGCGGGTCCATTCCCATTTTACTGCCGAAAATAATGACCAGTATAGAGATTTGGTTTCAATAAAATTAAAATACGACAATATTAAAAGAAATTTACGTAAAAAAATATGTGACAATAAAGTAGAACTTAAAAAAACAGGCGGAGGTCCACCAAATGAAAAAAAACTGTTGTGGTATGAGGAACAGTTAAATGAAATACTCCAATTAAACATTGAGGGACTTGATGCACAGGGAGATTGTGCTGCTTTAAGCAGCAAAAGTAATTCTTTGGCACCTAAACCTATTCCAGTTGGCATACTTGAAAGTTCTGAAAAAACTAGAGGCATTGACCACACCTATGATCTGCAAATATCAGGTAATTGTTATATTTTAATTTAATAAAATAAAAATGTTTTTTTAACCATGGTAGATAGGTAAATAATAAATAAATAAATAAATAAATAAAGCCTTTATTCAGTTGAATAAATTTTTGTCTACAATTTTGCAAAATGGACGGCGAGATCTAGCATTGCTATTCATCTAACGTACGGAACTTTAATAGCGCCATGTCCGACGGCGTACTTAACCAATTTTTGACATTACTTCATCATTTTGTAATAAAATCTGCAAATTGTATGTTTAGTAAAATACCTACTAGGTCCTGTTGTACCACTTCTAATTTTTTTTTAGATGATACCCAAAATGGTAATTTTTTAGTAGATGTTGAACCTGTGTGTACCAATAATTAAATAATTAGATATTAATTTCCAATAGTTAACTCACTATCTGATTTTTTTTTTGAAATTTGTGTTATCTTTTATAACAAAATTATTCTGTAAACACTATTAAGAATTATTACAAAAAAAAATTGTATTGCTACATTTCAGTAATAAACGTGACCTGACCTGACCTCAGTTTGTAATAAATTGTTTAGATCGCAAGATATTTTTTTTCTTTAATATTTTAATTAGCAGCATGGTTTTGTTTATCAATTCATCAAACCAATATACAAAGTAACATAGGCATAAATAATCCACTTTCTCAAGCTGCAAAAACTTAAACAATTTACCATTAGAAATAAAACAAACTGTTCTCTATAAAATATTTACTAAATTAAAACAAAACACTATAAAATAAGAGAAACGTAAAGTTACATATTTACAACATTCAGAGCAACCTTAATTTTTTTAATATACAGTGTGTCTACTTAAGTTGGCAGCATAAGGAAAACTTTTTTATTATTAATTTAATGGTAAAAAGTTGCTCTTTATAAAAAGTTCTTCTTAAATTAATCCTAAATGAGCAAACCCATCCTTTAAGTTTTATATAAAATTCCAAACATCGAACAAGGTTCGATATTATGGAATGTATATCAGTTTTGATTTCTCTCTGGCGTCTCATCCCCGGACGCGTTTCGCCGTATCACGGCTCATCAGCGAGGCTAGAGACGACAGAGAGAAATCAAGCTCGAAGGCACTAATAGCTGTACCAGCATAAATATATGGCAAAACGCTACAGGTAGCGCCATCTCGGCAGATCTAGGCCAAGTAATACACATACCAGCGCCAACACTAAAGACATATGTCACAATTAGTAGTGGAAGTCACCTGCAAAGACATCAAGTCACAATTGCAGGGTGACCGCTAGGTGGTGCGCATCTCAAAGACGATCCTCGTCAGTAGTAATGAAATATATAAAATTCCAAACATCGAACAAGGTTCGATATTATGGAATGTATATCAGTTTTGATTTCTCTCTGGCGTCTCATCCCCGGACGCATTTCGCCGTATCACGGCTCATCAGCGAGGCTAGAGACGACAGAGAGAAATCAAGCTCGAAGGCACTAATAGCTGTACCAGCATAAATATATGGCAAAACGCTACAGGTAGCGCCATCTCGGCAGATCTAGGCCAAGTAATACACATACCAGCGCCAACACTAAAGACATATGTCACAATTAGTAGTGGAAGTCACCTGCAAAGACATCAAGTCACAATTGCAGGGTGACCGCTAGGTGGTGCGCATCTCAAAGACGATCCTCGTCAGTAGTAATGAAATATATAAAATTCCAAACATCGAAAAAGGTTCGATATTATGGAATGTATATCAGTTTTGATTTCTCTCTGGCGTCTCATCCCCGGACGCGTTTCGCCGTATCACGGCTCATCAGCGAGGCTAGAGACGACAGAGAGAAATCAAGCTCGAAGGCACTAATAGCTGTACCAGCATAAATATATGGCAAAACGCTACAGGTAGCGCCATCTCGGCAGATCTAGGCCAAGTAATACACATACCAGCGCCAACACTAAAGACATATGTCACAATTAGTAGTGGAAGTCACCTGCAAAGACATCAAGTCACAATTGCAGGGTGACCGCTAGGTGGTGCGCATCTCAAAGACGATCCTCGTCAGTAGTAATGAAATATATAAAATTCCAAACATCGAACAAGGTTCGATATTATGGAATGTATATCAGTTTTGATTTCTCTCTGGCGTCTCATCCCCGGACGCGTTTCGCCGTATCACGGCTCATCAGCGAGGCTAGAGACGACAGAGAGAAATCAAGCTCGAAGGCACTAATAGCTGTACCAGCATAAATATATGGCAAAACGCTACAGGTAGCGCCATCTCGGCAGATCTAGGCCAAGTAATACACATACCAGCGCCAACACTAAAGACATATGTCACAATTAGTAGTGGAAGTCACCTGCAAAGACATCAAGTCACAATTGCAGGGTGACCGCTAGGTGGTGCGCATCTCAAAGACGATCCTCGTCAGTAGTAATGAAATATATAAAATTCCAAACATCGAACAAGGTTCGATATTATGGAATGTATATCAGTTTTGATTTCTCTCTGGCGTCTCATCCCCGGACGCGTTTCGCCGTATCACGGCTCATCAGCGAGGCTAGAGACGACAGAGAGAAATCAAGCTCGAAGGCACTAATAGCTGTACCAGCATAAATATATGGCAAAACGCTACAGGTAGCGCCATCTCGGCAGATCTAGGCCAAGTAATACACATACCAGCGCCAACACTAAAGACATATGTCACAATTAGTAGTGGAAGTCACCTGCAAAGACATCAAGTCACAATTGCAGGGTGACCGCTAGGTGGTGCGCATCTCACCTAGCGGTCACCCTGCAATTGTGACTTGATGTCTTTGCAGGTGACTTCCACTACTAATTGTGACATATGTCTTTAGTGTTGGCGCTGGTATGTGTATTACTTGGCCTAGATCTGCCGAGATGGCGCTACCTGTAGCGTTTTGCCATATATTTATGCTGGTACAGCTATTAGTGCCTTCGAGCTTGATTTCTCTCTGTCGTCTCTAGCCTCGCTGATGAGCCGTGATACGGCGAAACGCGTCCGGGGATGAGACGCCAGAGAGAAATCAAAACTGATATACATTCCATAATATCGAACCTTGTTCGATGTTTGGAATTTTATATATTTCATTACTACTGACGAGGATCGTCTTTGAGATGCGCACCACCTAGCGGTCACCCTGCAATTGTGACTTGATGTCTTTGCAGGTGACTTCCACTACTAATTGTGACATATGTCTTTAGTGTTGGCGCTGGTATGTGTATTACTTGGCCTAGATCTGCCGAGATGGCGCTACCTGTAGCGTTTTGCCATATATTTATGCTGGTACAGCTATTAGTGCCTTCGAGCTTGATTTCTCTCTGTCGTCTCTAGCCTCGCTGATGAGCCGTGATACGGCGAAACGCGTCCGGGGATGAGACGCCAGAGAGAAATCAAAACTGATATACATTCCATAATATCGAACCTTGTTCGATGTTTGGAATTTTATATATTTCATTACTACTGACGAGGATCGTCTTTGAGATGCGCACCACCTAGCGGTCACCCTGCAATTGTGACTTGATGTCTTTGCAGGTGACTTCCACTACTAATTGTGACATATGTCTTTAGTGTTGGCGCTGGTATGTGTATTACTTGGCCTAGATCTGCCGAGATGGCGCTACCTGTAGCGTTTTGCCATATATTTATGCTGGTACAGCTATTAGTGCCTTCGAGCTTGATTTCTCTCTGTCGTCTCTAGCCTCGCTGATGAGCCGTGATACGGCGAAACGCGTCCGGGGATGAGACGCCAGAGAGAAATCAAAACTGATATACATTCCATAATATCGAACCTTGTTCGATGTTTGGAATTTTATATATTTCATTACTACTGACGAGGATCGTCTTTGAGATGCGCACCACCTAGCGGTCACCCTGCAATTGTGACTTGATGTCTTTGCAGGTGACTTCCACTACTAATTGTGACATATGTCTTTAGTGTTGGCGCTGGTATGTGTATTACTTGGCCTAGATCTGCCGAGATGGCGCTACCTGTAGCGTTTTGCCATATATTTATGCTGGTACAGCTATTAGTGCCTTCGAGCTTGATTTCTCTCTGTCGTCTCTAGCCTCGCTGATGAGCCGTGATACGGCGAAACGCGTCCGGGGATGAGACGCCAGAGAGAAATCAAAACTGATATACATTCCATAATATCGAACCTTGTTCGATGTTTGGAATTTTATATATTTCATTACTACTGACGAGGATCGTCTTTGAGATGCGCACCACCTAGCGGTCACCCTGCAATTGTGACTTGATGTCTTTGCAGGTGACTTCCACTACTAATTGTGACATATGTCTTTAGTGTTGGCGCTGGTATGTGTATTACTTGGCCTAGATCTGCCGAGATGGCGCTACCTGTAGCGTTTTGCCATATATTTATGCTGGTACAGCTATTAGTGCCTTCGAGCTTGATTTCTCTCTGTCGTCTCTAGCCTCGCTGATGAGCCGTGATACGGCGAAACGCGTCCGGGGATGAGACGCCAGAGAGAAATCAAAACTGATATACATTCCATAATATCGAACCTTGTTCGATGTTTGGAATTTTATATATTTCATTACTACTGACGAGGATCGTCTTTGAGATGCGCACCACCTAGCGGTCACCCTGCAATTGTGACTTGATGTCTTTGCAGGTGACTTCCACTACTAATTGTGACATATGTCTTTAGTGTTGGCGCTGGTATGTGTATTACTTGGCCTAGATCTGCCGAGATGGCGCTACCTGTAGCGTTTTGCCATATCTTTAAGTTTTATTTTAGAGCAAGATTTGATCATAAACTGGTAGTTACAATATTATTCATGGCCTCCTATTTACAGTTTTTTAATATGCATATTGACACAGGAAGTTTTTTGAAAAGTAATAAAAATTACATTTAACTTTGCACATTTTACTAAAGTAATATTTGACGTTTAGTACAGACATATATTGATATAGACAAAAATAAAGGTAATTTGATTATTATTGTTTGGTTATTAGTAAGATGTGCAAAGTTAAATGTAATTTTTATTACTTTTCAAAAAATTTCCTGCCTAAATATGAGTTTAAAAATCTTCTTTGTAAATAGGAGGCCATGAATAATATTTTCTTTTATTCTAACTTCCACTTTATTATTATTAAAATAAAAGTTAAAGGTAGTAACATTTAGGATTCATTTTTACTTTTTGACTACCCTGTATAAGCTACCTCAAAATCTAAAGTTCTAATATTGTTTTCTCAGGCAGCAGAACTTTTTATAAGGAGTAGTTTTTTCTGTAAAATTAATAATAAAAAGTTTTCCATGCAAAAAAATAGTTTTTCCAAAAATTTACACTTTAGATCCAGTTTTTCAAAATAACTGATAAAGCCCACCTCTAGCATATATACATCTTCCATAAATATTACAATGTCTGAAAATAATTTATGTATGTTTGAAGAACATGATTATTAGGGATATTTTGTTGATTTTCGGGAAGAACATCATCATCGATATCTACGTATTCATCATTAATTATATTATCTCGATTGTCCGCTGCAATATTATGTAGTATTTATAGCTGTAGAAACTATAATTTTTTGAGCCAACACAGTATTACATCTTAATCCCATCGTTAAGACTGCAAACCTTCTTTTCCATATTCCAATAGTCTGTTCAATAATAGTTCTGGTCGATATATGTGACCTATTGTAAAGTTCTTCTGCTGGAGTATTTGGGTTTGGAATTGGAGTCATTAAATAATAATTATTTTGTGGCTAAGCACTATCTCCTAACAGAACACTATCGTTAAATTCTCCAGCTTCAAATCTTTCGTTTATAGAAGAATTTCTGAATATATGGCGATCATGAGCTGAACCAGGCCAACGTGCTACTATATTTAAGATATAGTTTTTGCTGTTACAAATTACTTGTGTATTTAGGGAAAAATAGTCTTTTCTATTCCTAAAAATTTCTGCTTGAGGACCCCCTTAAACAAGAAAAAAGAAATTGTAGGTATATCTGCATAAAAATTAATGTCTTTTTGTTTATGGGGCTATATTAATGAATTCCTTGTTATCTTTTGTTTTAAATAAATATATTAAATCTTATAGAAAATTAAAAATCAACAAAATCCTCATCCCTAACCCTCTATTAACTTTCTACTAAAAGCTTACCTCGTGACTGTATTGGAATGTGGGTACCACCACAGCTCCAATTATGTTTGGGAATCGCGCTAATTCATAAAATCCGGCTTTTATTGCTCTTATGCCTTCCTCATCATCTGGATATTTAATAATTCTTGGTCGAAGAGTCATCAGTGCATCTGTTACGCGCTTAATAATTCGGCCCGTGGTCGTTTTGTGAATTCCTCCAAAATCCCCTGTGGCAACATAAAACTGACCAGTTGCATAGAATCTTATTGTCAGTAGTAGCTGAGCAGCTGGCCCAATTTCATGATATCCAATAGTAAAAAGTAACAAGGTTAGAAACTAGTGCCTTACATCTTACCTAGAAAAAGATTAACTCATTAAAATGTGAATGTTTTGGTAAAAGTAGTAAAAGCAATACTTACTGTTCGTTATCGTGTCTCAGATAATATTCAATTTGAAGAAGTACAACCCTAATAGTGTATTTTTTAAAGCGTAATCTTTTATAAAACTCGTCGCCATTCCAAACATTGAAATGGTCTGGCCTTTCTCTCACTGTATAAGTTCTGATATTTTCAATGAACGCAATAATCTCTTCATCATTATCATCGAAAATTTCCACCAACTCGTTTAAATCCATTTTTTTTATTCATGAGAAAATCACAATATAAAATAAAATGTCTATAAAATTAGGTTAGGAACCTCTGATCAAATGTGGTAACCGATGGCTCAGAACCCCGTCAAATTTAATAGAAGACACGACCCTTTTAATCCTGATTATCCCTTAACCGACTGAGAAAGTACCGAAACGCGTCCGATTATAGTTAATCAAGTATTAAACTGATTTAATCGAGTGGGAAAGTACCGGGCCCAAAAGTAGTAGAAAATTCGATGTGAAAATATGCTGCGTAAAAACGGCATGAGGATAAGTTTACGGTTCCGTACCTCTATATTGTAGATTATATATGTAGATTTCAACAGCAGTCGTATATGCCCGAAGCATGCTAACACTTCAACCTATGCGAAGTTTATTATATTCCTCGGAGCCATATTTTTCATTTCTTGGGATGTTGGAATAATTAACATTCCTAAGTATTTTAGCTTTTTGCATTGTTGTACTATGAACTATGCAGTCACAGAGTATGTGCTCTGCTGTTTCTGGAACTTTACCACAGTACCAGCACCTTTCGTTTTGTATTTTGCTCATTTTCTTGAGATGGTACATCAAAGGGCAATGTCCAGTAAGAAAAAACCAATCAAAATATATTAAGCCAATGGCGTGCAGCAAAGTCTTAAAGTCGTTATGTTTGTGATTCAAAAAATAGATTATTATAAATGGCTGCAAAATCTTGAACTAAGATACCTAATTATGCATCAAATATCAAATATTCTTCCACATTTAAAAAGTAACATGACAAGCGAAAGCAGATTAAATATAATACTTACATAAAAAATACAATCAAAATCTACATAAAATCTTCTTCGACGCCGTCTTCGTTTTCAGCAAGTTGAAATACATTGCTGCAAGATTGTCCTTAGCACTGTCCACACAGATTTGAACCGTTTAAACCGGACTTCTTACAACTAACTATACAGCTTTCCGCAATCAGCCTTACAGTTGCACAATGTCAGTTTTAGGATGGATTCCGGTGTAATTAATTGGTTTATTAACTGTCGTTGGCAGAAGAAGTTCTCCCTGCTTCCTCCATCCCCAAGAAGTAGGTTCCAACTGATTTCCCACGCACTCTTGAATTTGATAGTATACTCGCAAACTGTGCTGATATTGATGGTAGAGAAGCTCACGAGAAGTTTAAACTTAAGCTCTGTCTTGACGTATTGTTGTGAAATTTAAAAAATCGAGGCTGATTTAACGTGTCTATATAATAATACGTCTTAAGTCGTTTATATTTAAGTAAAGAAGCTCCTTGACTTTTTGAGGCGAAGGGTTCAAATGCTTCTTCAGTAGGATTCCAGTTGGTCTTTTCAAAATCCTCTAAAATGTGGTCTTTTGGACCTCTAAAGAAAGGCCCGCAGAACGGAGCCTTGGCACCTTTCGCGAGAATGTCAGCTGTTTCATTGCCTACTATGCCCCTTGTGCCTTGGCAATCACATAAACGTAACCTTTTTTCTGCTCACTCGCTGTTTCAGGGATTGTTCGCAATCCCATACTAGCATAGATGTAACGGCAGTAATTCTGCCTGATTGTCCAACATTACATAGATGTGGCTCCTTCGGAGGATCCTTTCTAGCTCTATGATAGGACTCATTAGTCTCGCTACAATATCCATATATTAGGCAAATAAATATTTCTAAAATTATAATGATCCCGTTCGTGAATTTGGCACAAATGTGTATGACTACCATATATTTAAAAAATGGTAGTAAATATTAATGCGTATTGCCATAAAAGGGACAAAATCAACTAACAAAATTAAATAAAGCATTAGATTTAATTAATTTAAGTCACTTAAACTAGACCAATACAGAAACAGATCCATATAAGACTGAAGGGTTTGCTTGGGTTAATTTTAACTACGCCCCTATTACGTCATTAGATGTGGAACCATCTTTTTCGTTATATAAACATATTTGTTCTCCCCGCCGTACATCGCTTTCGGAAACTACTGTGGAGACATTTTCAGTGCTTCAGATTTTTAGCCGCGCACATCCAAATTTCTAAAATGAATCGGGTAAACATTTCACAATATTATATGAACTATCAATATTTTTTAGTTATAACTTATATGCATTTATTTATTATCGGCATGTGCGCCTCTGGGTTGGAACTTAAGTTATAATCCAGAATACACCAAAGGACTAGAGACGACTTTAAAATAGTAAATTAATGATCAAAAATACTAGTAAATTCAGAAGATACCGTCGATATGTACGAAACCAAACAAGTTATTAAAAAAATGTGTTGAGCAAAAAAAAGGTGTATGCCAACAACCATTCAGAAACAAATAGTATCGCATCTGTGGTAAACCTGAAAATTCTCGCGCTGCTTAATGAATATAGATAATTTAAAATTACATAAAATGTATCTAGTGCAAGCTCACTTTATCTGAATGTTAAAAGTACCCCATATTCCTGATTCATCCTTTCATAATTACGTTTCAAACATTGCATAGTCTTGTTGCTTGCAATTTCCATCCGACTAAATAAACTCAGAAAATTATTAGTGCAAGTCAGAACCAAACACTAAATTAATTACGTAATATTAAGGTTAAATCTGCATTAGAAACATTAACGAATTAATTACTAAAATTGTGCGAAAAACTTAGGATATTATTAAGTACGATGTTTAAATTAATAATCAGATAAATGCAGTGCTTTCATAATTTTCCTAGGTTTAATTTACTAAAAGTAACTTTATGTAGTAACCTAAATCTACGCAAAGCAAAATTAGTAGCTTTCATAGCGATTCCTCAAATAACATTGTAGTTCTGGAATGTGAGATAATATAACATTCCTGCCCATACGGAACACGCTTGGTTAATTAACCATTATTTCCGTAATTATTGATGATAACCATTAGATGCTTGTATAAGTTTATGGAAATTATTTTCTTGGGATACTTTTTCAAGCGTACTGCTTTTAGAAATCGTTGGTCTGATGTTTTGTTTTCTACAAAATAAGAAATAACTGTATTTAACATATCGAATTGTTATTATTTTGACAAGTAGTCGTTTTGATCGGACCGAATGGTGCCTTCTGATAGATAAATAGGTGCCAGGTATTAAAATAAGTAGCAGAACCACAATTTTCGACAAGTGTTGGTGCAAAATAAGTCCATTGAGGTTATATTTCACAGGACATTGTAGAGGAGTAAAGGTGTATTAATTAAAACTAAATTCACCTAAATTAATTACAATTTAATGACTCCTTGGTAGCAACTTTCGTATAAATGTTTCGGATGGATAAGTCAGTCATTTAAGCTTAAGTGTCTTTTATTTAGTAGTGCTTTGGGGGGGGGGGGGGGGAGAAGCTGGCTAGACGCGAAGTATAAAGTCATTGGCGACAAATCCTTTTGCATATCTAAGCAAAGCTGACAGAAAATGTATTCTGATTTAGACCTATTTTTATAAAATGCTAAATGTGACACCGAATACCAACCACAACAGACGCTCTATCTTACATTTTTATCTCTGACTGCGTCGCATTTGAACGAAAAAACTTTTTCTAGGAATTTTCTAAAAACAAAAAGTCTCTATCTTATATGTGGAGCCGTTGTTGTGATGTATTATCAGTGTGTTAGAAACGAGTCGACGAGTTGAGAATCAAAAAATTAAGATATAAATGCTACAAAACTGCAAGAAAGTGTCTGAATATCGGCCTTTCGTAACAGTGCAAAATATGCAGTAATATGTTTGTTGGTAAACAGTTGACTTTAACCCTTTCTGCATATCTATCGGCACAGACTTTGTTTAGGGTTGCTTAGATATCTTGACCTTTAAGTATTTTGTATTCTATTTTTTGTTAAGCCTATTTTGTCACATCCTATGTTATGTATAGGACAAGACTAGAATCCTGTCCATTTTTTAAATTTACTTATAGTGAAATCGCTTATAATGCACATAGAGAAGAGTTAGCTAAGATTTAAACAATATCCTTAAGTATATCTCCTACTTATACGTATATCCGCAAGATATTATAAAATCATGGAAGAATTAAATTTTTTTGTAATACTTTGTTGAGCCAATAATACGCGTTTCTTGGAAAAAGAAAGTAATTTCATGAAAGAAATATAATATTTTTGCAGAAGAATAAAATTTTATGAACTCACCTCCATGTCATCCAATTTAGTTCTGGACCTATCAGTTTTTTAGATCAACCACACAGTCACTATTCATTATTCTACCTGATTTCACAACACTAAACACTTTACACGTATCTGATATTTTGTGGACTAATCTACTTAATTTTCTTATTACGGATTATCTTCTTACAACGGCAGAAGTTGGATCTAATATAATTTGGCGTCGGAAAATAGTGATGGGATAAAGCTTATCGTAGAGTCAATTTACGTAATAGTTTTACATAAAGAGAAGTTCGTCTTTTTTGTTGTTTCAAAAATGTATATATTCTAAAATTATCACAATGCCCACTATCCAAAAATATATAAGCTTCGAGGAGTGAGCAGGAGTTTACTTGGAGTAGTTATAAATATTATTTATAGTTGGTCAGTAATATTTTTAGGTTAGGATAAACTTAAGAATTTAAACTTTTAAAGAATTTTTTTAGTGCATATTTACAATTTACTTGGCCTAACAATAACAATTATTATAATAAGCTTTGTAAAATATCTTGGCGTAAAAAAGAATATATTTGTTTAATAATATATTCCTGAACCAAATTGATAACTTTTAAGAAAAAAGAAGATTCAGCACAAAATTAGTACAGTGTTTAAAAGAATAATTTTTACTTTCACGAAGTTAGAAGATACTTACAGCAAATCAAGATACCCGAGACAAATAAATACTTGATATTATGTGAAAGTTTTTTTTGTCTGTGTAATATCTTTTTCTTTCCACCTTAATTTGCTAAATAATGACCTATTTTTATCAGTTACGGTATCCAAACAATAACTGTATTATTTAAAAATAGAAATTTCGGCATATCTTTAGATTTCAGCAACTTTTGTCTTCAGATAATTACCGTAAACCCAAATAACGGTATTTTTTAGCCCAAGTCAAACATCATCTTACTTGAATTTTTATAAATACGTGAGGTAAGATAAATTCTGTTTCTCGCAGCATCCTTTTTGGAATCACGTCTGTTTCGAGGGCGACATCTCGTGTTTATTAATGGCTTTGAGATCGTTTTACCAGCGTTAAAAGTCCCATAGTAATTTACTGCTTAAATTTCCTGCCAATTTCGTGCAAATTGAATTAATAGGATTACCGCTTTAAACCCAATTTTGTTTTAAAAGGATTTTTAATTATATCCGTTACTATATGGTCGAAATTATGAGCCGATATCAAACTTTGCTGCACTGTAAATATTGGTTACTGCCTTGTTTAGATTAAACAAGAAGCCGAATAAGATAAAATTATATTTTTATTAGCGCTGTGGAGGAAACTGCACAAAAACATCCACAGGCGAGTACAAATGAGTTTAGGCTTAGGTAAAAATAAGTTTTGGATAAACCTATTAAAATTTAATCAATGAAGTCATTGATCGACATTCGAACAGTGCAGACGTGCTCAAAAATCGATCGGAAAATCAAAACAACGTGGTGTCATCATCGCGAAAACTATGTCCAGTTCGATCATCACATATTGAATGTTGATAAAGTTTCAAACTTGCAAAATAGGGACAATGCGTATCAATTACAAAATAATAAAAATAGTGTTAGAATCCAATCTCAAGAACGGCGGAGAATCACCTACTTCACTTCAAGATGAGATATCAGCAAAAATTAAAATCTCAGCTTACTGCAGCACTTGTGAGATTAAGGATCTAATAGAAAGAATGGTTGTTTCTTTGCAGCCCAACAAACTTATTTTCCAACCAGTTCTAACGAGAAAGAAAAATTAGTAGTCCAGCAGACAGCATAGTTACTACCCAAAATAAGAGAAGAAAAAGAAAAGCCACTAGCACGTCAGAAAAAGATGATAATGGTTTCGAACTTAAAACGCCTAAAAATAAATTTGTCCCTAAATCACAAACCAAAAAACTATACAAATATAAACCAGACGCTACAGCCTGAGAATCTTAAATTCCAAGCAAATTTAATGAATCATTATCAGCTTAAAACCAATGTAAACACTGAATTCGAATACAGAGACCTCACTGCCTTTATGAATAGCACCGACATGAAAGACCGCTAAGGATGATAGAGACGAACATACACCCTTCATGTGATTCACAAGATATCAAGGATGATTTATTGAGCTGGGGCTTTAAGATCCTTCAAGTGGTAAACAAAATAAAAATGACAAACACTAAAGACCAGCTAAACAATTTATTCACATCTATTTATGCTAACCTTCCAAAACTTGGACGATTTTAAAGAAATTAATAAAATTCGGTAAATATATACCACAACAATGTTAAAATTGTACAATAAATTGATACCTTCATGCAAAAGATGTCAAAGATATGAGCATACGCAAAAATTCTCTAAACACTTCGTCACTTTTGTTACAAGCGCTGGTAACCACCTGACCTCCACGGAACTCCTCTAAATATTCAAACTGCAGCGAGGCATATCCTACCAACTATCGTGGATGCGTGGTAGCAATAGAACTATAGAAAAGACGAAATAACGCAGACAATGCAAATAAAGCCCAAAATAGACAACGAAAAAACTTTACATTCGAAAATTGTAGCAAGGCCATAAATCTCAATCTGCACCTGTCTCGAATGAACAGCAGTCCATTGCGCTAATGTTACAAAATATGGTGAACCTTAACCCAAACTTTCAGAAAGGTTAGACAGACTGAAAACTAAAGACACAAGAGCTCGTGAAATACGTTAATGCATCAATAAAATCTAAGAATAGAAACTTGCATTGGCATCCAAAACAGAATCCAAGAAATAGAAATTAATAGTTGTAAACACACAATGTCTTTCTCAATATGAAAAATGTCATATTACGAGTGCAGAAATAGTTACCAGTAGTTGGAATTAAAACAGTAACACAACCAAACAAAAACTTGCTGTCGCTACAGTGTACTGCTCACCAAGGTATAAGCTTAGTAAATGGGTTACAAAAACTTTATACAGCATCTGGGTGACAGATTTATTGTGGAAAGTGATTACAATTCGAAACATTTGGATTGAAAATCTAGATTAACAACTAGAGAAGACAAAAAAAAACTTAGAGAAGTTATAAGGAAAAGCGGATGCAACTTTTGCTCTACAAGTAAACCAACATACTGGCCTAGATATACTAATAAAATTCCAGATCAATTAGATTTTACATATGAAGAAAAGCGTCACACAACTTTATTGATATCAAAGATAATTTTGATTTAGACCTGATCACTCTGCTACGATCTTAACTTTGAGCGAGGTAATAATTAGAAAATAAAATAGGCCAACTTTAGTCAATAAAATTACTGGTTGAAAAAGCTTTAGAAATGAATTGAAAAATAAAGATTTTTTTAAAATCTAACTAAAACTAAAGAACAATAATTAGAAGTAGAAGCCAAAAAGTTCATCAACACAAAGATATACACTCAAAAAACAATAGGAAATAACTATCCAGTTTAAATAAGAGAACTGATCAGAGAAAAGACAAGAGCTAGAAGTATATGGCAACACACAAGGGATTCCGCGGAAAAAATATTTTTAACAGAAAACTCAACAACTTAAAAGAGAAATACAAAAATTTAAAAAGGATTCTATAAATAGCTACCTAGAAAACCTATTAGCCAATGAAAAAATTGACTTCTCCTTGTGGATGGCAACGAAAAAACTCAAAAGACCAATCACCCAAATGCCTCCCATGAAACTAAGGGATGGTACTTGGGCGAGAGATAATAAAGATAAGGCTGAAGCTTTAGAATAACATCGGGCAGATTTTTTTCAGCCAAATGCCAATATGCAAGAGTCTGTATATGTCTAAGAAAACGAAATATCACTAGTCACTCCTAAAGAAGTGACTAACGAAATCAAAAATAATTAAGTCCCAACAAAGTCCCTGTGTTTGATCTTATAACAATAGAGAGTTTAAAACAACTACCAAAGAAAGTTATAGGTATGCTGACTCATCTAATTACTGAAAAGTGGCCGAAGTCATTATGCTACCAAAACTAGGCAAACTACTGAATGAAGCCAAATCCTACAGGTTCATATTACTACTCTAATTATTTCAAAATTATTCGAAAAGCTTTTCTCAAAACTCCTTAAGATTACAACAGAGAACCGTAATTTAATCCCAAATTATCAATTTGGCTTTAGATGTAAGCACTCCACGATACACCGTCCATTGAATAGAAGACATAAGATAACAGGCAATAGACGAAAGCTAATCTGCTCAACTATCTTTCTTGACGCATAGCTGTTAACCTGCTACATTGCAGATAAAGTGTTCAGAATTAAACAGGCGGATTAATGCTCTAAACTTAAAAGAAGTTAAAACAGGTGTGCAAGCATCTTGGGCCCCATCTTACATTGACTGTACCCTTGTGATCTCTCGCAAACAGTAAATGTAAATGTGGCTACATTCGCAGATGACACTGCTTTATTAGCAGTAGGAACAGACCTAGATGCTGCAACCAGCCAATTCCAACAAACTAACCACCAGATTTTCAAACGGATCCCAGCAAAAATCTATTCATATCAACTTTACTAACAGAAGAATAGGCAATCATAAATGGTATTATAGTTCGGTATGACAATAGTGTCAAATACCTGGGGATGACCTTACATGCGGAACTAAGATGGAAGGATCATATCAGAACTAAACGGACTGAATTAAGGCTCAAATACTCGTATAATTTAGACTTAACAAAATTCAACTGTTTTCGTATTCGTTCGTGCTGTATAAAAAATCCAAATTGTAGCTGAAAGCTCTAGGTACATGTACATACATGATAAAACGTTTCAAAGTATCATTCCCAATTTAGAAAATAAAATAAAAAAGTATCAAAATTAGCAAAGCTTCACACCTAATTTTATAAATAGCAACCCACGTATGCAATATCTATTGTTTCGGATAAATAGTACGTAAATAAGAAAAACAAAAAGATTCTATAATCTAGCATTAAAAATGCCTTTATTTATATCAATGGTAAAAGCCTTATCTGCATACAGAATCTAATTGTCGTAAAGAGAACTGCCTTTAAGTTAAAGCAACAGAAAGATAAATTCTTTTTTTAAGGTGCTCACGATGTTTATATTTTACTGAAAGTGTAGCCGGTTTCGAGCCAGAACAAATTCTAATGTATATATGTAAAAATGTAATGTTTTTTGCTCAAGTAGTTTGTAAGTTTCAGGGAGAAGAGACAGATAAACCGTTGGGAAACTATGACGAAAAAATCTCTATAGGTATTTTTACTTCCTCTAGCGAAAGAAGTAAGAAATAATATTTGTTTACTCTGTATAGAAGATAGGATAGGTAAAAGTAGAATTTTTTTAACTTCCCACAGTGGATACAAATTTAGAAGTTCATTTTCCACGTAAAATCTTCAGAGGCGTATAAAAGAATAATTGTTTTGGGCTCATGTTCTAAAGCAGTGATTCTCAACATTTTCATACTTGAGTACCACCTGGGAATTTTGTAGGGTCGTGGAGTACTACTTGTTATATTATAACTTTTTGGAGGGGAATAAATAAATTATATTATATATGTGAATAACTTCATAAAATGTATCTAGGTATGGGCAAACCCAATCAAACAAAATACAGAAAATATATCCATAAAACTAAAAAAAACAGTTTATGTGTAAGCCCATTGTACATTCAGCGCGGGAAGTTGTAAGTTTTAACCCAGTACTTTTGTTTTGTAATGTTATTGAACCTTTCTGCGTACCACCCCACATGGTCTCGTTTACCAGCAGTGGTACTCATACTATTTGGGAAGCACTGCTCTAGAGTTATTGCAGAACTAAACGGATATATATTTTTTTATTTTTTCACCCTATGTTGTATAATAATATAGTAATTGAGAGCTTCGGGTTTATCCAAAAGATTTTTTAATATTTAGTTAGTTAGTAGTTATCGGACTAGAACACCCAGTCAAACACCCTATATAACAGCACATCTAGTTTCATTGTTTTCAAGGTTTTGCGCCAACAGACACAACGACAGACAGACATATCGACAAACAGACCAGCCCGTAAAAGGGAAATCATGTTTTTCGTGATATAAAAACTCCAAAACGTACAGATCTAAAAAAATCTCGGAAGGTGATTTTTTTACGAATATAATACGTCCTTTAGCCAGGGAAGTAAAAATAACTTAATGATTGAAGAAAAACATTATTTGTTCATGAAGATTACGCTGGCGTCCAGCTTATTGTAGAAACCATTATATATATTTAGTAGGTTATTTCTCTGTCCAAATGTACCAACAAAACTAAATTTTCAGTTCCACTGCTGCCTACTGATGGAATGTACTATAATAAAATTGTCAATAAATTGTTATCTATGATCGCGCTCAGTTTATATTATGTCACAAGCGTGAAGTCAATATCGTTGAAAATAGCCAGTCGTCAATCTTGCTTATTATAAAACACAGAAACAAAAAATAAATAGTAACAGGGCCTTTCGTTCCCTGTAAAATATTTTTATATAGGTTAATATTAAAACACATATTATTATATGGTTTTTATTTCTTCATTTAACACGCGCTAACTTTTAAGTTTTTGTGGTCTTTTTCTTATTTATATTTGATTCTGTTCTTTGAAGTAAATGATTATTATTCATTAAACCTTTTTAATATTTCTACTATTCTTGGAAAAATATAAATTGCGTTTGAATATAAATAAATTATTAAATTATTATTATTTATCTGTATTTCATAAAGTACAAATATAAATAATTTTTATTTTATCAGAGCTTTTTTAAGCCTGTCCTAGTATATGGTAAGGTATGTTTTCTTAAGAATAAACACAACTTGCTTAATTGTAAATAAAGATTTTAATATATTAATTAGGGTATATCTAACGAAATTTCGAGTATTTCCAAATAATTTTCTAATCTTTAAACTTCAATACAAGTAAGTCAAGTTTTCTATTCTTAATTTTTATGTGAAGTAACAAACGACTAGTTAGGGCTATAAAGTGATTGTTTTTACATGTATGGACGTCTGTAGAGTTACAACTACAACATATGTTACAATTTATGCGATATTGTAGAATACTTAGTTTTCAGTAAATATTTAATTAAAAACTAGACAGGTTTATGTAAACTAAATTGACAATAATCGTTCCATAAATGTAAATAGCATTCATGTGGTTTCTTAAAAGTAGATTATAGACCAAGAGACAAGCTTAAAAATACTATGCTTATTTCTGAAAGAATGAAAATTTTAAAACGGTAACATTTGTCATGACAATGCATACGCGCTAGGGTTGCCTTGACAAATACTATTTATACAGCGGAGACTATGTGGGATTCTCAGAGCAACCGTAGCTCTTATGAATTGTCAATTATAATACCATAAGTGCATTAAAATGATCGAAAATTATGAAAAAAAGTATGTTGCATGAAAACTGCAAGTTTATTTTTTCGTTGTGTCAAAGTACAAATAGCCCGACTCTGAAAGAGGAGGGGATTTTTTGAAACAACTACAATATAATTTTTATGTACGAATGGTATTCGATAAAAAATTTCCAGAATAAAATAGATAAACACATACAATACTCTGACTCGAAATGTTTGGTCATGAGCTATGTGAATTATAAATTAAATTTGCTAAAAATACGTCATGCAGTTGAATTTTGAGTACTGAATTTTCACTATGCACTATTTTCACCTACTGTGCAATTTTCGGTGCAATTCTGCGTTATAATTGAACACCTCTTAGAGGCAAATTAATACATGAGAGAAATTTTCATCATAAATACTACCTTTATTAAAAATTTCATCTTTTCAGAAATAAGCAAAGGAATTTTACAATGACTTTTTCGCCTTAATATATCTACAGCTAATATTCAACAGCATTTCCACAATTCCTCAATAATAGGAAAATAAGTTAGTACAGTAATGTCTGGGTAATCCGAACAGAAAGTTGCCAGACCCTGTTCGGATTACCTATACATTCGGACTGTGGAATTCATAATAATAATTCGAAAAATAGACGGATTATAGATATCCAACGGTTGTACAAAATTGTTTATTAGAATAAAAACAGAAAATAAATTCTTAAGTACATAATTTTATTTATGTAATACAAAAAATATAGGAAATAAAAAACTTCTGAACGAAAACCATATTGCATACGCTTCCTTTTCTGAGCCGTCACTTGTGAATGTGAACATGATATTGACCAGAATGAATTGATCGCCAAATCAAAGCGCGATTGGTAGTTTCGATTACCCAAGAAAGGAGTTCAGCTGGTTCGGATCATGAGTATCATTTTACAAAATAAGGTTATTAAGGTTGTTGGTTCGGATTATAGGGAGCTCGGATTATCCATACATTACTGTAGTACTAAAAACTCGAAATATTATGGTCTTTAAAATATGAAAATAAAAATCACGAACCATGTAAAATCAGGGGATATATTGATGAATAATAATACTCAGTTTACAAATCTTACTTTTGGCTACGCGTGACGACAAATGAAATATAGATATTTTGCACGTTAATTTATGCGTAAGTTTTTCAGGACCGTCGCTAATATGACCCCAACTTTCTAGAGAGTTCATGATTCTTGAGGAAACGATATCTATATTATCATTCTGTTTCTAATTTCAGAAGATATGACAGGTGCTTTAATCAGATTGCTCAATTAGGTTATGCACGATAAACTTAATGTAATTAATTAAATAACCCTTCTAAGTGAATAAATGAAGTTTTAAAATAAGAGAATGAAACGCATAGTAAAATCTGAGATGAAATTTGTTGCCCGAGTCTAAGCGAGAGCAACAATCACAAACGTCTTTTTAAAAGCCTGGAAATAACAATTTTGTGTTTTAAAGAAACGAAACATAAATATACCTACAGCTATTTTTCACATTTTTTTTTAACATTATTTTAAATAGTTACTGCGAAAATGCGAAATACAAATATTTTTTTTTATTTTAAATTATCATACAAGTTTGCAAACAGTTCCATAGAAAATAAATAAATTATAGATAATGTCAAAGGTTATAATATTGGTTATTTTCTTTTATTACAGGCAGTAATGTTTACACAAATGTCAAAAACAAATATGTTTTCTAAGCCATAAACCACAACCGCAATTCATCGACCCCTGCGGACATTTATACGAGTGATTTAAGCTCTTAACATTTCTTTGATGTTTAGTCATTTTGAATTAGTTTGATTTCTTTCTTATTTCCAGAATCCCTCATACTTCACCCTTTAATTTAATATTTAAACATAACATAACTTACCACCCACATTTTTCTAAAATTTACAAATAATTAGTCTTTGATATCAAAATTTGAATTTGGCGCATTTATAACCAAACTTCACACCAGTTATCTAAGTCATCTAGTTATAAAAAATTTTTCCCTAACAATTTAGCAACCTCGTGGTTCATGATCATCTATCAAATCTTACACCATCAAAAATGTGATCGTTTAAGCTGAATTTGAATTGGTGTTGTAAAATAATTGTTTGATTTTAATTGTGATGTAGAAATGTTCTGCTGTTGTTTGTTCAAATGGATTTCTGACTGGCATCCTGACAAGTGAGTAATAAACCAAATACAACCCATAAAATAAATTTAAATTAAAAAAAAATGTTCTCCTTTAAATTTCAAAATTAAACTTGACTCTAAATTAATTAAACTCTTATTCTGCATCTAAACTTGTTTATTCCTTACTTTCAGGAAGCACTGATAATGACCTATAGGGTTCAAAGAGCTCTGCTAATAAATTAGTTAAAAAAATGTTCACTTCATACAAAGCTTTGTTTTATTCATACTTAAAAAGTACACACAGCCTTCACACATTCCTTAAACCTAATATGGCGGACGCCACAAAAATACACATAAATTATTTGGGTAGTCATCACATCCGAACATGATCAAATTTAAAGATTTTTTTATGAAATAGAATGAATATGCATTACATAATCTTAAAATCAGTACATATTTAATAAAACACCAAAAACATATTTTGGTTCCCAAGATATTTATTGGATTTAAAATATTCCGTTAAAATTCTGTGGCAAATATTTATGCGGCTGGATCACGCGCGGCAGAGAAAATTGTTTTGAAAATATTCTCCATTCATATTTAGATTTATAACAAAAAGATGTATGATTGGCAAACACGAAGGGTAGATATAGACGGTATGTTATTATCATCTTTTTGCGGTACAGTAAAATAGAGTAAACAATCTTGGAAAATTACTTTCTGTACTGGCGGTGATATTAAACTTTGTGTGGAAGTGTGTTCCAGACAAAATTCCGTTTAAAAGTTGCAAAGTCTTATAATTTTTGAGGTCACTGTTTTTGATCTGGGTTTTATATCTATTCGTACAATAATTGATTATGATCATCATATGATGAACATTAAATTATCCGATCTCACGATCAGGAAGTTCAATCTGCACTACAAAACACCCTTTTCTGGAAATAACTTGTCGTAATTTTGCCCCCCCCCATAACTTTGCACGCAAAAAATTATATGAGTCAAATTTATTTTTTGTAGACTGGCTCCTAGCTTTAATAAATTTCCTAATTTCGTGCTTGTATTTCTCTTACTTCCCAAGGTAATCAAACCCATGAAATAAAAAATATAATTCAGAAATATATGGAAGTGTGAGCGTGCCAATAACAACATGGATACCGTAATTATTAAGATACTTCTGATTGATTGATTTGTGGAGTTCTTGAACATCTCCCGGCTCTTTCGAACATAGACTTACTCTCAAAGTGGAAGCAACAGTGGTGTTGCCTACCCTTCTAAGCTCAGCGCACTAGATTACGTATAATTTTTTTTACCAAAATGCGGTTAATACTACTGTGCTAAGCGGCTCTGCTCCGGAGGACTTAGTGTTCAAACCGCGAATACCACTTATACCGTCAAATATCCATTTGACTTAAAAAGGTCTCGCTAAAGGTTTACTTTGCCACGACAATTCATATTTAATTCACGAGTAATTTGGTTTAAGATATAGGTTGATTTACCTTTAGAGAAACTTGTAAATTAAAGAGTTTCGGACCCAGTAACTGACAATAATATTGAATTTGACTTTACATCCAATTCAGATCTCACTACTTTTTACAGTAGAAAAATCACGAGAACTGGACTCCGTTTTACGGCAACGTACTTGTTGGGATATAACATATTTCATTAGTCTTTACAGGGTGATCCTTAGATACATGAAGAAAATCCAGTATCTGATTCCTGAGCTTATGTTAATACATACGTATACCCCCGTAAGTTTATACGTACGTATACCCCAAAGAGCTACGTTAATAAGATCCAGGGTGTTAAATTTAAAAAAAAAATATATTTTCTTCAAAATTTCGTAAAGCCTTAAAGATACGGT
This sequence comes from Philopedon plagiatum, assembly GCA_963971165.1. NCBI lineage: Eukaryota > Metazoa > Arthropoda > Insecta > Coleoptera > Curculionidae > Philopedon > Philopedon plagiatum. The sequence continues at coordinate 86,038,735 of OZ020192.1, read as the reverse complement.
ATTGAAATTTGGCGTCCATTAATCTTGAAATTAACTGCATTTTTTCGCTAAAATAAGTTTCTCTTACTTCCACCAATGGCGTAGGTGGAGAAATCATCAATAATATTTTTGTAGAAATGGTTAATACGCCACTGATTTTTTTACCTCTGATACTTTTTTATGCATTACGAACATAAACTTAACAAAATTAATTTACTAATTAGATAAGGACAAAATATGTTATGAATTATTCATTAAAATAATTTGTTTTAAATTTCTAAATTAAATTTAAATTTAAAAAAAAATAATTGACACCAAATTTCAATATCGTATCTTCCAGGGTTTCTGAAATTTTGGATAAAATAATACTTTTTTTTTTTTAATTTCAACACCCTGTATCTTATTAAGTAAGCCGTTTGGGGTATACGTACATATGAACTTTTTATCTTAAAATAAGCTCAGGAATCACATCCTGGATTTTCTTCATGTAATTAAGGATCACCCTGTATATGTACTATATAAAAAAATTAAACTGATTGACTGACTGTCTGACAGACTCATATATTAACGTACAGCCCATACTGCTGGGTCTAGAAACTTGAAATTTTGCACAGAGGTTTCTTACATAGCACAGGCATCTACTAAGGAATGGTTTTTCAAAATTCGACCCCTATGAGGCTCAAATAGGGGTTTAAACTTTGTATGTAGAAAAATATTAGATGGTCCTATTAACTCAAAACTCCGTAGAAGTACTCTAAGACATAAATGTTTAAACATGTCTTAACCAGTTTTTATTAAATCAACCCCTAAGGGGTTAAAGAGAGGTTCAAAGTTTGTAATGGAATAAAACCGTTATACCGCGGACGAAGTCGCGGGCGAAAGCTGGTTGGTTAAGTTCAATTTATGATTAAGCTCAGCGTTTTGGCCTTCGACAATCACAGATGACATCAACAGCTGATATCGGTTCCTTCGAAAATTCCCTAGATCAGTTCAGTTCAGTAGTGGGCCGTATCAAGCTGACACCACAGGTCGCGTCATTTTACTTTTGTTTGATTTTAATGTTTTGTATTTGTGAGGTTGGTGTTTTTGTATAGTGTGTGTTTTAAACATTTTACTTTTGGACTTTATAGATTTCAGAGACTAGATTTTCTTGGTGTTTATTATTTCAGTTGAACGGTGAGTACAAGTCCGGTCATGTCTTTTAGCCAACCTCTAAACGTAAAATAGACCAGACTTCAACACTGAACAGGGTGCCTTAAATGATAAGTGACTTGGCCACCATATTGCGAGTTCTAAGAAAAAGTTCACCATACCTATTTAAATTATACATGACTTTTTAAATTTATCTTTATTAAATTTTTATCGAGAACCTGTAAAGTCTTATTGTTTAAATCATGCTATTTACACAGTACTATTTATGTTAATTTTGAAACTGTAATTATTGTTACTTTATTATCGAAATTTTTTAAAACGCAATAAAAACATTTTATTGTCCTGTTCTACAACATTAAACCATTTAAGGAAGTTTTCTTAGTGCCATAATTTCTTACTTTCAGTAAATTTGATTTTCCGTTTTTACAGAGTCTGTATAAGTGTATTATGTCCTCTTATTAAGTTTAAGAATTGTCAGAGAGAGTTTCTTAAATATACTTTGAACAAAAATCCATAAAGCAAATTTACTTGTTTCTAAGGCAAATACATACTGTTTCATAAAGCAACCTTTGAAAATATAACCCGCATTTTCTCTTTATAATTTACTGTAACGAAGTTATGAAAATATCTGACATTATTCATATTTTAATACAGGTGGTTACGTCAGAAGGCTAATGAAACAAACGTTATTGTGTATCAAAACATATTTACAAGCATTTAGATTCACCTTAGCTTCAGTTAGTTTGCTTGTATGCAGTGGCGTAAATAACGCCCCCGCAAGCCCCGCGTTGCGGGGGGGGCGGCACCAAAGCCTGGGGTGACCTCAAGTCCCCCTCAATATGAAGGATCAAGACGGGTGCAAAATAGCAGGGTACTTTCAGAAATCTGAGGGGGCTCACATACTCTTAGTTGCGCCACTGCTTGTATGTATGTTTGTTAGTACATTTAGGTCAAATATTGTAATCAAAATTTCGACTAGTTCCAATTACGCTAGAGCTTGGAAATTTTTGCACACGACATAAGTCCGGTGACAATGCAATATAGTGTATTTAATATTGTTCTTCATCCAATATGGCGACGGCCCAAGATGGCGGATTACTTTTTCTTCACAATCTCCTTGATATGGATACCAAATGAAAGAGTTTGACGTGTAGAATACGATAAGCTATGTGACGTCATTCTAAACCCGGTATAGCGGACACCGCAAGATGGCGAATTACCTTTTTCTCTACATGCCCCTTGATATGGGCATCAAATGAAAAGGATTGACGAGTAAAATGCAATAATCTATGTGATGTCATTCTAGACCCAATGCATGTGGCGGACGCCACAAGATGGCGAATTATCTTTTTCTTTACAGCCCCCTTGACATTCGTATCAAATGAAAGGATTTGACAAGTAGAATACGATAAGCTGTGTGACGTCATTCTAATACCAATATGGCGAACGCCACAAGGTGGCGGATTACCGTTGTCTTCACAATCCCCTTGATATGGATTGGATATCCAAATGAAAGGGTTTGACGAGTAGAATACGATAACAGGTAAGATGTCTTGTAATAATGATGCATTATCAGAAATACATAGGTTAAGACGTAAGTAAAAATTTAAAAATAAAATCTTGTAAAAAATACTTTTTGAAAACAAGCTTTTGTTATTTAGATGTACTAAAACGAAAAACAATTAGTATAGTTTTTATTGTGGCAATGCTGAATGCTATGAACGTTGCTATGAACGTAGTTCGCGTTGGTCGATCCTAATAAAAATAGCGTCAAAGTTGTCACTGAAACACATTTAATATATTATGTTAAATGTATTGTCTTAAAAGCTTGTCGCGTGAACAGAAGAGGAAAAAATACATACCTAGGTACTTACAATTTCTGCCAAACAAAATGAATGTCTGTTTGAACTTTTCGCGTGCGACGAGCTTTTAAGACAATAAGTTTAACATACTATATTATATCTGTTGCAGTGATAACTTTGGAGCTACTTTTATTGGGATTCATCCATGCAAACTACGCCACTTAGAAATAGCATTCAGCATTGCCACAATAAAAAATTATACTTATTTTTTTCGTTTTAGTACCTACATCTAAATAATAAAAGCATATTTTTAAAAAGTATTTTTTACAAGATTTAAAAAAAATATATTAAGTGCTCTGTTATAAGTGCTGGCTGACGATAATCGTTTTGTATTAAAATAGTCAACGAAAACAGTACTTCATTTAAATAGATTGCCTGCTGCTAATAAAATATTTATTCAGGTAAGTACTTTTAGTGGCATTACAAATATGCTTTAAATTTTGCTGCCATAGCATTAACCTATTATTTTATATTATATTCCATAATAGGGTTAACTTCTGGAGTAAACGCAGTATAAAGCAGAATATAATAACGTATGTACGTCTATACTCGATTTGAAATTGGTTGATAGTAATAAATCATTTTTAGCAGCCGATTCCATAGGCGCACCTACCTGACGTGCCGGTTTGAACCCTATTTACTTATCCGAATAATTTAGTAATCATTATTGTCATAACAGGTAAAAATAATTATGCCGAGAATTCCGGGAACAATTAATACACAATGTTACTTTTCAGGTAGTTACGAAAAATTAGGTACCTCTACTTATTGGTATAAAACTGTGAGTCATTTTAAGAGCGAACAAACCTAATGCGAGTATTCTAGGACACACATTTGGGTAATTTTTGAAAATGGAGAGTCTTTCAGGATTTATTCCAGTTAAGCGAGCTGCGAAATCAGCGCTAAGCATTAGTGAAAAGATTATTGTGCTTAATGTATTTAATGCACTTAGATATCAAAAAAGTGCAATAAGTATCGATTCTGCAGTGGAACTTTGTTCAAAGATGACAGGTATTGGAAAAGCAACCATCTACAGGCTGATGCGGGAAGAAAAGACAGGAACCGTGACGCCACCAAAACCATCTCCAGGAAGGCGAACAATACCGATCGATGAGGACGAAAAGGCCATCATAAGACGAAAGGTGCATTCATTCTATTTCAATAAGGAGATCCCTACTTTGGATAGAGTTTTAGGGGCAGTAAAAGAAGACTTTCCTGCAATCAAGAGAGATAAACTATGGAAAGTTCTAAGAGAAATGAATTTTAGATGGGAAAAACATAGTCGGAAGTCTCATTTGCTCGAAAAAGATGAAATAGTATGTTGGAGACGTAATTATTTGAGAAAAATAAGAAAATTTCGCAATGAAAACAAAACAATTTTCTATTTGGACGAAACATGGCTGAACGAAGGCTACACAGTTGGAAAAATATGGACAGACAAAAATGTGACTTCTCACCGGCAAGCATTTTTAGACGGTCTATCAACAGGAATAAATCCGCCCTCTGGAAAAGGAAAACGATTAATTATAACTCACATCGGTAGCTCCAATGGATTTTTAGAAGGTGGACTATTATCATTCCAATCAGTTCGTACAGGCGATTACCACGAGGATATGAATGCTGATGTTTTTGAGGAGTATTTCGAACAAATGATAGAGCTGATTCCACCTGGCTCCGTCATTGTGTTAGATAACGCTCCGTATCACTCCAGAAGATTGGAGAAGATGCCTACAACTGCTTGGCGAAAAGCAAAAATTATCGAGTGGCTTGTGGAGAAACAAATACAATTTGAGGACAATATGGTTAAAAAGGAGTTGCTATCAATTGTAAACACCCATAAACATCGGTTTCAAAAATATGTTGTTGACGAAATGGCCAAAAAACAAAATATAATAGTGCTTCGGCTCCCCCCCTACCATTGCGAATTAAATCCGATCGAACTGGTATGGGCTCATGTGAAAGGTTATGTGGCTAGAAAAAATACCACTTATAAAATGAGTGATGTTCAAAAACTCTTTGAAGAAGCGCTTCAAGAAGTCAACGCGGGGAAGTGGCAAAGATGTATAGAGCATGTACTAAAGGAGGAGGAAAAAATGTGGCAATTGGATAGTTTACTGGAGAAAACGGTCGAACCACTTATTATCAATTTAGGGGAAGAAGACAGTCCCTCAGATATTTCATTTTCTGATGATGATTAATTTAAAGCGAAGAACTGTAATGACTTACTATAAATTTTATAGAATTTCAAATAGAAACATTTTTCCAAATTTACTTGTTTATTAGTTGCTTTATTGTTATTAGTATTATATTTATTCAAATACAAGGGTAACAAATTATGCCACACATCCGAATGTTCACTAAATTATATAATTATTGTGTTTAATATAAACTTAAACCCACCCGAAAGCACGTGCATGAGTGCAAAACATCACAGGTAGAATACTACCGCTTATTGTTCGAGCCTCGGGTTAAGCTTTGTATTCGACGCCCTTATCAGATCTATAGGAATGGAAAGTTTAATAAATGCAAAAGGGTCTAGACTTTCAATGTATATACTATTTAAAACTTGGCAATTTAGGTGGACCACTCTGTGTACGTGTTTGACGGATTTTAATGATTTATTACTATCAACCAATTTCAAATCGAGTATAGTACCCTACTTTTATTACTGAAATGAAGATATAATCTTCTTTTATGTTACATGTCTGGTCCTTTATAATGTTTTGTTATAATATTTTTAAGATAGTTGTATATTCGAAGCGACAAAACTTTTAAGTAGGCTTTCCGTAGACACGTATACATGTAGCAGCGTATGGTGACAATTATAAAGGTGGCGATTCCATAACAAATAATTAAAAACAAACACTGGCCTGTCAGACTTAATAATGTCACTTTTTTTCATAAAAGTCTCGACTAGAAAATCCTTTTTTTTGAAATAACTACAAACAACTAGTGATGCATCATTTGTTCATTTTCAAGAGAGCTCGCTTACTTATGCCGCTCACTTGGAACAGTCGATCACAAGGAGTCGTTTGATTAAACGAGGGCTGTTACCTGTATCTCCGAGTTGCGAATTGTCGAATCGCGGAGCTCTTTACTTTAACGTGACACTTGTACTTGTTCATGTTCATAAAATAGAGCATAAAATGCTGATGTAAATTACACATTTGCGACTTTCGACGGCCCGCTGCCTGAAGGTATGTTTTCGGTAGAACTTCTAGTAGTCGCGTCCAGCGATAACACCTGGCAGTGACTGCTAGCCATTGCGACAGAATGTTTTAACTCGGCTAGGAGCTGGCATCCGGCAGTCAGTACTTTTCTTCCAACGAAAGTAGATCGTGTAAATATGAACGGCAAAGTTGTAGCATCCTTTTTTTATAGAAGATGAAGATGATTTGATTGAACTATTTTCTACCAATCTAAATTCTTGAAATCCTTATTTTCATGGTCAAATAGTTCGAGATATTTACTGACTTCTTGTATTAACATTTTATCTTCTTCGGCTGAAAATGCTTTATCTACTCATACTGAAAAAATTATTTTGCAACAAGCACAGCTAATTAAATAAATTAACGAAATATATATGCGAGCAGTACGGCCGAACCCAACCCAACCCAACCTGACTCGTCTCGAGGCGGTTCGGACGTAGCAGCTGACTGCTCACAACCGGGACGCGCCGGTTGAGACGTTCTAACAAAAAGCGCGTACATTAACTACGTTAATGTTGACTGTCAGGTTAACTGTTGATTGTTGCGCGGCGGCTTTAAACAAAAGTGATAGACATACCTGTAAATATCGAAATATTGGAATGATTTCAATTTTTACTTGTTAAATTTTGAAAATAAAAGTAAATACATATTATTAACAAAACTGACTATTGTAGATCAGATAATGATTATATTATATGAATTTCAAAATTTTAATCTACCTGCAGTACCCGCCTCTGCTTAAAAAATATTATTGCAGATTTCCGGAAAAGTAATTAATCGTTAATGGTAATACAATAACAATACGCAAGACGTACAAACTGTGTAACGTAAAATCATAGGCCGCTAGACGCTCCACCACATCGTTTTTATATTATATGTTTGAGCCGCCCCGCGCTCTCTAGAGTTATCCGAAACTCGTGAAAGTGGAGTGGAATTTTTACGAACGTGCGAGGGCGAGCCTACCTATATAGTTGCCTATAATGCATATACTTCCACGACCGATGAACGTATATTTCAATTGATGGAAGCAGCTCCTTCGCGACTCTTTGAAAGGGTCGTTTAAATTGAAAGACCGTTCGCGAACAACCCATCTCCACATAAGACACACGCGCAGTCTAAATTACTGTCCACACTCACAGCTGATGGTCCCTCCCTTACAAGAAAAAAACAGAAATACACCCCGAAAAATCCATAAATACACTAAAATATGCAAAACTTGCCAAGCGAACTAGTCCGGACAAACTAAAACTCGCGGAAGGCAGCAGTAAGATCGCTGCCCTGGCTATGAAATTTTCTCGGTTTCTCGCGTAACGCCTGCTGTTGCCTGTAAGCGGGGTCAGTAATAACCTACATTAAGGCATAATAGGCGAACTACGGTCATTGTAAAATTCCAGGCCCAGGCCACGACGCACTGTGGTCGAAAAGATCAGTTTAGCTCCAACTTCACCTACATTGACAATAAAACAAAACTATAGACAAAACATTTGACTCATAAAATCGTTTCGCCCCAAATCAATCATCCGTTTAAAACATGCAATGGAGATGCGACTGATAGAGGTAGACACAGTGGAAAACATAGCAACACTGTCCAACATTCCTGACGGCGGCCTCTCCCAACACCAGTGGCGTGCTTTTTTGTAATAAGTTTTTGTTACCCTAATATTACTAATGTGTAAAATAATTAATGTGTATTATAATTACTAATATGTAAAACTGCACCTATGGATTCGATACAAGTGAATACAATCTCACTTACTGAAAAGGAACTTATGGGTTTAAATAGTCCAATTTTTTGCAAAACTGCCGCACCATATTTAAACGTTTTCCCGCAAAATGATATCAGTTTCTATAAAGAAAAACACTTAAGCGCTTCTCGCAAACATAAAATAACACAATTCCACTTTCGAACAATGTCGCCAAAGTCAACAAATTTTATGAATTGTGCCACTTTTCAATTCATAGTAAAACTTGTAGTAAACCGTCAAATACCGTTGCCACTTTTACTTAATAACATAATAGTTTATCACAGTGAGAAGATGATAAAAGTGTATTAGGCTATGTAATAGGACATGGTAACAATAATTATATTAAATCCTATTTACAACTGGATCACCAGTTTCATCAAAACATTCTCACAAAATTAAGAAGAATGTTGAAAATAAAGATAAGATAAGGAATCTCTTCTTCCTTTTGTCGCAAACAGCATAGTATCTGGACTAAGCGGCGGCGAGTCGATCATCAATTATAACAACTGTGTGTTTAATTGTAACAATTTTGGTAATTAGATGTAAATGCCTGCCAACTTAAGCTTATTAAATTGAAAATAAAAAATAGATGTCGTTTATTTGAAAACTACATTGCATATTTTGCGACCAAAATAGCAAAAAATAAATCAGAAGCTTCTTAAAGCAAATTTCTACCAATACTATTTTTTTACAGAAAAAAGGCTCATTGCCATGCACTGGTGAGATGATCGAATTATCGCACTAGCGCATAATTATCGCGCAATCGTATTTTGATTGGTTTAAATCAACACTTAAAACTTGTCATTTTAGTGTTAGAATGTCTATTTTGACAGATAAATGGAATTCTCGGGGGCGTTTAATCATATATTTAAACAATATTGGAATTTTCCTAAGCTAAATAGGGGGATGCATTGGAAAAACAAGCATTATATTTGGCTGCAAAATTTTATTTCAATTCGTCTTAGTTTACACTCTACATCATTTTCAGATTCAGATGTCAAAATTCTTAATAATAGGTAAATAAAATTTTTAAGATAGCTACAAAATCGAAATAAAAAATAAGAAAACTCTTAATTTTACCTTAAATTTTAAATTCTTATTTGAAAATGTAAATTAAAAACGTTTTTATGATAGTTATAGAATGCTATAATAGTTATTTATGATATAAGTGTTAAAAGTATAATTTTACGGCACGAATTTGAAAGTTTGCAGAATGAGCGAAGCGAATTCTGCAATTCAAATGAGTGCCTTAAAAGTACTTTTAACACAAATATCATACAAATTTTTTTCTACAAACGACAATAAAAAACAAAAATACAATTCCAATTTTTAGAAAGTTTAACATATTCGAAACACATAGTTTTAAGTAGCATCGTAGATATAATATAAAATTATGAAGTTGACATTTGTCAAAAAATCTAACAACCATTGTTGGCGTCGTAGTTGCCATAGTAGTACTTGTAACACTAGTGCTATAATAGCTATTTATGCCATCAGTTACGAAATGCCTAATTTTGTGTAACGCGTGAGATTTTTGCGGAACGAACGAAGTGAGTTCCGCAAAAACTCACAAGTTACACAAAATTTCATTTCGTAACGTATTGCATACAAGATTTTTTCTAATTTTGAAGAAAGTAATAAAAAAATAAAGTTTAATATAATTGATAAAAATTTTAAAACATAAATCTAGTTTGTTGCTGTTACTTCATGTTAGTTGTCAGTTTGACATTTTGTAAAAAAGTCTAAACGGAAGGTTTTTAGCGAGATTGATATATTTTTAGTTTTATTTTTAAAAAATGAGTGATTCAGGATCTGAAGAGCTACCAAGCGATATTGAAGAGGCAGCAGGTAATGCTTTAGTATCAGTAATTCCCAAAAAGTCAAACATCTAATGCAACGTGCGTCGTCTCCCAAATAACAGCAAGTTCGAGCAATGAAAAAAGTATGTCGTCGGGAATTAATTTAAATAATTGCAATAATAATTGTGTTATCAATATTTATAATAATTAATTAATTTATAATTTATGTTGTTATCGTGTATTAATAATAATTAATTAATTTATAATTTATGTTGTTATCGTGTATTATAACAGTTTAATAAATAGAATAATTCTTTTTGTCACTAATTTTGAAATACATTTTTCGTCACCAATTGCATAAAATTTTACTTTATGTAACTAGTTACAAAAAGTAAGACGTTTCATAACGTCAATCAGTTTTACAAAGTGTCACTTTAAATGTCAAAATTAGAAAAAGTACTTTTAACACTAGTGCCATAAAGTAACATTTTTAAGGCGTCTGCGGGGTGTTAAAAAATGCATTTTTAACACGTTTGTAGAAAAAATGATTTTATTTTAGCCATTTGTCACATGTTTCCATAGCAGTATGCTAACTTATATTTTATCGATCTATATAAAAAAAGCAACACTAACTGACTGACATATCAACGCATAGCCCACACCGCTGGGTCTAGAGACTTGAAATTTTACACATACCTTTTCTGCATATCGTAGGCATCTAACAAGGAAATATTTTTAAAAATTCAACCCCTAAGGGGATGAAACAGGGGTTCAAACTTTGTATGAATAAAATATATTAGATGGTCCTATTATTCGAAACTTCGAAGAAGTACTCTAAGAAATAAATGTTTAAAAACGTATTTTACAGTTTTTAAAAATTAGCCCCTAAAGGGGCGAAATAGGGGTTCAAAGTTTGTAATGGAGTAAAATTGTTATACCTCGGACGAAGTCGCGGGCGAAAGCTAAGCCACTGTAATATAGAATTACTTGGTCCTATGAATTTTTTCAATGAAGGTCTCAACTTGATAAATTTATCAAAGCAGTCTGTCTATGTAACATTCCAAATAATGACTAGTTAAAAAACAAAAGAACTTGTCCTAGGCTATATATAGAATTTACGTTACACAAGGGAAAAGCACCATTATTAATATTTTACCTCATTCAGAATAATTGCCTTAACCAGTGAATGCCTATATTTTATACAACAATACCGACCCAAAACCCAAACATCCCTACAAATATTTTTACCTATATTCTTTGCCATACAATTTATGATCGACTGATTTAAAGACCTCTAAAAGGATAATGCGTATCAGGTCAACTAGCTCCGTCGATAGGAATTCCGCAAAAATGAAGAAAACAGTTTTTTACAGCCCATTGACGGTCAAGAAGTTTCTAAGGAGAAAGCGGAGATTAATAATATGGATGCAATTATTTGAATTATTAAAAAAAAATTAAAGTAAAATATTTTATTCCCCTCTTTTTAACCGCACGTCGACTACCTGAAGATCATTAAGGAGGTCATCGAACACCTGGTCTTCCTCCCTCATATCACCCCCATGAGCTATTATTTATTTTATTTTATTTTTATTTAGTTTTTACAAACTAAGCAGGCATATAGCCCAATTACAGAGTAGGATTAACCTTTAGTTTTGCGAAACCTTAACCATAGGTACAGGGTAATATACCAACTGTGAAGATATTCAATCTCATCCGGGCATTTACCGACGCAGACAGGACGCTCTTGACGACGGATTATATTTACACTCTTTCCCCAATAAGGCATTCATTTATTACCCAAACCACTACCGAAAGGAATGCCGCACAACTGGAACTTATACTACCACGGCGATTCAAAGTGAGCCTGCATAGGGATGCACGATGTTTCTCGATACATTGGATCAAAACATCGATGTTTTTACTGTGATGGATTTTGGCTCGATGTTTTATGACATCGATTGTAGGATTGATAGGCAAGATTAGAGGTCCGCAAACTTTTTTTCCCTGTAGACTATAATAATAATAATATATAATTGGGCCACTCTATTTCTGTGCTAAATTTCAAATTTTTGCGTCAAATAGTTTCAGAGGAAATCGCCTGTGACAAACTAACGGACGGACGGACACCGAAGTGATTCCATAAGTGTTCCGTTTCAAGGAATACTATTTCGTAAAATGAAATATTAAGGTTCAAAATAAAAAATACAAATAAATAATGCTGTTAATGGGATGAATCTGATGCTCTGATAGCAACTGTTTAATATTTAGCTTCAAATGAGTAAGCTATAGCCTCAATTAAATTCCTTTTTTTTCCTAAGAAGGTTGGTTACCGCACTAAAACCTCTTTCCACGAGGTGTAAAGATGACTGTGGGTTGACCCTCATTTACATCTCGTGGATCCCCAAATTTCTTTGTCGCTGACATGGACCACCTGCAAGTCGAAATCGAGCCCTGAGGGTCAATATCGACCACTTTGGGAATCATTGGGCTAGATCGATGTATAGAAATATTGATGTTTTTGAAAATATACCGATGAGCATTTTTTAAGAGTTAATAAACTAGTCAAAATATATTTTTAGTTTTAAAACGGTTTTTAATTTTTTTTACAAACCTTTAAGTATTTGAGGTTATGCTGCCAAGCAAACCCAACCGTCGAACACATCTGGTGACTGTTGTTATTGTTATTGTCAATGTTGCCATGAAAACCAATACTTAGCAAGCGGAAAATTACAATTTTTTGCTCAGGTTTGCTGAGGTGCGCAAAATATCGGTCATCCCAGCGCAAAAGCCTACTTTCTATTGTGGTTGTGGAAAAATATCTTTATTATAACTAAAAACATTTCTAGTAATAAAATAATTTATTTAAACACAAAATCTAACACAAAAACATTAAAAAAATTATTAGCCATTCTTAAAGAAAAAAAAAACTAAAGAAAACAAACATAAAACACAGGTTAATAAAACTAAAATAGTATATTGTACAACGAGCATGGAATGACATGCATTTCCTACGAGTATGACGTTTGCAGCACGATGCCGCAGGCGAGTGCTGCAAATCATACGAGTAGGAAATGGTCATTCCATGCGAGTTTTACACTATACTTTTTCTACGAATGTTACTGTTAATAAAATGGGATTAGTAATATTTTTCTTTTTAAGATGTCAAAAAATGTCAATGAAATTATAAAGATTTTGACGCGGCACCGGTCAACGCCACCTTTGTAAAAATATACTCGCGCACAAAGTGAACTTTGTAGTTCAATCACCATGGTGATTGAAGCACAATGAAAATGTGTATAAAACAATGGACTATCTTCCGCAATTACTATTGAACATACAAAAAAGGTTTTTATTGACATGAGTAGAAAAAAACATTTTTTGTCAATAAAAATAGATTGTTTAAACACCGAATTTAACATAACACAAAAACAAACAAAATATTGTTTTTATCTTTTACTTTGCTTTTTATTGTAATTAAAAAATACATCAATAAATTCGATACATTAATGCTTTTCAGTCGATGTTTTTTCAACATCGATGAATTAAGGTCGATGTTTCTACTATATCGATGAATTGAAATTTGGTGCATCGGTTTTCGATGTATCGATGTATTTTGAATTTTGTGCATCCCTAAGTCTGCAGCGTTTCGGCAGCGCTACCCATCGCAATATAATTTATTTTTCGATGACTTTTCTTACTTATACATTACGGACGATGTATCTTGATGCTGTATTTAAATAATTTTGTTTTTGATCCGATCGGTTAAAATTATAATATCTACTGATTAAAGCTTTTAAAATGGAGAAAAAGAAAAGAAAACAAAACAAAAAAAAACAAACAAAATAAAAGAAAACAAAATATATTGCTTTATAAATATTACAGATCCAAATTTTAAAAATGTGGAATATTTTTCCATTTTCAATATAATGTATACATAAGCAGAAATGCAAAAGAACAACTTGTCAGCGAAAATCATAAAAACATTTCTTCTTAAATAAATATAGAATATCATACGAAAAAAGCATCAATATTCATATATAATTTTGTACAGAATAATTGTCTCAACCAACGAACACCGGCAATTTATACAAGAATAGCTACCCAAAACCCAAACATCCTTATAAATATTTTTACCTTTATTATTTACCCCACAACTTATGATCGAAGAATCCAAAAGACCTCTAAAAGGATAACGTGTGTCACGCCAACTAGTGGCGTCGACGGGAAACTGCCAAAAAGTAAGAGAACGGTTTTCCCACAGTCGCTCAAAAGCTACGACGAGAGCCGAGTTCGTGCGCTATTCGGAAAATTTTTCGATATTTTCCGGGGAAAATACGAAATATTCGTTTGTGCTGCATTAAAATATTTAAGTGATTTAGAGTTTGACAAAATTGCCTAAAATCGAACGTGCCAGTAGTGAAAATAATTTTAAGTAGATGTTGAATTGATACTGGTGCTAAATATTAAATTAAAGCAGTTTTATAAGATCTGACCCTATTAGACCCTATTAGTGGCGTGCAAAAAACTTTTTATGAATAAATGTTATGGATTATTTTTCAAGGTAAAAGTCGGCTTACTTTTAAATAATAAAATATGTCTTTGTTTTTCTTGATACGTTAATTACCAAATGGCATTTTCATTACCTTTTATACTGGGTATTAAAACTTTTAATACAGGAGATTTGAACGTAGTAACAGATGAATCGAAATTTTTGAAATAAAGGAAGCGATACAGGATGTCCCGCGGGCAATAAAGTTGGTATATTACAGAACGTGTTGAATATTGGGACCTTATACCAAAAGATAATATGGTCAGTTGAGATCTGGCAAGATTTGCAAAAATGTTGACAGTGAAGCGAAGTGAAAAAAACCTCAATATTTGAAAAAAAATCAGCAGCTCGTGGACGGCCATATAATTATATAATTCGAAATTAGCTTGCAAACTACCCCCCTCTAGAACACAGTGCTTTCGGTACGCCCCTTAAACGATGCACTGTATTGTCCTGTTTCATTATGCCATCAATATTTTTAATATTTACAAAAAAGTCTGATTTTATAGAGAAAAATGAAATATTTAGGAACATATTATTAATATAATATAACAGTAATAATAAAACTAATAATAATACGATTATTTCAAACATTTATAAAATTATACAACAATTTGTATACATAGAAATTTGAAATAAACTAGAACATATTGACCCTTGAAGAAGCAACTTGTAAGGAGTAAATCTTATTTTTTAAATATTACAAATTTAAAGTTAAATAAACATTTAATAACAGTAAACTAAATAAAAGTAACTCCTTATTATTTATATTATCTTTAATGGTTATATTACATAATAATTAACATTCAAATTAGGACATTTTCAAAATTTTATCAAAATTAGTCGTTGTTACGATCCATTTTTTAATTTCATATTTATAATTTTAAATTATTTTATTTCTTAAATATTTTCAGGAAATATAGAAACATAAATAAAAAGTTTGTTTTACTACTGCTCCGCTTTGTAAGCAGTTTGCTAAATTCATACCTATTATTTAGATGAAGTTGTACTTTTAAAAGCCTTTAAAACCCCTTATCGACATCATGTTCTACAATAATTTATGTTTTAACAATAAAATAAATCGTTCAGTGAAATATCGAATGTCTCCGATGGTACAACTGCACCACTACACATAAAGATGGAGAAATTCTTTCGGTTTGTTTATAGGTAATATAGTAAAAATGCAAATAAATAAATGAATTGAGTTTTTTTGGCAGCCTTTTATTGTACTGGTGAATAATTTATTTCTTTGCATTTTGGGGATGATACAGAATGAAAGAATAGGTAGATCATAATCGTGTGTTTGTGACGTGATTGGTGATCATTCTAAAATTCATTTCTTGATCTCAATATGTAGATAAATAAAATTTTCCAAAAGCAATACGCAGTTATGATAAATAAAAACCCAACAAAAATCTACGTATATAAACAACGCGTGCAATAAACTACACATTTAAATCGAAATTACCACCGTAAAAAAGAAAGGATATCCTTACAAAAACATTACCGTATTATAACGAGGCTAAATTTTCGCGGTAAAAGTTGTAAGATCTAATGTTGATCTAACTTTAAAATCGCTGTCTGAAACTTTTTATTTTATAATTTTCTCTAAAGTTAAATCAGCCCATGGGCGCCCATAGGGAGGCGCAAGGGGGGCAGTTGCCCCCCCTGGTGTCGGGTTCCACGGGTGCTTTTTAACAACAGCGCAACTTGGTGATTTTGTACCATACGGTTTTTTGTATGGTTGCCCCCCCCCCCTGAAATTTACTCTATGGACGCCCACGAATCAGCCTCTATCTTTAATCAAAACTGACTTAATGTGACTTAGCGGTTACAAGTCACATGCATTAGTCATGGTCGCAGCTATGTCACATTTTTGTAACGTGTAAGAGCCAAATAACATAAAGTCCATTATGGTTGAAGAATAGAGGTTATTATTATTTTTATTATTATGCTAGAAGTATAGGCGGCAAAGCCGTTTAAACTTTGAATGTATTGCGTCTTGGTTGATTGGACTTTAGAAAAACTGGTAAAATAAAAAGTTTCAAAAACAACAAGTAAAAATGGTTTTGAACTTGGCTTATACATCGCTACTTTTTACAGCCGAATAATCGCAAGTTTTATTTCGGTTTAAAGTAAAGTTTTTGTTTTGATTTAAGCCCAGTCTGGGCTTTACCTTTTTATCCACGTCCTTTGCTCAGTATTGTTTCGAAGACTGTATAATATAAAGAAAACTAGGTCATAATATTGGCTTTCACAGAGAAGATATATATTGATATAGACTATTATATTTAGTCATTTACCACGTCAGTGTCAGCCATAGTGCAGTGGCTTCTCCCCAGGTGGTCGAAACGTATTAGTGGAGAGCACAAAAAGCATGACATAGAGAGTAATGCATCTCCAGATTATAAAGATTTACTTAAATTGCAAATAACTTCGCTTAAGTTTTCAATATAGCTATACCTATATAGTTATGCTAATGTAGTTTCGAAGAAAAAATCGGTCACAATTTATTCTCAGATTGCTTATCTCACATATTTTGTTTATAATAAGGTTTTCAAACTTTTAGTGGTTCCCAAACCATTATATTTTTAAAATATTTATAAATATATTTTAAATTAAAACATAAGATTTGTCTGTTGAGGCAAGGCAGATGGATATTTAATTTTTTGATGCGGCACTGAAGTTGATTTGTGTTATAAAATAAAATATTTAATTTCAAAGTACTTTTTGAATCAAATTACCAATGTCTTTCTTAATTAAACTTTTTATTCTACACCGTATACATCGAGCATAATAATCTGTAACATGGACAGAATTTCCAAAATAATTTTTTAAAGTAGTTACGTTCAAAATAAATTAAAAAAATTTGAAATCAGGCAATGACAAAAAAAAATTGTTTTAAGGTGATAACATAAATATCTAACGTAGAAACCTGAATAGGGGAATTTATGTTAGGAGATTACTCTTCAACCATTTGCTTAGGTGCCGTGTCATAGTTTGTAACGGAAAATGTTTTGAGACAGCAAGCACACGGCACTGGCACTGACTTATACCAGCGAAATCGTTATAATATTCTGAAAAGAAAATTTATTTAAAGTTCAAAGGTTTTTCCCTATATATGTATATGTATAGGTATATAGTACAAAGTTGGGCCTACAACTACCACTACCGATGTGAATTTAAGTTATTTTGTCATTCATATACGTACACGACTTTTAAAGTTATATAAATATTAAAATCACAGCTCATAGACACTAGCCTTTTTAGAATTATACATTAATAATAATTAATTATACAATAAGACAAAAAATAGTAGAATATTTTGCGCAGTTACTGCACACCAGAAGATGGCGGATTACCTTTTTCTTTACAATCCCCTTGATATGGGTATCAAATGAAAGGGTTTGATGAGTAGAATACGATAAGCTATGCGCCGTCCTTCTAAGTCCAAGATGGCAGATTACCTTTTTCTTTACAATCCCCTTGATATGGGTATCAAATGAAAGGGTTTGACGAGTAGAATACGATAAGTTATGTGCCGTAATTCTAAGCCCAAGATGGCGGATTACATTTTTTCACAATCCCCTTGACATGGTTATCAAATGAAAGGGCTTGATGAGAAGAATACGATAATCTATGTGACGTCCTTCTAAATTCACTATGGCGGACGCTACAAGATGGCAGATTACCTTTTTCTTCACAATCCCCTTGATATGGGCATCAAATGAAAGGGTTTGGCGAGTACAATACGATAATCTATCTGATGTAATGTAATGTGATATGTAATGTAATATGACGGACGCCACAAGATGGGCGGATTACCTTTTTGTTCACAACTCCCTTGACATTTGTATCAAATGAAAGGGTTTGACAAGTAGAATACGATAAGCTGTGTGACGTCATTCTAAACCCAATATGGCGGACGCCACAAGATGGCGGATTACCGTTTTCTTAACATTCCCCTTGATATGGGCATTAAATGAAAGGGTTTGAGGAGTAGAATACGATAACAAGTAAAATTTATTGTGATAGTGATGCATTATCAGAAATGTATTGATTAAGACGTAACTAAAAATTTAAAACTAAAATCTTGTAAAAAAGGCTTTTTAAAAACAAGGTTTTATTATTTAGATTTACTAAAACGAAAAAAATAAGAATAGTTTTGTCATTGCGGCAATGCGAAATGCCACATAGATACATAATATAACATAATATATTATATCTGTTTCAGTGATAACTTTGATACTACTGTTATTAGGATCCACCCACGTGCACTACGTCTACTTATAAATAGCATTTAGCATTGCCACAATGAAAAAACTATACTTACTTTTTTCGTTTCAGTACATCTAAATCTAAATATTAAAAGCTTGTTTTTAAAAAGTATTTCTGACAATATTTTATTTTTATAATTACTGATTATCTCCTTATAATGGTACAAGTTGGATCTAATATTTTAAGTTATTTGGCATCGGAAAAGAGTTGTGAGGAAAGAGTCAAATTAATGTAACAGTTTTACGTAAGTCAAGTTCGTTTTCAGATATTTTATTGTTTTTGAAATAATCACAAACACCCACTAACCAAAAGTATGTAAGCTTAGGGAAGCAAAATTATTTATAGTTAGTCATTAATATTTTTAGGTTAAGATGAATTTGAAATACATTTTTTTAGTACATATTTATAGCTTACTTGATCCAAGATAAAAATATTTTAGTAAGCTTTTTAAAATATCTTGGTTTAATAAAAAAATATATTGCCTTAAGATTACATCTTTAAACCTAATCGATAAATTTTAACATAAAGAAGATTTAGCACAAAATTAGTGTCGTGTTGAAAAAAAGTCTTTTTACTTACACTAAGTATACAGATACTTACGCCAAATCAATACACCGGAGAAAAAGAGACGGTTGGTATGAAAAAGTTTTTTTGTCTGTATAATGTTCGTTCGTCAGAAACATCCAATTTCTTTTAATGGTAGCAGATGCTTATCGGATCATCAAATGCTGTTATGTACTTCTGTGAGCGACAAACATATTAAAAATAAATTGCGGACACAACAATAGTGGCTTTTTAATTCCAAACCACGTTTCGGTAGAATAAATTCTGATTTCTTTATTTCTGTTTAACCTGGCTTGCATTGAAGTGCATTAGCTAATTTGTGACGGTAAAACTACAGTGCAAACTCGAATTCAAGTGACAATTAGTCAGATATACGCTTTTAAGGTTTATTCAAGGATTAAAATTGGAAATTAGAGTGCTATTAAATAAGACTGCCAATATACATATTATAAATAAAATTTTTAAAATTTCAAGTTCTTTAATAAACGGATTTTATGAACTGCGAAATTTTGTAAAATACTAATAAAATGGGGGATTTGTTTGTATATGTATTTAAGATAATCTTAGAAAATATAATAATAAATTAGTATTCTGACATTCAGAATATTGATTGACCTTAATGAACAATTATTTGGTTGGATCTGTTACTAAACATAACGATATAATATACACAGGGGCGGATTTAGATTTTCGTGTAGGGGTGGAGGGGGGGGGGGCGCAACGTCAATTCGAGCTGCACAAACGTACAGACCAAAAAAAACAGACAAGCTCGAGTGTGACCTCACTGTTTTATTGCTTAGGGTTCTCAGAAATGTACACTAATTCATAATTGACGAAATATCAGGTTTAGATATTTCAGTGGTGGCGGTTTCTATTTTAATGCTGCCCTTTTTTATTTTAACGATACTACACAGAGAGAAAAAATTAATTTACACAAGTAAAATTTTTTTCTTTCAATTAAATTATTTAATTGGTATCGAGCAATTAAATATATAATTCAGCGAATTTAATTATTTAATTGGCAGGTTTAATTAACTGAAGTAAATCATAATTTCTGTGAGTAAATTTACACGATAAAGTAAAATATGACTTAATTGTATCAATTATCATTTAATTCATTTAATGTGAAGGTATGATACCTACAACTAATATTGGTTAATAAAAATATCTTAATTTAATTACGTGAAGTAAACCTTAGTTTTACTAAGAAAGATATATACTATTTGCAATCCCGGTATAGTTCCCAAAAAAAATTGATTCAGTTTTTTTAGGTTTATTTGCTTTACTTTAGCATTTGAAAAAAGTTATGTATAATATGCTATTCGTTAAGCAAATCATTATATACTAGTTTAGTATGAACGCATATCTCAATCTATTTTTTAAATGTTTGGCCCTCAAAAAATTTAGTGACATTTTTTCTGACACCATGATCGTAAATTTTTTGCGGGCCAAACAGTTAAGAAATAGATTGAAATATGCGTTCATACTAGCCTAGTAATGATTTGCTTAACGAATATCATATTATACATAACTTTTTTCAAATGCTAAAGTAAAGCAGATAAACGTAAAAAAACTGAATTAGGTTGACAATACCAAACATAGCGGAGCAAAGAGAACCTTAAGCAGTAAGAAAATATTTCTTGAGGTTAAAATATAGAGCTTTTATAAAACAAAAGATGAAAATGTCTACTTCCGTTTCACATATTTATTGCATTTAATGTGATACAATCATTTTTAAAATGACACAATAAAACCCTGCAATAAAGTCGCCATACAGAAAAGTATATTTTTATTTTTTGTTCTATAAAAGATCTATACTATAACACCAACAAATATTTACCAAATACAAAGAAACTTTAAATTTTACTTATCACTAAATACATGCATATCTTGGTACATGTATAGGTATATCCCTAAAAAATAAAATTACAAAAGGCTATTATATTATCCATAAATATATACACTAACAAAGATAGACCAAATGGCCGTCACCTTCACTGTTACTACCGGAGTAGCCGCTTAGTCTGCCTTCTCATCAAGGGACGATGGGTAAATGCGATGCACGGGATGGCATGGCGGTTAAGGCTAGAGTAAAGAATAATTTTATTCTCATAAGCCGCGATTTAGTTGTCAGGAATAAACTTTAATTTTTGGAATTACATATTTAGTTCTGTTTTTCCCTTATTAGGAAAATTAAATTATAATTGTCAGTAGGTTTTCTTCGTTATTGCGACAATACAATTTAATTTGTACAATGAAACGTTTAATACAATGTTTAATTATGCGAATTTTTCTATTAATTATTAAAGCTTTTGTTGGCGGAAAAATAATTTAATTTTTGTAAGAATATATTTCTCAACTAAATATTTTAATTACAGAAATTATGCAAAATATAAAAGAAATTTTGTTGCAAGTATCGCTTTTTTATTTGAAATATGGTTTTATCCAGGGAATTATTTTTTATTTAAAAAATTATAGAATGTGATTTAATACCCACCAGCTTTTTTTTCCCTCTGTGTAAGCGTGCATGGGGATGGAGATGAAGACATCATTTTTTATTTTCTGTTTACGATTGGTCGAGGTCTTGCTTTTTTTATGTTCTGACAACCCACGAAGACCGAAGTCTAAGTACTATGTACCGTGGGTGTACTGGGGAAATCCGACTCACATATCCAGAGCTGGAAACATCCGTAGAGACTTCACCAGCCCTTTAAGAGGATGTGTGGGGTGGTACCACCTCGGTTGAGGAAGAAATCCTCTACCACCTTCCAATATTAACAATCACAAAATATCCATGGTCGAAGCGGGATTCGAACCCGCATCTCTCGGTTGCAAAGCTGGCGCCGCGCCGGTACCAACTCGGCCACCGGAGACCCATGCTGTTCTGGCTTCAATTTTGCGATACATTTTCTGTGTGAAATAATGTCGTGCTGGTTTCTTGAGGGTTGGATAAATTTGTTTCAGTCGTTAATCCCTATGATGTCATAGTTAACTTTTAAAAATTCGGATTACTAAAAACGATATAGTACGTGTACGCCTATAGTTTTTTAGTATTCCGAATTCTTAACCAATCAAACTACGGCATCATGGTGATTTGTTTTTCTTTCTTCTCGAGTGTCAGTTCTCGCTGGGCAGGCTACAGCACAGTCGGATTAAATAATGAAACGGATAAACTGTAGAAAAACATGGATTTATTGTAAATCACTAAAAATACGTGTTTAACGAAAATTTCTTCATGGTAGAGAGAGAGAGAGAGAGAGAGAGAGAGAGAGAGAATGAGAGAGAATCCTTCCTTGTACTGCCTATTTATTCTAACATATTACGAATAATCATACTTTTAGTACAAGGCGCGACCTCTATTAAGGAGACGTATCAAAACGGGAAGCCGCTAACAATCTTAAACTAAAACACATGGAACAGCAATTACTAAAAGCACTGAATTTGGAAAAGGTATCCAAATTTAATGCTAAAAGTCATCAACATCTAGAGCAGCAATGTTCAATAAGCTATAGTACATATTTTATGCTTTTTGGGGTGTTTATTTGTAGGTAAATAATTTCTTGGCAAAACCTGGCACATTATTAAAATCCTTCCCTAATTAA
Organism: Philopedon plagiatum; assembly: GCA_963971165.1. NCBI lineage: Eukaryota > Metazoa > Arthropoda > Insecta > Coleoptera > Curculionidae > Philopedon > Philopedon plagiatum. The sequence continues at coordinate 86,015,996 of OZ020192.1, read as the reverse complement.
AAGAGGCATTATTAAAAACCTTCCCTAATTAAAAAAGTGTATTTTGTTGTGCTGATATCACTAGTCGCCCACAAAATTTTGACCCACCTGTAAAAAAATTACGGGCCGCGCCTGCTATATACCATACTTGCAGCCAAAATGAGGTCTGCTTTGCTCTTAACGCGTCTTCAGCTGGGATCAACTGCTGACAATAACTCTAGTATCAGACTTATAAAGTCATAATTTTTTGTATAACTGACTTTAGTCAAGAATCAGAAATATATAATTCCGTAAAAGAAGGAATAATGCTGAGCACAGAAAAATGTAAAGAATCTTATCTACTCAGTATTAAGTCCATAAAATTTAATAGAAAATCATATTTCATTTCTTCCGAAAGAATTCTGTAGTGTTAAAATTTAAAAAGTTATTAATTTAGCTGATCTATTGATTCATTATCAGATGTATCGTCAGATAGATCGCTAAAAATATCTAGGGATCCGAGTCACACATACACGGCTTAAACACATTGTACGATTTGTCAGTTAGCGTCGTTCGTGTATTTAAGATGAAAGTATAAATTCTTACTTTGGCAGCTCTTATCCTTGTGCTGCATAAAATTAAAAAGAAAACGACGGGTTTAGACAAAGGCTTGGTTGCTAAAAAGAAAAACTATTTCCATGTAAATTTAATTAAAGAACTTAAACGGTATCCAAAGGATTAGCATAACTACTTGAGAATATCTGAATACATTCTGTTATTGAAAAAAGGATTACCAGTGATTGTCAAAAACGATAGCATCTATTTTGCCTCACCTTGAAGGTTTAAAGTTCACTAAAATCATTGCTTCACAAAGACTCGGAAAAACTATAGGAGAAACTTGCAATACAATGTTGATAGCTTTAAAGGCTTCCTCAACAATAACGATTTTATCTGCTACCTTTCTTTCTTGTCTCTTGAAATAGTCTTGCTCATGACTCATGACTCTTATTAAATTTATAAAATATAAAATATAATAAAAACTTTGCCATGAATTCCACTGAATGACATTTGATGATACGAAAATACACGGTGCAATTTGTAGTTGACCTTTACATATCGACAGATATCTCTACAAAATAGTCAGCGATGTGTACATATTAGGGTGTCCGTTATTTACCAAGTTGATTTTTTTTCTTGTGACGCCCCCTAAATTTTTAGCTTATCGTCTAAAAAAAAATGTCAGACCAAAATAAGCCCTTAATATTCAGAATAAACCTTGCCCTAAAGACGATATATGTCCCATTTAAATTACATGGGATTTTGCCACTTTTTACAATTAATTTTTTTTGTCGGAAAAGATGACTTATAGCAATAAGATATACATATTCTTATAGGAAATTGAACGCTCTACAAAAAAGATCTTTTATAATTTTTCGATTAATTCACTCCTTCAAAAGTTATTCAAGGTACTAAATGCGACTTAGCGCGCTTGCGTGAATAGAAAATCCGTGTGTTGGCGGGAATACTTGTAGTGTAATTTTGAGTCACTTACTGTATTGAAGGGAAATTTCATGAAATTATACAAAAATTTATGAAATTCAATAAAAAGTAGTTGACTGCATGTTATAAATGAATAGTCTCAAAAATGATTGAAACTAGAACCAGCTATTTTATTTACCATGTTTAAAATTTTTTTACCCTAATAACACCAAAATTATCTATTTTTAGAAATCAACTAATAACTTTTAACGAAATAATAATCACTTTGCCGTAAAAGTAAAAAAATCTGAAAATTTACATACAAATTTCACCTTGAATAACTTTTGAAGGAGTGAATTAGTTCAAAAATTATAAGAGACCTTTTTTGTAGAGCGTTCAATTTCCTATAAGAATATTATGTCTCATTGCTATAAGTCATCTTGTCCGAGAAAAAAAATAATTGTAAAAAGTGGCAAAATCCCATGTAATTTAAATGGCAAATGTATCGTCTTTAGGGCAAGGTTTATTATGATTATTAAGGGCTCATTTTGGTCTGACATTTTTTTTACCCGATAAACTAAAAATTTAGGGGGCATCGCAAGAAAAAAATAAACTTGGTAAATAACGGACACCCTAGTACATATAAGTACTCATTAATTGCAGCCGCTGACACATGACAAAGGTATTTGCCAGTTTATAATTTAAAAGCCCCCTAATTCAGAAAACACCTCGCCGACACAGGGAATAGTTGAATTGATGAGTGTTGGATATACAAATGGCCATACATTTACATGTGCGTGACGAAGATTCATTCCGCATCTAATCCTTACAGCCGTAAAAGCGTCAACAGGTGGAATATGTTCAGTACCTCACATCGAACGCCATGTAATGGGCATCCTTTTCTTCCGCCTTGGTACCGACGTATCTTTTTCCAGCAGTCTTCAACCCGTCAGGTCTATTCCGCGTTCCCTCGCTATTTACAGAGCCGTCCCGTCCGATTTTGATATATGACATGTTAAGGGGTTACGCCACCCTGGCGCTCGGAAAAATAGATATACATTTTTTTTGACGCAGCCATTAAGTATATAAAAAATCTTTATTTCACGCATATACATAGTAGTTTTATGAACAATTTGCAATATTAACGATTTAAAAAAAATTAAAAATGTCAGAGATATGAGCCGATAAGTAGGACCCTCTTTTGAAAATCCTTGCTGGTGGTGTACGTGATTTCTTAGGCATTGTCTGAAACGTACCAAAATATTTTTTTCTTATTTAAAAGGGTAATAGCTAAAATGTGACCTAGGGAAAAATTTTAACAATTTTTTTGTGGAAATGACAGCTGTTTGAAAAAAAAGCTTGAAATTTGACCAGAAATTTTGAGTTTAAAAAATTCATAACTTTTGAACAAGACATCCAATCGAAAAAAATCCTACGTCACATCGTAGACAATATGATAAAGAAGAAGTGTTTTAAATTTAAGCCAAATCGGTTGAGTAGATCTTGAGATATCGTGTACACCCTTTTGAAAAAAGTAGTTTCGAGAAAACGCAAAAGAAAAAAAGTATGACGTCAGCGTCTGAAAATCAAATATATTTTTTAATTCTCTTCAGTGTGCGATACCTGGACCGTACATGGGGTCTTCTAATGTTAACGTATAAACAATTTATCTAGGCAAAAAAAATCGATTTTTTGAAAATTTCAGGGTGGCGTAACCTCTTAAATCAAAGTTTGTTTCTAGGTATATTGTTGTGAGTTTTCCTTGTTTTCAGGAAGCATTTTGCCATTATTTTGTCTTTATTAGGCATTTTGGTAGTATATTGTTGGACCTTGTGTATCAGTAAAGTGTTTCTTTTTATTGAAAAATAAGTAGGTAAACATATTTTATTTGTTTAACAATAAATATCTAGACAAAGATGCCACAAAATTAATTAATGTTATATGTTTTCCGGCATAAATTACGAATCTGAACAAGCAGTTTAGTGGAAAATCTTATAGTTTTAAAAATTTTCTTTTTAAATTACCAAATTTTTAGAGGTTATGTTAATCACGAAGAGAATATAATCGTAGATAATCTCGTCCATGTAAACCACCTCCAGCGCGCGGAACAACGACGCATCTTGTTCTGATATTTTAATCTGTATTCAGCACATTCAGCTTTGTAATATACGCCTCAAAGTACACAATTCCAAAAAAAAATATATTTTTGGGGTGGTGTTTACTTTTTATTAACGTTTTTAGATATTAATTTATTATGTACATTATTGTTTTTAATGAATATTTGATATTGACATGATAACTTATTTTCATATTAGTGACTTTCATATATGTACATGTAATACAGCGACTGGCAGAAAGATAAAAATATGTATCATTGATTTCTCAAGAAAAAATCATATGTGATAAATGTTGGCGCATTAAAAAAAGATTAGGATTTCCTTAAAAAAAAAACTTTCAAAAAACTTTTACATTTGAACTGGAGATCTTTCTAATTTAAAATGTTTAAACTGGAGGTTCGAAGAGCTTTAATACAAGTCAAGGGTGTAAATAGCATTTTTTCTAGGGAAGGCGTTAAAGTTGTTAAAATATTACCTGGGACAAGCGAGTGATCTGTATAATAATTTATTTTATTTAAAATAAGCTGGCTTAAGGATTTGTCCGCAACCTTTCCCAGTCCTTGGAGTTTTCAAAATTTAATGGAACGTTTTGATTCAACGGGCAGTGTGGAACATTCAAAACGTGAAGTTATCAATAGAATAGCTACAAATGGTGAGAAAGAACTCGAAATACTGTTACAAGTTGTTATGTTACGACTTTTGCAACCCCTTAAAGAACCGTTGGGTGCCAGTGTAACGTCTCGTAAAATGAGGTTCAAAATGAATCGCCCTAAACCGTTATCCTACAGATAACACCTGTGACCCAGGTACGCCCTGAGAAGGTTATCTACCTACAACTCTTACCTAATCGACCAAATCAAGCTGCTTGTAGAACACCTCCATACGCTAGCTCTATCTCAGGTATAGGTTCTTTTAGTGACAGATGAGTGTTTAGCTTTTAAGGTCAAAATCGGTATTTTAGTCCAAATTTAGAGAGGCGCCACCATAGTTTTACTTTCTAAAATTAAGGCTCCAAATGGTGGTCCGTTTAGCCTTTAACGTTGAAACAAAACCAGGAAAAGAAAACTACTATGTCAAGTCCGGTATTAAAAATTACTAGGTAATAAAACAAGTTATTGTTTGAGGCCAATACATTTAATCTTTAAAGAAAAGTTTTAGGATATAAAGACGAGTCCTGTTTTCCTTTTTTTTTTTTTTTTTGTTAAATGTAAGCTCCTCTGAGACAAAACAATATGAGCTACTTAAGTTGTTTACAAAATTGAAGTAGGATTGATTCAAGTGTATTTGACGGCAGCCACTATATCCACACAATAAAATCAGCTGTGCCTTAGGGCATAGGGACCACGTGGTCAAAACCACTTGTATCAAAACGTTGACCGCCAGAAAGTAATATATATTTACAGGAAAATGTTACGGTAATGAAAAATTTACAGTTACTGGGAAAAAAAATATACAAGGTTATTTCCAAAAAGGTCCAAATGGTTGTGGACACTAGCACGCTTGACGGTGACTATACCCCCTGCACGAAAAATCCAACTGTGCTTCTACAGGGTACAGTCACAAGTACCGACCCTGGGTCAACTTAGCTACCCCAGCACCGATAGGTCCACTAGGCCAAAACGATGCTAGGATCCACCTCCCTCTAATACCCGACGAAAATAAATGCTACCCCTGTATTTACACTTAAAACTTAAGTCCAAGTAAAAATGTAGTTCCTTGACTACACGTATCGATTCTAATATTTGAATTTAGTTACATGAAAATTTTATAAAATACCAAAATTTAAATGTCCAGTTTGGACTAACGAGGCCTGGTAATACGCATGCGTGTTGTCGACAAACCGCCCGCGTGTACAAGTTACTGGCACTTTACATTTGTTCGAAACGCACAAGAGAAAAAGGTTATTAAAAAGGTAGAACAAAAGGATTATATTATCATAGCAAATTAAGTGTCTGAAGGACTCCACCGGTAAAGTTCATAACATTGATTCCTCGGTAAGGCCTCCCAAAATAAAAGAACCTCGATGAGGTACAAACAATATTGCACCAGGTAAATAAAAGATAAGGAAAATTGCCCCTCGACAAGAATCAATGTTGGTAACTACACCGGTAAGTGAAATTCTAAAAGCTACACTTAGCTGTCTGCAACTATCGGAGTTGCCTCTCGGTGCGTTGAAACCATGGAGAAGGTTCTCAAGTTCCCTGCAGAACCCTGTTGTCCCGACGTGGATAGGATATAGGAGATTGTTCCAAAAACTGACAACTACAGAGTTCCAAGGTCATTCAAGGTCATGTCAAAACCTTCCAATGGAATTTTAGGTTCTAAAATACTAGCCCCCAATGTGTCCAAACCATAAACTCAGATACTTTAACCCAAACGTAAAACATCTGATCCAAAATTAGGTAGTTACAATTTAGTCCAAGCCAAAACTTTATCTAAACAAAAGGTTTAGGCCCTTGCAAAAAAAACTTAGTCCATCCTAAAAACCCTGCAAAGGAAATACCCTATATAAGTAAAATCCTTTCATACTAGAATTACTTAAATCAATTTTGAATTTACAAATTTACAAATTTTTTACAACCCTAAATCTGGTCTGTACAATTTCGCTTACCTTAAATTAATAAGGGTTTTTCCGTCCCTGAAGAAAACACAATTGTATCGGCATCCTAGCCAGGGATTGTATACCATCCAAAGACCACTAATAATACAATCCGAAAAAGGGATGATTCCCAAAATTATATTTGACCATGTGGCATTTTCCAAAAGAAATTTATTTGGGTCTTATCCCATGTGCTCTTCCCTTGACGGCCAACAAAAGAAAGGGGAGAAGAAACGTTGTCCCCTCCTAAGCTAATATCAAAACTTATAACTTATGATTTCCATGACCAACTGTCCTCCAAAAAACCCAAAATTCCCCAGAAATCTACGCCACTTCGAGAAATCGCAATAAAACGGTTAACCCTTTTCTCATCAACCGCCCGGTCGTCCGTCATCGGAATACGGCTTTAAGGCAGGTCATCCCGCCTGAAATCTAAAAAGAAGAATGTCAGCGTCCTGACATTTTACTTATATGGCAAACAGCTGGCTGTCACATAATAAATTGTTTTAAAAATAAACCCTTTTAAAAGAAACCCCATTTCGGAAACAAAAAGATCCAATCCAAGTTCAAAACCCATGTATCCAATTATCAAGTCTCTACGACTAGCAATATATCAAGAAATTGTCATAAAAATATACTAGCCAAAACATGGAAAATAATCAGTAAAAATTCACTCGAACTCACATCGAGCCCTATATTTGTCTTTTACCCTTAGCGAGGCTTTACAGAAGTTTAAGGTATTATTTATTTAATTATTATTTAATTGCTTATTAAGGTCTCAAAAATTCCAAACTAAAAATATTTACTTATAAGAATGAAGTCTAAAATTGGTACTTTATTATGAACTTATTTATTACATCGGGTTACGGTTTTCTACCCATAACAAAGTTCAGAAGATTCCCCAAGTTAATAGCCGTAAATTAGCTTAACCGTGTGATACTTACGTCACAGTTAAAGGCAAGTCGAATAACGCGCAAGTATAAATACCACACCTACCATATTGAAGTTATGAAGGTACACGTAGAATTCAAAAATTCATTCAAATTCAGGGTGTCCCATTTTCCAAAAATCAAATTTTGTGACACCCTACTTACCTAAAATAAGGGTTCAAAAATCTATCTATTGCTAATATAATTTTTGTTATTCAAGAAAGAAAAATGGTATATTATTACGAGGATGAATTTGCGACATGAGCTGCAAGCGAGTGTATAAATCATCCGAATAAATAAAAGTCGTTACCACGAGTAGAATGCCATAATTTTTGTAAGACTGTTTTATTAAAAGGTCCGGAAATTAAATTAATTATTTTTTAAAAAATTATATGTACACTTTAAATTTAAGAAATCTTGACCTGTCAAAATTTAGGTTAACAAGTGATTTTGACAATAGACGTATTACTACTATATTGTTAGCATCCAATCTACCCGTTGTTAAAATTTGAAGCAAAGATAAAATCTGCTTTTTATTGGGTTTGTACCACGTGATGTCTCAGCACTTTTGAAGTTTTGATGGAACTGTCACTGTCAGTTCTAACAGCAGTTTAAAATGTGAGCTTATCGGTTTCCTTTTCGTCTTTTTACCTTTCAAAAGTAAAGATTAATGTGTTTTTATTTGGGAAAAGAGGATTACAAGTTAATTATTATCCTATTTACGATAATGTCGTAACTAATGTACCGATAATCCCAGTTTTAAGCAGCAAGAAGTGAAGAAATTACTTGTAGTTTTAGTGGCGGATATTCTTCACAAGAATGTAAACTGAAGAGTGAATACATCGTTTTTAATTTTTAAGAACAGCGAGGCATCGTTTGGAAATCTAAAAAAAAAACACGTTATTTAAGTTCGAATTAAAACTCAAAATACGTAAGTATAATTTATTGTAATCATTAATTTATATATAATACATTATAATTAGAATCAAAATCTTCTTAAATAATTAATTACCTACCTATGCAAAATCACTTTGTCTTTCTCAACTGACCGTCGACATGCGAAACAAGATCTCATTTTCTATCTAAAATATTATTAACTCTGTTTCGATATTGTACTTTAAAGAATATAATAATTTATACTTACTGGTTCTTCTGATATTTTATTATAAATTAAAATAAATATTCACAAAATAACGCTACGGCGAAATCGAATGCTTGTCAGATTCAAATTGGAACTTTTGAATATGAAAGGCGCGAGCGGCCATGTTGTCGTATTTGGTGTTTTGATTAGCCGACGGTACGTAGTATTGAGTTCACTGGCTGGACAAATCACGTGGTAATTTATGAGGGCTGTTCAGGACATCACGTGACAGGTTAGCAATTGTTTCCAAAGGCTACGTCTTTGCTTCAACATTTTTTCGTCGTTCGCTATCTAGTAGTAATATGTATATGATTTTGACACAATACTTTGGTGATTGTTCGTATAAGTTTTCTTTGGTGTTTTAAAAATTTTGTTAAAGTTGCTTCAAAGAACCGTGAATAATAAAAATGCCATGTTGTGATTAGTCAAAAATTGCGTAAAAATGATGGTTTTATTAATAGTCGTTTTCAATGTTTTAGAACGCGTTAGAACGTGTTATAACTTACTTTTGGTTGTACGTAGTACGTAGTAGTAGTGTATTAACATTTACAACCAAGTGCGAAGTTGGTATTAGACTGCTATAAATACTACTTAATCAGAACTCCTACTATTGATAATTTCAACTAAGCGAACAGGCTCGGGATTTCCGAGTAAGTATCGAATTTAGATTTTCAAGTGGTTATTAATTATTAATCTATAGCGGCTTGTGTAAGCTAATTACGAAGATGAAATTCAATTTGCATTAGAGACAGTGTCGGTTTTAACAATATTACCGTCTTAAATAAGATTTGTTCGGAACACAAGTCTGTGCTGCCACTATTAGCAGAGACTATAAAGAATACAGATAAATTCTCGAATACACCGAAATGGGACCGCATGGTTTATGGTTTAGGAATTTGTTAATTCACCATTATAAATATAACAAACAAATTCCTAAGCCATAAACCAGTAAACCCCCAAAATATCTCAAGGGAGACCCGCTTTTTGGTCCATTTTTATTACACGCCAGTGTTCGTCGATGGGGAGTTACACAGTTGGGCCCTTTTACCTGGGATTCAGTCAAACGTCTTTAATCCCACACAACAGTTGGGCCCGATATATACTTATCCCTTTAAGAGTGTTTATGACAAATATTATAATTATTTATTATGTTTGGGTATACAGGGTAAATAAAAAAGTTTTGAAAATTTGTAATGTTTATTGTGCAAAATAAATTCAGAATTTTAAAAATTAATAATATAATACAGTTTACAAGTATTGTTTTACATAATATAATGTGATTAATCAACTAGGCGCGTATTTACAGGAAACACATTTTATAAAACTTGTTCTGTCGATTTCATTTGACATATTCCCGTATTTTATTTTCTACAAATTGTTTTTTCTTTCTAATTTCAGCTTTTAGAGCTTTTGGAAATTTGTTTGCTGTTACAATTTTAATATATGTTTCGGTTTGAAAATTTAGCAAAATATCTACAAACTTAAATATACTTCTGTGGGAATGATAAAAACTGTTATTAAACTTTGAGTGAAACGATTCACATGCATTAGTTGTTCGATATAATGAAGATGAAAGATTAGCCCAAATGTTTGGTGGGAATTGTGAACATTCATCTATATAAGTATCTACTAAATGGTCACAAAATTGTTTTAGCCTTTCAGCTTCTGGCAAGTCACTAACTAAGTCAAAAGTAAAACAATCACCCACTTCATTAGGTTCTAAAAATTGAAGGCCAAAAACGTACTTTAGTTTTTTTCCAATTTCAGTATTATTTTTGTATTCAGTACTTAATCCAAGTGCCTGCAGTTTTCTGAACCATGCCTGTGACAGATGAAATCTACAGCCTACAATTGTTGATTCAGGCCAAGTACAAGTAACAGCATTATGAATGGCTACTTCAAAATCTATCACTACATTTTTTGGGGATAGTATTAAGTGATTTTCGGCACATTTTTCAGTCAAAAGTTTAAATAGGTTTTGATATAACAATTGTTTCTTACTAGGTAATAGACAAAAAACTGAAGGTACATAATGACCATTTTTGTACCCATGAAGGGTAAAAAATTGACAAAAAAACTTAGCACAATAATTAAAGGTACCGTCCATAAAAATAGTTTCTACAGAGCAAAGAAAATGCAGGTTTGTACGACAAGAAAATATTACAATTTTATGTTCCTCGCTATTTACCATCAAAAATGATTCGTCCTTCGATGTTTTTGGTGACAAGTTCTTTAAAGAACAAAAAACTTCGTCTTGATTCCTAGGCAAAGTGGAAACCTGCGACTTTCTACACTCATAAATATTTTTTCGAATAAGGTTTAAATCATTAGTTGTAATGTTTTCAACTGATGCTCCGCATTGTCGAAGTTCATTGTGAATTATTTTTGAAGGCCTCTCATATGGATCACTAGCAGCTTTTCTTTTGATACAATTGCTTAACTTTTGTCTTTCAAGATTTTCTTCAGGCTCATGATTATGATTTAGATTATATTTTAAAACACATTCAAAATTTGTGGTCGGCGTGTAGAGTTTAGCGGGACACTTGGTTTTTTTATTTACACATCTCCAATACAAAGTGTTATCTTTTAAAATTTTGCCGACACAAAACTTAAATCCACATACGACTAACAGTCGCTTTCCTTTTTCACTTAACATTGTTTGAACTTCCATCGTTTATAAAACTCAGAAAAGAACTGGCAAAAATGAATAAGTTGTCAACATTTAAGGACCTGTGAGCACCCTGTATTGGTACCTTAACTAGGTACTTCTAGGAATATCGTACTACACCTTTTCAAGTGTAATAAAACCACTAATACCCTCATTTGCATATCGGGGCCCAACTGTTGGGTGTAATCATCCGATTACCTGCAAAAGGGCCCAACTCGCTAGCGTCCCGTCTATATGTTATTTAGTCTATGCTATTACCCATCATATCTGCTATTTGGGAAAATTATGTATTTCTGCAATAGTTTTGACAGTAACAAGGCTGGATAATGAAAGTCGTCGAGTGACGCGTTACATTTTCATAATTTAGTAAGACAAACATACCTATGAATACCCAAAACAAAACTTCTGGTTATAAGCTATGCAGGTTATTGATTCACTGGTCCCGCTTTTGTTGCTAATCAACAGTTTAGTTCTCCAAAAGTTTTATGGTGATCATTACATTTTTCTAACATCGCGTGAGAAATCTAAATAACGTGGCTTTAAAACGTACAATGTGTGTGTGTGTTTTTGGATTAATTGCTCTAATTGAAACCAAATGGCCAACTTTCTTTTTTTTCTAAGACGTACAATAAAAAATCTAATGACACCTGCTGTCTATCATACTTTACCTCTATTCCTATTTTATCAGCAAGATTGAAGGCTAAGAAAGTTTGGTCAGCTCAGGAAAAAAGTTTATGAACAAAAACAATTAAGTGTGTAACTCTACCCTGTTGACCTTGTTCTAGAGGTGCCATGCATTTGAGGCTAGTGCAAAGTACTCAGTTAAAAAAGCAAGAGTTTTTAATACTACGTTTTCATATGAGTTGTTTTGATCACCTAAGTGTTTTCACGTACAGATTTTAATTCGACTTTAGAACGTTTAAAAATTTTAGGTTCAGATTCACTAATAAGTGCGGGTACTTTTGGCTCTGGTTAACCAGTTTGATCGTGTATGACTGTTTCATCTGACAGAATGCCAAATAACTGCTGTCACATTACAAAGGTCTGATTAAAATAATCTGCGTTTATCGATGCTCAAAGTACCCGCACTAAGAAGGTTTAAGATTTAATACTGTTAAATTAAGATCTTCTAGTAGATCAGTTATATTTGACAGGTTTTTGTCCTGTCATTGTTAATAAGTTGTCATTAAAAACGTATGAATTATTCTGATATGTCAGCGATTTGCTTGGTTTCCAAATGATTTTCATCTTGGAATGGTGTGCCAGAATGAATTTAGTTCTATTATTGTTGAAAGTACGTACTAAAATTGCCCTTTTCTTTTTAAATTTGCGAAAAAGTTCAGAAATATATTCGTATAAAATATATTTGTCTTATTCTTATACCTGTCAGCTTAAAACGTTTACTGTTTTTTAGCTAACGAGAGTTTAGTTTTCATTTCGGCAACGCGTTTCCATGGTATTCAAAATTTCATGAAGCCACCTTGAAACTCTGAACGATTTTAACACGAATTTTTATGCAACAGTTAAAAACAGTAAGCGGTTGTTTACCTGACGAGAGTTTAGTTTTCAGTTTGGTAGTGGGTTTACATGGTATTCAATTTCGATACGATCCCATAATTTAACGAATCGACCTTAAAACTTTAACATGAGCTTTCATGCGATAGTTAAAACTGTAAGCGGTTGTTTACTTGATGAGAGTTTAGTTTTCAGTTTGGCAGTGCGTTTTCATGGTAGGTATTCAATTTCGATACAATCTCAAAGTTTGGCGGGTCGACCTTGAAACTCCAAACGAATTCAATATGAATTTGTGGGAGATAGTCCAAACTGTAAGCGGTTGTTTATCTGACGAGAGGTTAGTTTTCAGTTGTAGCGTATTTTCATTAAATTCAATCTCGATACGAAATTTGGCGAATCGACCTTGTGGCTCCAACGATTTCAATAAGAGTTTTTAGGAGATAATCCAAATTGTAAGCAGTTGTTTACCCGACGAGAGTTTAGTTTTTAGTTCGGCAGTTTGTTTTCATAATATCTATTCAAATTCGATACCATCCGAAAATCTGGCGAATCGACCTTGAAATTCTAAACGATTTTTAAGAGTTTTCATGCGATAGTCAAAACTGTAAGAGGTTGTATAGGAGAGTATAATTCGGCAGTGCGTTTTCATGGTATTTAATATCGATACGATTCTAAAATTTAGCGAATCGACCTTGAAACTTGAAACGATTTCAGTACGAGTTTTCGTGCGATGTAAAAATGTTTCCATTTGTTGCAAACTTCTTGAACCACACTGTATATATTATAGGCAAATCACGCCATTCCATTGTATTAGCTAGGTACTTTCACTTTTGCTATTTTGCACTGGAATAATTCATATATCTTTTAAACTGCCTTGTATATTTTTATTTAGTATATTCATATACATAAAACCATATTTACTATATATGGTCTGTAAGAGACAGGTAATATTTCCTTTTATTAAATTCACTATTATCAGAACTTTAAAAAAAGAGCCTCTTGTTGTTCTAATTTTCCATTCATAACCTATTTTAGTTATTGATACGCCTTATCTGAATAATGTGTGAAGCAGAGTGGTCTCCCGTGTCCAGAGCCGACAAACTCAATTGTATCAAAGTGAAAACCGCAACAGTTTGCAACTAAAACTTGTCTACTAAGTAGTGCGTAACCTCAGTGCTTTTACCAGGGTAAATTAATGTTGGTTTACAAATGAGTCCAACTTACTCTACGTGAATGGCCATCAAGTTTATTTCTCTAACAGGAAAGACCCCTAGAAAGTGTTTCTATTCATAATGTGTAACAGTATGCGTTCTATCTAAAGTGTCATTGTGTTTTTAATATAAACAGCTTGTGCTTGTTTTCTATCAAGAATAGAATCTAGAATGCACATAATGTTATGAAGGAATCATCTGTGGCGTTTTTTTTTTTTCAAAAATTCTAATAATAATAATAACTCCAGCACAGCAGCAAGCAAGCAAATTTTGATTACGTAGAAAATGCACTTCACGGACATATTACCTAAACTAAATTTCAATACAATATCCAAAATTTCCTTTTAAAAAATTTTAAACTAAACGAGATTTTGGTTCTAAAATTATCTTAGCAAACTGAGTTTTCATATGACTAAAATACTAGTAATTTTAACATCACACAATGGTCAAAAGGATAACCTTCAAAATGAAAGAATTATTTCGATATCCTTAAATTTGACGAACGAATTCAATTTTTTGTGAGTTGGACCGCAAACTCGCGCGGCGCTTAATCGACCATGATGACGTCACGCAGCTCGAGCCAGCAAGCGCGGTTTTTCGTAGCTACTAATTTTAGTGAAGGAACATTAGACCAAAAAAAATCGGTCAAGTGCAAGCTATACTGGTACAATCAGTGTTCCGTGCCATCAACCTCCCACTTAACCTGAGCAAACCTCGGTCGCCCGATCTCCGTCCATTTGCCGCGCCATATCGCGTATGCGCGGAGCTGAGTGGGCAAAGTTAAAAATTTTGAAAAACCTGTAAGAACAAAAGTTGTTCCTTACATCGTGAGTAATATTTTTGTGGAAAAACTATTTCTCCAAAACCAATGGTTCAGCAGTTATAAAGAAATAAACAATTAAAGTGTTTATAACAATTGACCGTGCTAGAATATTTGAATCCTGATAAATTTCCCGCTATCTACACTTAATTCTTAATGTCCATGATTTTTTTCATATTTTTCTTAGCGATCCTTTTGGTGATTAGGGTGGGGGGCAGATATTTTTAAGCGTTTTTCCCTAAAAAAAGCGAACAAACAAATGCATCATATATATTGTTAAATTCGTGCTTTAATAAGCTTTCATTTAACACCCCACACGATGCCCTTGAAATTTCTTTTTCATGTCCCAATTTATCCCCTGAAATTAACTCCCAGAATCAAAATTCAACTTTTGGTACTTTACGTCTCTGTGCTAAATTTCAAATTTTTCTGTCGAATAGTTTTAGAGAAAATCGCCTGAGACAGACACACGGGCGGACAATGCAGTGATTCCATAAGTATTTCGTTTCACGGAACACTAAAAAGAGCATTGGATGTAAATAAAACTTTTTGAAAGTTCATAAACTTGAGTTTAAAATTGATGCTCGTATATAGGAAAAATATACAGGGGTTTTCAAAAGGATTAAAAATTTCTAATAAATCCCAAATACCTAACTAAATTTTCTAAGAAACACTCAGGTAGTGTCAAATTTTTTAGGTTGCGAATTCTAAACATCTAGTTAAACTAAATGTGATATTTTACTATAGAGCTAGGGTAGGCATATAAAGGGTGGTGCATCGATCCACGCAACATAGAAACTCCCGTGCAAATTTTAAGGTGGTCAAATATTGGCTTCCTTATTTATTTTAGAGGGATAATTTATTTTAGTTTTATTAAAGGGAATAATTATTTGACGACATAACGAAATTTTGACCTAATTTATTTAGTATTTAAGGGGTTATTTAGAAAAATCTAAATCTAAAATTGGCGAAATTAAAAAATACGGTTCTGAAGCTTTACACTAAAAGCACAAATGAATGTCAATAACTAGCACGGGGATAGTTATGACATGACATTAAAATTATTTTTCAGCAAATTAGTTAAAAGCTTTTAAAAAGTTTAAATTATTTAATGCAGCTAGGTTTCCCTGTCTGTGATACATCTAAATAAAAATAGAGGGTAGGAGATAAATCAATAAAACATTTTTGATAAACAACAAATACTTTATTTTTCAAAAATTGTACTTTGTTATGCCTAATAAAAGAATTAAATGAAACATAACCAATTATTTAATTAAATGTTCAAACAACCCATCTCCTAAATTTGCTGCTAGACAATACCCCAGACGATCATAAAATTCTTTTCGAACATTTCTTAACTGATATGAAAGCCTATAACATTCTGCAGTAATAGCATTTTGTAAATCTTTCAACGTCTCGTATCTAATATCTTTGTAGAGCGTCGTTTTTAGGTGTCCCCACAGGAAGAAGTCATTCGGCGAACGATCGGGAGACCTAGCTGGCCAATTATTGTGTTATTTAGTCCAATAACGTTACACCTAAAAGCATTTTTTTAAATACTCCCTAACTGCTGCGGAGTTATGAGCTGGGCAGCCGTCCATCTGAAAAAGAATTTCCTGATTGTCCCGAACAATTTCTTGCATGGCAGGCGTAATTTCATTTTGAAGTAGTTCAAAAAAATACTCTGCGGTCAAATTGTGATTTAAAAAAAGTGGTCCAATAATGTGATGTCCCAAAAAGCCAGCCCAAACGTTGATTTTCTGGGGATACTACGCCTTGTTTCAATAAACCTAAATTCATTTTCTTGACTCCAGTATCAAAAAATTAGGTTCATTATTGAATCTAAAAGTACATTCGTCGGTAAAATAAATATTTTGCAAAAATTCTCCGTTATTATTTGCCCACTTCATCATATTAAAACAAAAATCCGCCCTTCGAACCATGTCCCCATCTCTTAGTTCTTGAAGTCTATGTTATTCATAAGGATAACATTTTTGTTTATGTAAAACTCGCAAAACAATTGTATGATGTTTCCCCACTTCGTCTCCAAAATGCCAAGTACCTACTTGTACCATTATTTTCTTCTACACGTAGCAAAATATTTAAATCTTTACCATCTTCAGTTGAAGGATTATTGCCCTAGTCGTCTCTTTCGCAATGACATTTCCACTACTTTTAAATTTTTGAATGATTCTGGCTATGGTCGATATTGCTGGAATTGGCCTCGCTGGGTAATGTACTGAGTACTGCAAACACATCAGATATGTTTCGGCTGCTGTTTCCTGCATAATACCACTTAACTATGGCAATCTTTTCAGACATAGAATAGTTCATAACAAAATAAACTGCTGGCCACTCGAACTTACACATAGAGATTTTTAGGCAAAATTTAAAGTACAATATTTTCAACAGGAATGCAAATTTTTGAACACGTCTTGCAGATTTTAAGAGCTAGTTTTTTTCGGATTAAGCTGCATGACGTATATTTATCGTAGGACCATAGGTTTATTATATACGGGGTGATCAATGAAGTCATGCAAAAAATCAAAAAGTTTGTATGAGTGAAATTTCCGCAAAAAATTTTTTTGGTCGTTACAATATGGTTCGTTACTAAGGTAAAATCAATATCTCTAGACGTTTTTGTCACTTTTTGGATTAATGCCCTTAGGTCTGTACACACTAATTTTTAAAATGCTATAACTTGATATTGGATTGACGGTTCTTGATAATTTTTATGGATTTGGAATCCTTATTTCACGTAAATTTTCTATAATCTAAGCATTTTATTTGGGGGTTGAAATATACAGGTTGAAATTTACACATTATACCGGGTCGATAATAGACAAAAACGTAGGGTACGAGGCGCTCTACGGTTTGGCATTATTTAAGTTTTTGTAAAAATAAATTCTCACCTCAAGTTGTTTTTATTTAATGTCCTTCTCACTGTTCTGTCCAAAACTTTCACCCCAGTTTATTGTCTCAAAGAGTCATTCAGTTTTATAGAGTTCCTTGTCTATAAATTATTACCAAAGATTAGGTATTTAAAGATAGGACACTTGGCAATTTTCCATTGATCTTTGCCGTTTTTTTTAGGGATTGCAGGATTAGAATTGAAATTTTGTAAGAACTGACTTTTGTCCGTTGTTAACCAATCTTGTATATTGTAGAATTTAATGTAATAAACTTGTTCTTGTCGCTACGTTTTTGTCTATTATCGACCCGGTATAATGTGTAAATTTCAACCTGTATATTTCAACCCCCAAATAAAAGGCTTAGATTATAGAAAATCTACGTGAAATAAGGATTCCAAATCCGTAAAAATCATCAAGAACCGTCAATCCAATGTCAAGTTAGAGCATTTTAAAAATTTTGCTACCCCAATTTCATGTTTAGTAGTGTGTACAAGACCTAAGGGCCTTAATCCAAAAAGTGACAAAAACGTCTAGAGATATTGATGTTACCTTAGTAACGAACCGTATTGCAACGACCAAAAAAATTTTTTGAGGAAATTTCACTCATACAAACTTTTTGATTTTTTGCATGACTTCATTGATCAGCCCGTATATAATAAACCTATGGTCCTACTATAAATATACGTCATGCAGCTTAATCCGAAAAAAACTAGCTCTTAAAATCTGCAAGACGCGTTCAAAAATTTGCATTCCTGTTGAAAATATTGAACTTTAAATTTTGCCTAAAAATCTCTGTGTAAGTTCGAGTGGCCAGCAGTTTAGTTTAGGAACGTGAAAGATAATATTCATTAAATAACTGGATAGACTTCATAAAAATACTTTTGCGAGTGAGTTTGGCATGTCAAAAAGTTTAAACACGCTCTTAGTCTAAAACAAATAAGGGAACTAATATATGACCACTTTAAAATTTGGATGGGATTTCCTGTGTTGCGCCAGCCCATACAGTATTATAAATAAATACAATATTTATTAACCTCTTGTGAAATACGAAGTGATCCTTAAATCACGTATAATTTTATGGGGTATTTGCTGGGCTGACTGTAGGTCAAAGTTTTATACAAGCATGTGCCTTAAAATACTTCATTTTCGCGATTCAGGGTGTTAAAGTTTAATTTTTTTTTCTAGTTTTCTATTTTATCTGAACCGTTTGATGAGATACTTTTCTCAAAATTAATATACGTCTATTAGTATTTTTTATTAAAAGATACTAGAAACGTCTCAAACAATATATAGCTTTGGGTGATCATTTTTCTAGGGTCATGATTTCTTTTAACCTCCAGAAAATTCTTTTAAAACGCAACTGACTACTTTTTTGTATTAAATAACCAGTACTTGCAATGTTAGAATGTTTATATGGGAAATTCCTAATTTAAAATATAATGGGTTGCAAATAATATGTGTGATTTGTAAGCGAAGCACATTGGCCTTTAAGAAGTCTTTATATACAAGGCACGTAAACAGTGCAACACAGCAATGGAAATAAAGGGCCAACGCCCTGATACACAATTTATTTTCGATTTACTAGCAAAGCAATTCAGCTTCTGATAGTAACTACATTACACAAATTTCAACTGTCAACGAATCAAGTGATACTACTTCTTAGTGCTGGCGTAGCAGTTATGCTTTCTACAGGCTATTCCCTCAGATCTCTGTGTCCTCATTTACTTACTACATATTATGTGTTTACTGCATGCTTTACATCACAAATGATTCGCAAGTGTTATCCGGATGTAGATAGGTACGTTTTTTCGTAAATTCCCTAAACGCACTCGAGAATTTCATAAACAGTGTCCTGGGATCCAGAACCTCCTCAGCCGATTCTTACACATATGGTTAGAGACAGCGTTTTATTATTTAGAACATTTTCAAAAAATAAAGTATTTAGTTTTACAGTTCGATGATAAAGAGAGCAAGACTGGATTTTGGAGGAGTTCAACTGAAGAAAGTTCTTGGCGCCCCACTCTAAGATTAATTGCAGATCTTGGGAAAAAGATAGGTTCATAGATCTGCGTCTATTATCCAGCTCGTGATTCAAGATTTGTCTGGAAAAAATGAATGTTGGAGTGAAGGGTACCATCGTCAGCGTAACTGTAAATGGGATTGGTAGTTGAAGAGAACAGGTCATTAATGTGAGGAAGAAATAGGGCTGGTGCCAAGACTGAACCTTGGGGTGCGTCAGCATTGATAGGATGGAAGTTAGATGAGTGACTATCCACCACGACAGTTATGTGTGACAAAGGTAAAGGAGATCAGCTTTGGTGGCGAAATCCAATGTCTGTCATGGATGATTTTGTATTTTCTAGACATTTTAGAATTTGCAAGTTGATCACTTTCTCCATAACTTTTCTGACAGCAGGGAGAAGAGAGATAGGTCCTTGCAACCTTTCACCGGAACAGACTGACTGCACACGAGCAGTCTTCCAGCTATCTAGGAAGATACGCTTGTCAGAGGCAACCCTTGCACAATACAATGGCATTGGCATAATATAATACTTTTAAGGTAGTTTTGAAGAAATTTCATTGTTTAATACAAATAATCACTCACAAATTATCCTATAATCATAAAACGAATTCTGCGCAAACAACAAATATTTTCTATTCACATCACAGATGACTATCAGGGTTAGATTAGGCGTGATGAGTGTAGGAAACTGAGTATTGCGCTTGAGGCCATGTTCCTTATTTTGACAGACACGTGGCTAACTGTAAACCATACGATTGATCACTGGGGTGTTAAAAATTCCGAGCAAAAAGTTAAATTTAGGAACGTAGCACGAAACAGAGACGCGTGCTTAAGACAATATCTGACGTCATTTTTCATTGATCAAATGGCTCTTTTTTAAATTGTAATAAATAATATTGACATGTAAAAATTGTTTTTACTTAAATTGTCTGTAAATAAATAAATAAAATATCATCAGCGAAATTGCCAAAAAAAAAAAAAAACAAACGAATACAAGAGAAAAATTTTGTCTACCAAATTTTATCTCGAATGGTATTCGACATGATTATTTTACGAAAAAAAAACTTTTATGTAAACAGAGTTATTTATTTAACAACAATATTTTATTGATTTTATGATTATCCCTGTTTTTTCCCAACCAATATGTTGTTCGTTTGAAGATGAACCGGTGGGTAAAAACCATGTAGGTTGTTCGAATTTGTAATATAATTGGTTCAGGTAGAGGCGAAAAAACTGCAAACTAGATGTTTTTCCATTTATTAAAACAGGTCGCTGCTATGTAATTTTTTCTGTGTAAAATACTTGAGTGAAATAGTCATAGTAATTTTTTGTTCCAAATAACATTTTTTGTGTTTGTAACGACTTGCTTGAACAATTTATACAATAAAAAAATACATGCATATTCCCTGTTAGAGTATAATTTTATTCGTATAGCTCATAACTTAAAATAAAATGAAAGCCAGAAGTAACCTCCGCAAACATTTCAAAACTAATTAGATCAGAAAGTTTATTTAGGGATGGGACTTAGGAATTAGCGATTTACCTTTTAGATAATTAACATAAGTCTGCTACTGATTGAGTTTGCTCAGGTTGGGTTCCTTTTTTGTCTGCTTTTCATCAAAATACTCTAACCTGCTACTTCTTTTAGATAAGTTTTTTTTGAAAAACTATGTTAAAATTTCGAAAAATTTTTCGATTCGAAAAAATCATGCAACAACTAAACAAAAACAGCCAGATTCCCCAACGTTGGTCCGGTCTAATTTGACAACCGAAAGTTTTAAACTGACAAGTGTAAGAATAAGACAACTAAGTTTTATACTATGAACTTATTTCTGAGCTTTTTTCGCAAATTTATCAAGAAACGGACAATTTTAGTACGTATACTCAACAATAATAGAACTAACTTCATTACAGCAACTCGTTTCAAGGTGAAAATCATTTGGAAACCAAGTAAATCGCTGAAATATCACAATAATTCATAAGTTTTTAATGACGACTTTTACAAGGACAGGACAAAAACCTGTCAAAACACAACTGATAAACTATAAGATCTTAATTTAAACCAGTACTAAATCTTAAACTTTCTTAGTTAATCTGAACGCAATTGTTTTAGTCCTGAAATGGAGAACTTTTCTGGAAAAAATTGTTACTCAGTAATTGTAAGGTCAGTGGTCGAATAAAGCTCGCTAAGTCACACAGTGTTTTTAAAAACTATATTATAAGAAATATAGATATATAGATATTATTATAGTAACGAGTGTGACATTTTGGTCATTGCCCTCAACATATTTTATGTGAACCCATCAAATGTGGTATTAAATAGACGGTAATCGCCGCACTGTTTACACCGTGGTCCGTTAAGCCAGCTTAGATTCGATCCTCGTTTAGTCTGTGACAGTAGTTGAGTAGGTTATAACCTAAGAGCGTCTCAGGTTTAAGCCGGCTTAGACTACGGGGCGAATGATCATGTGTGACAAGAAATCTGAACAACCAAAAAATATTCTCGAACTTTTCAGAACACTTTGGACATTAATTTGTTGTGAAGATTTTTTGAAAACTGGGATTTACTAGTGTGTGTTTGATAATTTCTGAATATTTTTCCTTTCTCAGGTGTTTTGGTTTTTTTTTAATTTCCTAGTATTAGTGGAAATAGGGAAGTGATTGTATGCAATAAACTAATTAAATAATTTTTAAGATAACTTACTTTGGTTTCCGTTGCAATAATATATCGTGTTTAAATCACCGTAAGTGTCATACTGCCTTTTTATGAGATTAAATGATTGTTATCGTAAATAAATATTAGAAGTCGTTTTCAACGAGAAACACAGTTGACAAGCCTTGAACACTCAGTGGTAAGATATTAATTTTCATTTTTCAATATAGAGCTGGCGCCTGCTTCAAGAATTTAGATTAGTGTTATAAAAAACTTACTCGTAACGTCCACTGACACACATTTTGTTGTAGACAATATTGTTTTACAGTAGATATGAGAATATTACAAGTTATTTTTGAAGGGACAAATAAAATCGTACGTAGACTTTTTAACTTTCAAAAACATACGTACAGTTGCGGACGAAAAATCCCGAACACTTTCTGTCATATTTATGAAATTTGAAAAATTTGGCTTTTTTACCTTTGTGGCCACTTAGGTATATAATCTGGTAAAAGTCGTCATTTTTAGATAAATGGTCCATTTCGTCTAGCCTGTTTTGTTAATAGATTTATTGCAAAAGCAAATAAATCCATTCAGTTCTAACATTCATCCACTCAAAAATAATTAATTATTTAGTATATTTTGTTTGAAAATATATTAGAAACAGGAAGAAAAGTGTGAGTAAACTTATATTTTAGCGTTTGAGCATGATGCAGATTATAGTTGTTTCATATTTCTTCTATTTTGTTCCATAAGTCATCACTATTTTCTGGATGGAGATCATGTGTTTTATTAATTTTTTTACAATGTAGCCCCAAACATTTTCGATCCGATTTTCATCACGACATTTTCAGGGCCAAGGTATTAAACGAATACGGTTTTCCCGCGCCCAATACAAAGTCCTTCTTGCCGTGTGGACAGGGCAGTTGTCATGTTGATCAATAAAATTTCTTCGAGGAAAAATATTGTTCGCTGAAGGCAGCGTAACGGTTTCTAATATATGTCTATATAGTTCAGCTGTAATTCTGCCATCTGCCAAGCCCTCTTGAGGTCACGTATTCCCATACATTAACTGAAAATCTACCACTTTTAACCCTTTATGAGTATTTTTCTTCAAATCTGGTATTTGCAGGTCGGCCAACTCTTACCGCTTACTTGCCCACTGTAATAGGATTGAAAGGTCTTTTCATCTCCATAAAAACATTTTTCGAATACCCCAACCCTTCCTGTAAATACTGCAAAGCAGATCCCACCCAGTGCTCTTTATTGTTAGTAGTTGAAAATAATTTATTAACAGCAGCACGATTTCATAAATTATAGATATTTTTTACGCAGAGTCTTGCAACCGCTGTTTGGAATGGATAGTTCTCTAAAAAAGTTACCAAGTTATTATCCTGTTGTTCATTTGATATCCTCTTCCTTCCACTTTCAGGCATTCTATTTAGAGATTATTTTCCCATTTCTGTTTCAATTTTTAGAACATACTTTTTGGTAAACCGATTTCTTCCGATATTCTCCTCACTGCGCGACCCTCTTCAAATAAGATCATTAACCATGCTGTTTGTTGTTGGTTTAGTCTGTTCATTTTATCAGAAATCAAAGTGACAAATATTTTTAATATTATTGACATTTATTATCACTCGATGACAACCTTTAGGTAAAATTCAGGTGACCCGAGGAATAGAAAATTAAATTACATTCGAAAAAATGTGTCCGAGATTTTTCGACCGCAACCGTACTTTTAACTTGACAAGAGATGCACAAGTTTTAAACTGACTTACTTATCATTACTATTTACAATAAAATATTATTGTAGCACTTTTTGGTCAACAAGTTTTGCAACAGCATAAGTAGTATTTTTTTCTTTATACGGGCTAATTATAATTGCATACTAACAAGGAGATTACCTTCTAAAACTGAGCTGTTGACTTTTTTTAAAATTCTAATGAACCAACTCGTGGTCATAATGTAATACTCCAACTTGAGCGCCTTTGGGGAGATCCCCCTGGCTGTCTATATTCCGCTCCTGGCCCCAAGTTCAAAAATCTGTCTTAAAATAAAATTTTAAAGCTTATATCAATACAGCTAAACTTTAATTGCAGAAATTCGTACGCAGCCTTAGGGGCCCAATAGAGACAGAATTTAGCTTTCAGCATAAAGATCAATGGTTCAGATCTCGCCGCCGGAAAATATTGGATCGCCAACAATTTGCGGGTTAATGTAGGGCCTCCACAAAATACCAAAACGGTTTAAATCACATTAGCAAATAGTTTTAATTTAAAGCTATTGGCTACATAGGGTATATTTACAATATCAGAATAGACACCGTAGTGTGTGCGTAAATAGCAACAGATTATTGTACACACTAGCTGGGTTTGGCACGCGCACGTTTTTAAATATTGACACTCCAAACAGAATTTTAGCGTTGGAGTATTAACATTTCGAGCAAAAAGTGCAGGTCCGTGCTCGTTCGAGTATTTTAATTCGGGCTAAATGGAGACATCTCAAAGGATCTATTTCTGAGAAAGAAGTTTCGGAACGAGCTTGCTCAGTGCAACTTGCTTTCCCAACCCGTAATGCGCCATAGGTCTGTATAAAGAAAAAATACTACTTGTACAATTGCAAAACATTTTTTGCTTTGGTTAAATTTTCGAATGTCGAGAGCCCTTGGGTTTTTTTATCCATCGTCATTTAAAGAAAACAAAACAAAAGCATTTGGACGAAGCTATTATATAAAAACCGGATATAATACGGAAATAAGTTGTTGCGAAAACTTGCTACAGACAATACTATGAAAAATTTTGCTTTGATGATCTTTTAATCCTTTATTGGTACAATTAGGATCCTTCGAGTCTCATAGTGGTTTATAACTACCATCTAGTTCAATAAGTTTCCGACACTGTTCTTTGTCCATCAAGACCATCAAGACCACGTTTTAGACTGCTACACCACGAGGCAATACTATAAAAATGAATCGTCCAGAGTGGCCGATCGAGCTTGACCGAGGCGTCTTTGAGCATAACAAAATACCTCAGGCCGAGGATGCCGCAGACAAGACACTCAGCAAGCGAGGCAAGTATGGCAGAAACAGTGCATATTTCCTTTGAACGTGTGATCGAAGAAAAGTAAGCACAAGGAAATTTAGCAGAATATCTTATTCTTTTAGAAGATTAGTAGGAAAATAGGAATGTTAAGAATAAAGAATAGTTCATATCTAACAAGAATTGTAGAATTATATTATTTTTGCACTAGTCAAACAATACAAGGTGATTATTGGGTTATTTGGTATATTATTGAAATTGAAATGACACATTTGTGGTAAAATGCACATTACCTATAAATGAACTTTATTTTGCTTACATTTGTTATACCGTGCATACTCGTACCAAGGTAGGTACCGACTAAGTAAGTATTAGGATAAATTAGATGCCCATCTGTAATATACGTGTATATTGTTTTATTTTAAAATATTGAGGAAAGGATTTTTCTTTAAATTTTTTGTATTTGAATGAAAAATTTTGCCAAAGTAACCCCTATTTTATCAAAAATGTTACCAAAAACGAGACTTCCATAGCAGATTGTGTGATTAGTTTAATTCATCGTTAAGTTCTCTGATCGTTAAAACCAAATGAAAAGTAAACAACTCCGTGGTTTTGTAGTGGCAATTGTCAGTTTGGTTCTTGATTAGCTAAAAATTTTCGCAGTTGCTAAAAGAAAAAAAATTAACGCTCTTTTAAACTGAGAATCTTTTGTTTTTAACGATGAATTAGAATTTAACGCTTGATTAAAAGTTTTCTGCAAGCGGCTGTAAGTATTTTAAGTGAATCGGGCTGTAAGTATTTTAAGTGAATCGCCTGATCTGTTTTAGCACAACTAATAAGTTTAGTACACGTATTTAAAAATTTTACCGGTTTATACGACATCACTTACATATTTCACTCTCTGACATAGTGCTGTTTAAGTACAAAATTAGTAGTATGTAAGTGCTGCATATTTGTGAAAAATATGTGAGATCTTATTTAAAAATAAAATTTATCCCACATTTTTATTAGCATCAAAACCAATTTTTGCATTTGCCCTTTTAAACTATTAAACCAGTTCTAAATTGTAATCTCTTTGGTCAAATGTAAACCAGTGTCAGGCTTTATGGTTAGTATTGGAAACAGTATCTGATATTTATTTTTGTATACCACTTGAAAGTTAAAATTATTAATTTACCCCTGTTGCGTTGGTGTGTAAAATTTGATATGGGTCATGATTTTTAAACATCGAACCAAAATATTAAATAATATTTAGAACTGAAATTCATAAAACGTTCGTTTTAATTTTGAATTGGCATCATATATTTTGCTGCATTCTTTATTCGATTTAGACAAATTGATTTTTGGAATTATATTTGACATGCTATTAAAATTTAAAGTTAAAATAAAATATAAAAAAATCGTGTAGTTGATTTTAAATAGATTTTCAGAATAAAATATATAAATTTAATTTAAAAAAAAATTATATCATATTTGAATCAAAATAATTTGCCAGTGCGTTCCAGGGGACCGGGCAGCATATTTACAGATGCTAGCGTGTGTTGACACCAGGGTGTTGAAATCAGTGAGGGTTTGGAAAAACAGTACATTTACAAATGCTAACAGATTTGGGCACCAGAGGCGATCAGAGTGTTGAAACCAGTGAGCGTTTGTAGTGGGCATACATTTACAGATTCTAACTGATGTTGACACCGGTGTTAAATTGACACTATAATAATATTTAATTCTGCAATCAGAGATTCAACTTTTAAAACTATTGGGAGGATTTTGTTATTATTAAAAGCAATTCCAAAATAAGATGACTTCATGTCCCGCAGTTTTAATGTTTTTGATGTGAGTTTGTGAGTGTTTTGATGGAGACACCGTGTTGCTAAATTTACAAGTAGTTTTTCCCACAAATTTTTATATCAGCTTTAAAAAGTGTATTGGCAACGGGTTAGGGCTCTCTTACTATTTAATTATTTTTTGTGAAATTTAGGCATTAAAGCTGTTCTTAGAAATAATATAATTTCTTCTTGTGGCCATAGAGTTGTAAAATACGTTCTCGGACAGGTTTGTTCAGTTTTAGGTTTCATCAGTATCTTTTTTAAATTTTTTATCTTTGCCGAGTTTTTTACTGCGACTGCGCGATTCGTATTGGTATAAAATTTTGGCAGCACCGCATGCACCTGACATTTTATTAAAAAGATACTGATGAAACCTAAAACTGAGCAAACCTGTCCGAGCGTATTTCACAACTGACTTTATTATGCAATTTTAATTTCTGCACCTTGTAGGGCCGATCTGGGTTAGCTTTTATTTCTTATTCATCTTAACATCTCACAAAACCAGCCTAATGCTAAAGGGCATGGATCTGCTCATTAACCTAATATTTTATTTTTATTTTGTTCGTTTTCTTTAATAAATACTTTTTTCAATCTTCCAACAACGTTTTATTGTTATTTTCCGTACAGGTACAATCATGGAAAAAGGTTATCTACTGCGCAGGTTATCTACCGCTCACTGGTTTCAACACTCTGATCGCCTCTGGTGTCCAAATCTGTTAGCATTTGTAAATGTACTGTTTTTCCAAACCCTCACTGATTTCAACACCCTGGTGTCAACACACGCTAGCATCTGTAAATATGCGTCCGGGCAAAACATAGCATACAACCGCATACTCCATCTTAAATAATTTCCCTGTAACGATCATGTAATTTATTTGAGAACTTCCAACATGTATTTAAGAAAT
This sequence comes from Philopedon plagiatum, assembly GCA_963971165.1. NCBI lineage: Eukaryota > Metazoa > Arthropoda > Insecta > Coleoptera > Curculionidae > Philopedon > Philopedon plagiatum. The sequence goes on along the minus strand of OZ020192.1, from coordinate 85,988,199 downwards.
TTTACAAAAAAGTAATCACAAATTGTTTTTAAATAGAAGAACACGGGCAGTACTGAAATAGTGTAACGCTATTAAAGACAAATATTTCGCATTTTAAAGTAGGTAGTAAATTTTTGTTTAACATTTCAAATGCCAAGTTAATAAAATAATTTCAAGTTTTTTGTCATCAACTTTTCAAAAATTTCGACAACAATAATCGTGAGAGACAATTTTCTGTGTTGTGGATAAGAGCTTCGGTGTTAGGTACGCATCTTATGGTGCCCAAAGTTTCCCAGCGACCCTGGAGAGACTACTGTTAACTTGGTGCATGATCGTTTTTGTTGGCTAACATTGAGCACACGCGTGTTTTCGCAATGAATAGACCTTGTCTGAATAAATCATTAATTTATGATGGCAATGACGGCAAACAAGCATTTTAAAATAAAACCATATTATAAAATATATTTTAACATTTGTGTTTATGTATGTATTTAATCAACTGTTACCATTTAATAACGCTGCGTTGTGAGATAGTATTTGTTCATAGTTTATTACAAATAAAAGTTTTACCTTTTATTATTTGTTTTAGTATAATTTAACTATATTAGTATTTAGATTAAATTATACATAATTAATATTTTTGATAAAATGAATGAAAACGCTTTGGTTTTCGGGCTGTCATTTAACCTTACAAGAGCTTTCGACACTCTAAGTGTTGATATTGTTTCGAAAAAATAGGATCGCAGAATGTTGGTCAGGGTCGACGATTTTATTTCCGACAATTTTAAGTTAAACATGGGTGCGCCCCAGGGCAGTGTGAGCGGTCCCTTGATGTTTCTTTTATTTATATATGACGCTACAGAGTATATTAACTAATTAAAGGTTTTTCTATACGCGGATGATATTTTTTTCATTGTTAGCGATATTAATACTATTGAGGTATATTGAAAAGGTGCATATGTACTTACCGTTCAAGATCCTTGGGGAACATAAACACACTTATTTTTTGTCCTTCTTGGATACTGCATCCGCGAAAGACACAACAATTTCCAGGTATATTTTTGCACGACACAATATAATGGCAAATAAACGCTTAAAAACTTTCATAACACAGATAATAGCACTGCCGACAAAAGCTCGTCATCGACTACCTGACTAACCTAGGGGGTCGAACCACTGACAGTAAACAGCTCTTACCCCTCACTCCATTTGTTTTTGGCGGGAACGCGATTGTCGCTTCTCATTAATGGTTCTTATTCTCGGCTTATATTTCGTTACTTCTGTACTTGTAAGACAACCATTTTTGGTTGTTTATGCTTAAAGTGGTGAGAGATTGGATATAAATGTAAGATAATAATGTTTTGTTTTGTATGTGTTGGTAACACTGTTTTTAGTTATTCGAGTAGTTGATTATGAAAATGATTTTCGTCGAAACATTTGAAGTATTTTGTGTAAAATAAAACAAAATAAAACCCGTTAATATCTAACAGTTAAAATATCAGATATTTGACACATCCTGTTACAACCGTGTTTATAGCAAATGCGCTTTTTTATAATCCGTATTTATCATAAACTATATAAATTCTATAATGAACAAAGCTTATGCCAAGTAATTGTTTTCAGCGCAGATCAACTCACATATTATCAGACATTCAAACGGATAAAAAGTTTTGGATACATCGACTGAAAATTCGGATATGTAATGACATCAAACTGGAAGCGGGGTCTATGAAATAATGTAATGAATGGTACATCTAAAATAATGTGGTAATAAACTTTGTACCCCGTATTAGAAACTATCCTCATAATAAACGACTTTCCCTTACAGTTTGTGACACAATGACCTTCCACTAAAAGTTTATAGGGAAGGTCTAAAAGTTTTCTTGTCGTAATAAATAAGTTTTAATATTATACCGAACGGCCGAAATACTAAACAAACTTGCGGTTTTAAAATTTTTATTCACTGACAATAACTTTCTATTTCTGTCAGTGTCAGAGTAGTCACGCTACTGACAACAAATTAATGCGTTTCTAACATCGAACTAAAAATCAACAACTGATTGCTGCTGATTTTGGGGAATTCAAGCAATGCATATTTACTAACTGTACAACCACTATTTTAGAGCTTAAAATTTTTACAATTAGATACAAATGAGGAAGTCAGAAAAAAAGTCGTAACCCTTTTTTTTGCTGCGCTGAAATTTGGTTAAAAATCATTCGGTTATTCAACCTTTAAAAACGGTGTTACCCGAAATCGCCACTATAATTACTTGCCCTTAAATTGGCAGCCCAAAATCGCCACGGCTTACAGAGTTACCCGGACACCTATAGCCCAAAATCGCCATGAGCCTTTTATTTATAAGATAATAGTATATATATTTAATAACTTTATAGTTCATAATAAATTATTTGCCATAGATACAATTTTACAAAATAAAACTACATACAGAAGCAGTGAGAGAGAGAGATAGAGAGAGAGAGAGAGAGAGATACTGCACATGTGTGAAGGTATAGTCAAAGATATTCCTTCCTCACTGATGGAAACAATCTGAAAGAATGCTTAGCAAACAACAGCTAGAAATATACTGAATTAAACATTTAATTTATTCAGAAGATAAGAGTAGTGGCGATTTTGGGCTATACCCTCTGCAGGTAAAATGTTTGACAATACATTAACAAGGGGTTCGTGGCGATTTTAGGATGTAGCCTTTAAAAAATAGGGATTAAATAAAATATCAATTTCAAGCATTTGAAAATAAATCGGTAATCAAGTTTCCTTTACGCCTAAAATAGACTTACATTAGTGACCTTATTCCTTTTCTAATTATTTTTAATTTCTAAATTTTCTAGAACAAAGATTATTATAATTTCAATTCTGCGAAGGCTAAAAAGTAAAACTTACAGCCTACTTACAGTAAGATATCTCGTTAAATCTAAATATAGAAATCCATCGTTGTAGAATTTTCTTACGTAGGCGAACACAATAATTTTTTTTCAGTACAGTTGAGCCTATATTTAGCCACCTGGTAGGCCCGCTAGGCCCACGGGTGTACTAAAGTCATATTCTTTCGTTTAGATTTATGCATATTTGCATATTCTTTTTTAAATCCATAAATGGTGTATGTGTCATTTTTGTTTTTGTCTCAGTGAACCATTTTGATAGTTTTAATAACAGGTCCACTAAAATTTTAGTTAAAATAGCACTGGATATAACAGTGATTAGTAATGTAACGAATGTGTAACGGAAACTGAAAGGGCAGTCGCGTAGGCAAAGGGAGGCGGTCGCCCCCCGCCCTCTACTGGTCCTACTGGTCGGTGCCCACCAGCCCATGTAATCGGCAGTTTATTCTAAATTTAACGTTAAATCCTATATATATATATATATATATATATATATATATATATATATATATATATACATATATATATATAAGGTAAAGAAATAGCGACAGTACCAGTTATGAAAGCGATGGAATTATTGGGGAAGCTGTCTGTAAGGTAGTGCTAGACACGTGTTTCGTGCTTATTAGCACTCGTCAGTAGCACATAACCAAGTTAATAGGTGGGAAACTTGGACGTTAAGAAAAAAAAGAAGAAAAAAGAAAAACACAAAGAGTTCACAGACCAGGGACCTGCCAACTCATTTGTGGTATTTTGTCAGGAGACCCAGAGTTTATTTATATATATATATATATATATATATATATATATATATATATATATATATATATACAAGTATGCGTAGAAGCATGAGATAAATAAAAATAAATTTAACAAAGCTCTTAAAATGAAAAGTACTTTTAAAGGAAACAAATATAATTTAGTTATTAGTAGATATTTTACACTCCGTTATTTCAGTATTAATGTATGGGAATCCGGAAAATGGAATATGGCGCCGCAAGTAGGCCTTCTGTCATATTTTGAGCAAGTCAATGCAGAGCGTATAATGGAGTGAGTACTGGAGGGGGGGATTTTTGTTCAATAGTATAAATTATAATATCTAGTTTTTTATTTCAAAATATAATTATTTTTATTAAAAAGATTCTTACCTTTTAACCGGCAAAAGGCAATCAGTGTGACAAATTTTATAATTGAACAAAAGTTTTAAAAGCTTTGTATTTTTAAAAAATCGGGATTGCCGCCTCACATTTTTTTTTTCAAAATCGTTTATTAAATCGTTCAGCTTCCAACTTCTTGCTGTTCTATGCTTACTTATAAGACAGACATTTGATAGTCTCTCTTTCGCAATCGTACTATGTAAACAGTTTTTTATTATTTTCAGTTTAGAAAAATATCTTTTAGCCATTGCCACAGTAACTGGTAAGGTTATAAACAACACAATGGCATTACATACATTAGGTAAATTTGATGCTGTGCATTTGTTTTTAAGTACTAAAAATTTCCCAGTTTAATTATTTTGCATAAATACTGATTTGAGCTGGAAATTCAGGGGATTAGTCATTACTATAGCATTCTTCAAGAGCACAGGCTTTATTATAGAGTTCAATATCAGCAGCAGTTGTAATATTTTTTGGGGAAAGAAAATTGAATTTTTCGTATGGGCTATTCATGCTCTCAAAACGATTCTTTATCTGAGTTACAATAATATCAATACTTGCTTTTTATACATCAACCTCAATTAGTCGTTCATCAGTATAGGTTCCTCGAAAACTCTCTTAACCTTTCTGTGTCTCTTTTTCTCGAATTCTGGAGTGACTTCTCAATTTCGAGTCAAAGCTCTCGACGCGCTTTAATGTTTTCAAAACTATCATGAAGGTTTCTAGGAGAAGTTCAACTAGAATTTAACATTGTTTTGGCGATTTTCAAATCTATTTCAACAAATTGTAATGTATGATGTTAAAACTACACACTGAAAAATCAGTAAAAATACAAATTCAAATTTCTTCATGTGTTTTTTAATGGCGAGTGCTTTTTGAGACAACTATTTTAAAAATCATTCAGAATTATAGACATTTATTAATTAATACTGTGGTTGGTGTTGACCGTCCTAGCTATGAGAGGTTTGCGGAGGTGTACTTTACGCCGTTGACGGCGCCCATAAATAATTTCGCCCCCTCCGCCCCTAGAGTCAGGCTGCGACACTGCGAAGCGGTGACATATCAGGAGCCAACATGGTAGTTGGCCTGACTACTCAAGAAAGAGAATATATTTTTTACAAACTTCGTTGTGAAAATGTCGAAGTAGGAACAGAAACTGACATCTACAAAAATGTAAAACTTCCGCATTTACAGGAGTAGAAGCGCATGGGTCTGTTACATCATTAAAATATAATATAGGCTTCAAAAAGATGAAACTATATCCAATCAGACCTGTTTTTAGACAAATACGATAAAGTCTTTTTCAACCATAAGTTAGATCCTTTAGTCATAGTGACCAATAATAATTAGCAATGGAGTTTCCTTTATTAATAAAATAGTTCTCTTCTGTCACTAGTATTTCCAAATATGTACATGTACAAACGTACATAAAATATCGAAATCTAGGTAATACAATGAAGAGAAGTAGAATCCAAGCTCTTGCTGAAATAAAAATCCAAGCAAAAACAAACGGAATACAAATATCGATGCTACCGAGCTAGTAAACGAGTTAAAAAGATTTTTTAACAGCTATAATGATGATCCTGAAAATTAAACACATGTTATGCCTTTTCAACAAACCTAAAAAATAGGCTTAGCATATCCGTTTCCACTGGATTTAACAGATTTGTTTGTGTAAATCCTATAAGATTGTTATCTTTCTGCTACGATAAAAGCTGGGCCAGGCCATTGTCACTTCTCCCTTTAGGAAAATGTATTTTATCTAGCTTTATTATCGCGAATGTTACTTTTTAAACCTTGAAATTTGTCAGTAAGTTTTCCTTTAGTTCACAAGTGACAAATAAGGCTTTCTTACTCTGTAACAATAATAGCCGTAAGTAAATACTAGACATTGTCTTACTAAATATTATACAATCTCTAAAACTATTTTAATCTTTTCATATAAAACTATTTTAATATAACAGATTTTGTTAATTTGCTCCAGCTGCTTATATCTTTTGTTCGCCGTCTGCAATTGCTTGAGTTTGCTTGGGTTTTATTCCCGCAGTAATTAGACAATTACTACTTATTATCTGCTTATATTTTTGTTCACCATCATCAACTGCTAATTATCTGCAGCAATAAAAAAAATTGCTAGTAATTATCTACGTAGTCCTAAAAACAATTTTTGTTTCCAAACAGTCAATACTCAAAATTAAATAGGCAACGAGTCAAGCCGAATGTTAGTAGCTGAGCATGCGTTCAAAAGAATGCCCTAACTCAAATGTTGGAGGGTTAAGAGTGCGTCACAGTTTTTGTAGCCAGGTTATAAACAGACACCCTCCAAGATGACATTTCGACACGGCTTTCAACTTCTTTCAAAAACAAAAGTAAGTGACATCAGAAATCAAAACATCAACTGAGCTGCTTGCTGAGTCACATACTAAAATTTCAAAGACACATTTACAATTTATTTTAGCTTTATAAACATTTTTTAAAAATAAGGTGTATACGATAGTTGACGGCTAAAATAAAAAGTCTTCAGTTAATATTTAGATATAAAATTTGAGGAGCAATAATACATGATTAATTTACTTTACAATCAAAAAGGTGAAATAAAAACCAGATAAGGCTATGTTAAAAATATCTTAGTCGCGATGAGTATAACCAACGTAAAGTAATATATGTGAACTTAAAGTTGAAAAACCAACCAAACAAAATATTAAGCGCAATATAACGCAAAGTTGTTAAGTAACGTAACAATAAAAAGAAATAAAGTTACATATCATCAAGCGAAACGCAAGTTAGGTGATCACAGCTACTTAAGTAGCTAAAAGACACTATAGTTGAATACAAAAAAACATAATCAAAAGTTTCATAAGTGATGAAAAAGGGCGACAGGGATCAGCTAACTAACTAGAGTAAATACATTAAGTCAAAATATATTCATTACAGTCAAGTTACCACAAAAAAAAATTAAGTTCGATCGTTAAAAAAAAGATAGTAGTGTTACCTGAATAAAAGCTGTTGTCCTCAAATGACGGTATCCTATGCCAAAGCTGTGACCGCCTAGGAGAGTTAATCACCACTGTGGACGGCACACTAGCTGACTAGACTCGAGGAACAAGTCAAGACTTCCTGTTCAGGCAAAAGAACTAGTTCCGCTGTATCAGCTAAAAGATGTTGTTTAGTTGTCCCAACGAAAAGAATGACTCGTCTGCCATCCAGCGAAAATAACCTCAAGGTTATTAAACGGGTCTAGCGAACGGCAGCCATGATTAATTTAAATCGCAGGAACTGGTTTTCTTCCAAAGATAAACGTTAACCATCGAAGGTAACTAAACCAAAGGAAAGGAATAAAAATATTTGGAGCCACACCCAAGATCCCAAGTAATGCTTTAAAAGCCTAATTTGATGTTGGCTTCTACTGCATCAGGCTAAAACCGATAGGAAAATGCAACAGAAGACTCCCCAAGTCAATACAATGCGACTTCGTTAAACTTACCTAATCCAAGGGTTGATAATAAAGATACAGGGTGTCAGCTTTTTGATTTTGATTTGGATTTTTTCGAATAATTTCTGAATAAATCCAGATAACGTCGCGAAATTAGGGATTCGAGGGCTTCTTGGGGCGAGAAATGCAAATTCATCCATAGCTTCTATCTCACCAGTAGAGAGCGCCACCTTGGCACATCGCGCTTCTTTGAAATAACAGAACTTTTTTGCGGCGTATTGTATCGATTTTACAATATCCCTAATTTCGTGCCGTTATCTGGATTTATTCAGAAATTATTTGAAAAAATCGAAAACAAAATCAAAATTCTGATACCCTGTATCTTGGTTATTATTGGATTGGGCAAGTTTAACAAAATTGCATTGTTTTGACCTGGGGAGTCTGCTATTGCAGGTTGCACTATGTAACATTACATACATTGCATAGGAAATTTCAAATGCGATTATCTCGAAAACGGTTACTTCCAGCGACTTTAATAAAGTATATCGTTTTGATGCAGAAGAAGTAGTATAATCGATTTTTTAATAGTGACATCGATATACAAAGCTTTAAAAGAGTTACGTCATTTAAAAGAACTGCGGTATGCGGTAGGAGGCGCCCTCTACTAGTGACATCAAAAGTATGGACAAAGTTGAATTCCTCGCCTCAAAGAAACTCCAAGTCACGAATTTCGTGCCGCTATGTCCTTTTGTTGGGAAATTATTGTAAAAAATCGAAAACAAAATTAAAATTTTGATACCCCATATCTTAGTTATTATCAACTTTGAGATTAGGCAAGTTTGAACAAATCCCACTATTTTGACATAAAGAATCTGCTATTGCTCTGTGTACTATTACTTATAGACCACCCTGTATATGAGACATTTTTGTAGACGAAACTATGTTGTATTTCATTTCCCAACAAAAACTCTTCATCTGCATTTATTATTTGTCCGTAAAATGTAACACTGTATTTAGTTTTATAAGATTTACTTAATTTTCACTAACTCTTAAAAAGATAAATAACCTCCCAAGTTAAAGAGGACATCGCATGAATCCATAAGAGCGTAAAATATTGCGCCCTAAATTTTCCAGATTAAACCAATTTAAACCGCCACTTAGTACACTCGATTTATCGGTAATTTACGTCCAAGCCGGTACATAATTTTCCATAATTATATTTTAAAAAATCCTTTTACCAAAATTGGCATTTAGGATGATTTACTTTAATGTATTAAAAAGCAGCTGGATCAATTACTGGGAGTATTAACGTCAATTTGAAATCTAACGATTTTTTCAATATAATATCATCATGATTATTATATTAAGCGACACTATTACAAAGAAATTGGCCTATAATTATCTTAATATAGAATACAACATGCAAACATAATTATTAAAATGACACTAAATAGCATAAAAAATTGATGCTGTTTCGGGTTTTTACATTTTTGTAGTAGTACAAAAGTTTCCTTTCTAAAAACTTTTAACCGTAAGATTCACTATGGCTAAGACCAGTCCAAGTTGACAATGGAGGATTTAACTTGACAAATGTATGATAATACAACTAGGTTTTATATTATAGTTTATGATGAAAAAGGCAATTTCTATATTTTATACAATTATAGAATTAAATATATCTTAGCAGCAAGTTCTAAGAAAAAATCAAAAAAGCAAATTCCTGAAATATTAGAATAACACATAAGTTGTTAATGACGACTTATTAACAGTAGCAGGACATAAACTTGAGCAAAACCTAATTAACCAATTTAACAAGCAGACTTTAGTTTAAACTAGTACTAAAACATATATTTTTATTTTATCCTGGTGTTAAGTTATGGAAGGAATTGCCATGACCTTATATACCCTTAAATCATGTTTTTTCCTAGGATCACATTAAAGATCGAAGACTCCAATTTAACGAAAAAACTGACCACGACGCATTCTGACTTCTCAGATTCAGCTACAACCCGAGATTCGTATCCCGGCACTTTCAAAAATGCTTATAACACGTTTTGGGACATGATACAATAAAAGGAAGATATGATGCCAAACCGTGTCAAACTCGTCCGGGTTCGCGCATGACGTCACGCTGTGGGTTATTTTTGAAATTTATAACGCGCAATATAGAGTTTACATTAGTTAAAGGCGTTTTTATATAAAGTCTATTGGCAATACTCTTTGCCTCCTGCCTATAATGTAAATTTTAAAGCATGTAAATAAAGGGAAAATAATATATTTGGTAAATTGCCTGCCGATTGCTTTCTATGTATTTATTTAGGTGAAAAGGAAAGGTAAATAATTTTATAAAATAAAACTTATTTCTCTTCTTCTTCTTTTTACAATAATTAATGTTACACTATAATATTATAAATCACTTTTTACGATCAAACGATAGTAGCTACAATAAAAACGGTCAAACCATAGCAATACAATAATAAACAGAAACGCTGTTACCTTCTTAAGTTCAAAGACGGAATGCGGAATGGCTGAATGTCCGTTGTTCTTCCCCGAAACCCGATACGGACGGACGGAGCCTAACGGATGATGCCATGTTACCAAATTTTATTATTATTTTTATTCTCGCAATTAAACATTAAGTTGTTTGATTTGTAAAGGCAAAACAGAGAGAGAAGGAAAAAATTCAAAAAATCTATTCCCCTAACATAATTTTAAAGAAAGAAACCATTTTTATAGAGAATAAGCATCATAATATGATTCTGATATGAATGAACATAAATTTAAGATGTTCTTGGATTATAAATGGTAAAACATTGTCAGGTGCTTATCGTAGCTTAAAGATTTTATTTTTCGTTGATAATAATGAAAATATTTTTATTACAGAGTATTTTAAAATTTATAAAATAGTTTATGTGCAATAAAACAAAAGAGGGTGATTGGGTATAATTTTTCTGTTTCACAATACTTGTCACAGCTCAATTTTGTCACACTGTTTTTTTCTAATTACTTTTGCTAAACAATTCGTAATTACACTCACTTCACTAATTGCACTCTTTTTGGCCGAAATACTTTTCAGCATACTTTTCTAAATTTTTTAGTCGGGGTTATATCAAGTTTTTACAGGGTCCGTCGATTCGCTTTAGCCCAGCCCTACTGTGAGCAGGACCTTATGTGATCCATTTGGCTACTGGAGTACAGAAGGCTTGGTAGTAGAGTGCACGAGTAGTTCTAGAGCGCGTTTTTGACGCCGCGAGTTGGCAAAACGATTATCAGTGCTGACAAGCACCGGATTTCGAACATCCCTGGATTTTTTTTATCGTTTTTTTTTTATTTATGAGTGCATCTTGCTTAACACTTTTACTTTTAATTTGACGATCAGAGGTAACTGGTTTGAGGCTAAAGCCGCTTTGGGGGCACTTTATGGATCGAGTCTGAGTAGGAAAATTTTAGTTTCTATTATGAGATTAATTTACTTTAATGTGGGGATATATTAGCCCTCGATATCGATGCCAAAAAGCCAGCTGCATGGCACCGAATACCTAGGATAGAAGGGATTTTTCGGGCGGAGCCGAAATTCCCCGAAGAACATTTTTTTCTGGTTGGGACCAAAATTCCTCGAAGAACTTTTTTCCGCGCAAACAAATTTTCCGCGGGGCTAGATCTTGATGAACAGAATTTTGATGGGAATAAGTCTCTCCAAAGAATTTTCTTTCCGGCTGGGACAATTTTCCTTGAATGGCTATTGTCAGGACAGCCAAACTTTTTATAAATATATGTAGATTAGGATTATGAGTGCTTCAATTGTTTGATTTAACTCACTTCGCATTACATATTATTAATTTTCTTTTAATGTGACTAACAAGCAACCAAATTATAAAAGTTAATGTACAGGGTGGGCAAATAAGCGAGGTAAGCGGCTGTATCTCAGAAACTAATGATCGTGGAGAGTTACGGTAAAAAATTTTATAGGTAAAGTGGGCAAGGGAAACTGCTGGAAATTATTTTCAAGTTTCCAAGATGGCCGCCAGTGGGCGTTTCCGCCATCTTGAATTACATAAAGCTACGTTTGTCGCGATTTTCCCCAATGAATGTAACAAAAAAGTATTTGCGTTTTAATGCTAACTTAAAGTCGAACATTTTTTGTAAAAACAATTTTTCTCTATCTTTCGAAATAAAGTGGTGGGGGGTATTTGAATGTTGTTTTAAATAAATGCCTGTAACTTCGAAACGGCTTAATGGATTTGGATAAATTTGGTATCATTGGAAAGAGCATTTCTTGGGCTTTTAGGTTTCTCGTAATCATGACAGTTGTGACCTACACGACCGCCGATAGAGGACGTTATTCGATATTATAACCAAAATATTGGATTTTCTCAAAAAATTTAAATGCGATGATATGACTTTTTTACACTAGAAAATAGACAAATGACCAACCAATAAGCCTGCGCAAACCGCATCTTAATATCTTTTTCCTAACTCAAATTATTAAAAAAAAATACTAAACCAGGAAAATTCATATATCCCCATTTAAAAATGCATCGGTTCCTTTCGATAAGAAGGCAAGTAGTAGGCCATGGAAATAAAAGACAAACTCCTCTCAAAACTATTCACAAGAAATATCGGTTTATTTAGTGCTGTGATTTTAAGTCACACGTTTTCGTATTTATAAGAGATTTCCCTTTTAAATAAAGTTGTGGTCCTGGAAAGGACCGATTTTGAAAAACGATTAATGCCTTCTGTGTTCAAATTGCCTTCCGTCATATTCCACACATTGTTCCAGTCTTTCTTGAGTCGACAGAACCGCAGCCTCGATTTCTGCCGCTGATATTTGACGAATTGAGTTTCGAATTCTGTTTTCCATATCCATTCGTGTTGTTGGTGGAGTTTGATAAACAATATCTTTTAAGCGTCCCCACAAGTAAAAATCAAGACATGTCAAGTCGGGAGATCTTGCCGGCCAAGGAAATAGGCTTCCCCTTCCTATCCAGCGTTCTCGAAAGGTCCCGTTAATATGGTTTCGGACATTAATTGAATAATGTGCCGGACAACCATCTAATTGCAGAAACATAGTTCTCCTAGTTTCCAGTGGCACATCTTCCAACAAAACTGGCAAGTCGTTGATCAAAAACTGTAAGAAGCGGTTACCAGTTAAAGCTTGATCAAAAAAATAAGGTCCAATAATTCTGTCCCCAATGATGCCGCACCACACATTTAGGCTCCAGCGACCCTGGTGCTGCACTTCTCGTAACCAATGCGGATTTTCAACGGACCAATAATGCATATTATGACGGTTTACCCTACCATCACTACTAAAGGTAGCCTCGTCGGTCCAGAGAATTTCCGTTAAGAAATTTCTGTTTTCCTCAAGCATGCCTAGCATCCATTGACAATAATTTAATCTATTGTCGAAATCTTGTTCATTTAGCGCCTGATGCAAGACTATGTGGTAAGGATGTAATCTAAAAGTAAAAAACAACATATGCGCAAACATAATATTATCAGAATAACACTGAATTGTGTATTTGCGAGTATGTGCTAAGATACTTGGAAGACGATAAAATTATTTACCTATAATCTTTCAAAATATTTCTAACAGTTGTTCGTGCTATTCCCAAGTGTAGAGACAATGTTCTAGTTCCTACATGTCTATCAAATTCTATGTAAGCCAAGACATTGATAATGTTTTCTTCGGTCCTTCCATTGCGACGCCTGCGAAGTTTAGGACGACGAAAACTTCCAGTATCGCGTAATCGCTGTACCAAGCGCGGAAACATTCTTCTCCCGTAATGACGGCGATCTGGATACCGTGCCGCGTACTGTCTTGCCGCTATAGCTGCATTTTGAAAACACTCGAAATAAATCGCAATCATGTCAACAGCTTCATTATTTGTGAGAGGCATTTTGATTAAAAAGTACTCAAATTATACTCAATCAACAATATTAGCCTGCGTGTGACAAAAGTTTGACGTTACTTGGCAATATTTTTGTTAGGCGATTGTCGTGTCCATGGCCTACTACTTGCCTTCTTATCGAAAGGAACCGATGCATTTTTAAATGGGGATATATGAATTTGCCTGGTTTAGTATTTTTTTTTAATAATTTGAGTTAGGAAAAAGATATTAAGATGCGGTTTGCGCAGGCTTATTGGTTGGTCATTTGTCTATTTTCTAGTGTAAAAAAAGTCATATCATCGCATTTAAATTTTTTGAGAAAATCCAATATTTTGGTTATAATATCGAATAACGCCCTCTATCGGCGGTCGTGTAGGTCACAACTGTCATGATTACGAGAAACCTAAAAGCCCAAGAAATGCTCTTTCCAATGATACCAAATTTATCCAAATCCATTAAGCCGTTTCGAAGTTACAGGCATTTATTTAAAACAACATTCAAATACCCCCCACCACTTTATTTCGAAAGATAGAGAAAAATTGTTTTTACAAAAAATGTTCGACTTTAAGTTAGCATTAAAACGCAAATACTTTTTTGTTACATTCATTGGGGAAAATCGCGACAAACGTAGCTTTATGTAATTCAAGATGGCGGAAACGCCCACTGGCGGCCATCTTGGAAACTTGAAAATAATTTCCAGCAGTTTCCCTTGCCCACTTTACCTATAAAATGTTTTACCGTAACTCTCCACGATCATTAGTTTCTGAGATACAGCCGCTTACCTCGCTTATTTGCCCACCCGGGTGGGCAAATAAGCGAGGTAAGCGGCTGTATCTCAGAAACTAATGATCGTGGAGAGTTACGGTAAAAAATTTTATAGGTAAAGTGGGCAAGGGAAACTGCTGGAAATTATTTTCAAGTTTCCAAGATGGCCGCCAGTGGGCGTTTCCGCCATCTTGAATTACATAAAGCTACGTTTGTCGCGATTTTCCCCAATGAATGTAACAAAAAAGTATTTGCGTTTTAATGCTAACTTAAAGTCGAACATTTTTTGTAAAAACAATTTTTCTCTATCTTTCGAAATAAAGTGGTGGGGGGTATTTGAATGTTGTTTTAAATAAATGCCTGTAACTTCGAAACGGCTTAATGGATTTGGATAAATTTGGTATCATTGGAAAGAGCATTTCTTGGGCTTTTAGGTTTCTCGTAATCATGACAGTTGTGACCTACACGACCGCCGATAGAGGACGTTATTCGATATTATAACCAAAATATTGGATTTTCTCAAAAAATTTAAATGCGATGATATGACTTTTTTTACACTAGAAAATAGACAAATGACCAACCAATAAGCCTGCGCAAACCGCATCTTAATATCTTTTTCCTAACTCAAATTATTAAAAAAAAATACTAAACCAGGAAAATTCATATATCCCCATTTAAAAATGCATCGGTTCCTTTCGATAAGAAGGCAAGTAGTAGGCCATGGAAATAAAAGACAAACTCCTCTCAAAACTATTCACAAGAAATATCGGTTTATTTAGTGCTGTGATTTTAAGTCACACGTTTTCGTATTTATAAGAGATTTCCCTTTTAAATAAAGTTGTGGTCCTGGAAAGGACCGATTTTGAAAAACGATTAATGCCTTCTGTGTTCAAATTGCCTTCCGTCATATTCCACACATTGTTCCAGTCTTTCTTGAGTCGACAGAACCGCAGCCTCGATTTCTGCCGCTGATATTTGACGAATTGAGTTTCGAATTCTGTTTTCCATATCCATTCGTGTTGTTGGTGGAGTTTGATAAACAATATCTTTTAAGCGTCCCCACAAGTAAAAATCAAGACATGTCAAGTCGGGAGATCTTGCCGGCCAAGGAAATAGGCTTCCCCTTCCTATCCAGCGTTCTCGAAAGGTCCCGTTAATATGGTTTCGGACATTAATTGAATAATGTGCCGGACAACCATCTAATTGCAGAAACATAGTTCTCCTAGTTTCCAGTGGCACATCTTCCAACAAAACTGGCAAGTCGTTGATCAAAAACTGTAAGAAGCGGTTACCAGTTAAAGCTTGATCAAAAAAATAAGGTCCAATAATTCTGTCCCCAATGATGCCGCACCACACATTTAGGCTCCAGCGACCCTGGTGCTGCACTTCTCGTAACCAATGCGGATTTTCAACGGACCAATAATGCATATTATGACGGTTTACCCTACCATCACTACTAAAGGTAGCCTCGTCGGTCCAGAGAATTTCCGTTAAGAAATTTCTGTTTTCCTCAAGCATGCCTAGCATCCATTGACAATAATTTAATCTATTGTCGAAATCTTGTTCATTTAGCGCCTGATGCAAGACTATGTGGTAAGGATGTAATCTAAAAGTAAAAAACAACATATGCGCAAACATAATATTATCAGAATAACACTGAATTGTGTATTTGCGAGTATGTGCTAAGATACTTGGAAGACGATAAAATTATTTACCTATAATCTTTCAAAATATTTCTAACAGTTGTTCGTGCTATTCCCAAGTGTAGAGACAATGTTCTAGTTCCTACATGTCTATCAAATTCTATGTAAGCCAAGACATTGATAATGTTTTCTTCGGTCCTTCCATTGCGACGCCTGCGAAGTTTAGGACGACGAAAACTTCCAGTATCGCGTAATCGCTGTACCAAGCGCGGAAACATTCTTCTCCCGTAATGACGGCGATCTGGATACCGTGCCGCGTACTGTCTTGCCGCTATAGCTGCATTTTGAAAACACTCGAAATAAATCGCAATCATGTCAACAGCTTCATTATTTGTGAGAGGCATTTTGATTAAAAAGTACTCAAATTATACTCAATCAACAATATTAGCCTGCGTGTGACAAAAGTTTGACGTTACTTGGCAATATTTTTGTTAGGCGATTGTCGTGTCCATGGCCTACTACTTGCCTTCTTATCGAAAGGAACCGATGCATTTTTAAATGGGGATATATGAATTTTCCTGGTTTAGTATTTTTTTTTAATAATTTGAGTTAGGAAAAAGATATTAAGATGCGGTTTGCGCAGGCTTATTGGTTGGTCATTTGTCTATTTTCTAGTGTAAAAAAAGTCATATCATCGCATTTAAATTTTTTGAGAAAATCCAATATTTTGGTTATAATATCGAATAACGCCCTCTATCGGCGGTCGTGTAGGTCACAACTGTCATGATTACGAGAAACCTAAAAGCCCAAGAAATGCTCTTTCCAATGATACCAAATTTATCCAAATCCATTAAGCCGTTTCGAAGTTACAGGCATTTATTTAAAACAACATTCAAATACCCCCCACCACTTTATTTCGAAAGATAGAGAAAAATTGTTTTTACAAAAAATGTTCGACTTTAAGTTAGCATTAAAACGCAAATACTTTTTTGTTACATTCATTGGGGAAAATCGCGACAAACGTAGCTTTATGTAATTCAAGATGGCGGAAACGCCCACTGGCGGCCATCTTGGAAACTTGAAAATAATTTCCAGCAGTTTCCCTTGCCCACTTTACCTATAAAATTTTTTACCGTAACTCTCCACGATCATTAGTTTCTGAGATACAGCCGCTTACCTCGCTTATTTGCCCACCCTGTACTTATTTATACGAGTATAGTATACCTGTTACACAACAAGTGTTGAAAGTGACATTTTTCACACGAGTGGGAATATTGTCGCACGCAAATTACTTTCACACGAGTAATGTACAATATTTTTCCTACGACCACAAAAATATTTACAAATAAACCTCAATTTCTGTCTTTTAAAACCCTCAATTTCAACACTAATATTTTCATCAAGTGTGCTGAAAATAAAACAAATGAAATTGGCACCATCTATTTAAATGTCATGTTGACAAGTACTTTTCAACACACGTGTTGTAAAGTACTTTTCAACACGCCTGTGATATAAGGCACTTTCTCGCCAAGTTAACCGTGCTTTTTTACTCACTTTCATAGGTGGTCGTAGGAAAAGACTTTTACCTGGAGTTTTAATAAATTTATTCTTGTTTGTGTTACTAATTTTGTATTTTGTGGACAAAGTTCTTTAACAACAAAAACTTGACAGTAGAACTACTTTGAAAAAACACTTTCGCGTAATTCGTATTTTGAACATAAGACCTAAGTAAATAGTCCTAAAAATTCTGTAATTATTAATATAGCACACTTTAAAAAGTCCCGATAAATAAATTGCTGGGTTTGTAATAGTAATCTTAAGGTGCGTATAGATACGACGAGACGCGCGCGAGACGCGCGCGAGTCGCGCCTGAGTCGCGCTTTTAAACCAACGAGCCTGCCTCGAGCCTCCTGCGAATTGTATCTGATCCGCATAGCAAGTTGAGCGCGCCACGAGTTTCCCACGAACTTTTTAGTTGTACATGGTGAGCGGAAAAAAGCAGACTTATTCCCTGTCTGACGTCGATGAACAAACGGCAGGTTTGTTAATTTTGTGCAGTGGTTATTACTGCTTACTTCTTGCTGGCCTCTGCAGATTTTCCGACGGCTGACGCAATTTCATTCCACGCGTCAACCTTCTTTTCTTCTTAGTGTTTCGTGAAACAGAATACCTATGGAATCACTTCGGCGTCCGTCCGTGTGTATGTCACAGGCGATTTTTTTTTCAACGTGAAGTATAGAAAGATGAATTTTAATTCTGTGGATTCATTTCAGGGGGTAAATTGGGAAAAGGAAAAAAAATATTTTCAAGAGCATCGTGTAGGGTGTCAAATGAAAGGTTGTTCAAGCACGAATTCAACAATATGTATGCTTTTTTTATTCAGTTTTTTAGGGAAAAACGCTTAAAAATTGCTGTCCCCCACCCTTATCATCAAAAGCTTCGCTCAGAAAAATTTGAAAAAAATCATGAATATTGCAAAGTAGCTTAAGCAGAAATTATCAGGATTGAAAAATTTTAGCACGGTCAATTGATATATCAATTTAATTGTTTATTTCCTTATTACTGCTAAACAATTGGTTTTATAGAAAGAGTTCTCACGATGTAAGGAACAACTTTTGTCCTTACACGTTTTTCAAAATTTCTAATTTGGTCCACTGAGCTCCGCGCATACGCGATGTGATACGGCCTTGGTGCTGTCGGTGGCGGGAAGCGCGGCAGATGGACGGAGATCGGGCAGATGAGGTTTCCTCAGGTTAATTGGGGGCTGATGGCACGGAACACTAATTGTGCAAGTATAGCTTGTACTTGACCTTGGTTTCTTTAAAGTAATCTTTGTCTTTGGGATCCCACAAATGTTTGAATAATTTGTAAGTCTCCACTAAATTTAGCATACTTTCTTCGGACCACTCCATATTCATCAAAACCAACTCTCTGTCTCGCTGCAAACTAAATTTCAGCACGAGCCTGCCACAAACCAGTCCCACTAGACGCGCAAATCCCTTTGATGGCGCGTTGAAAAACCGACAGAAAATGGATCGCTGCGAGCCTCCGTCGCGCGGCCCGTGTTAGGCTCGCGAGCCCCGTATAAATATGACGAACTAGGCTCGTTGCTGGCGCGTCTCGCGCGCGTCTCGCCGTATCTATACGCACCTTTTAGATTTAAATATACATGAAATATATTTGGTAATAAGTCTTCCCGACAAAACATAGTAGTAAAACTTATTTGATTAATAAAGTAGCAATTTATAAAAACTAATGTGGTTAAGTTTACCCATTGTAAACTTTATTAAATATCTTGGATTGGAAACTTTCTTCAGTAATGATATGGTAGATAATATTTTATTGTTGTGCTGCCTCATATACAGGGGGTTTGGTAACAAATGGTCCTTACCTTAGGCAGTAGCTTCCCTGGTTTAATTTAGACTGATTTAACCTCACTTATCTTAGTGCAAAAGCTGATAACAAGAGAGATACAGGGTGCTAAAATATTATTTTACATTTTTACTGGTATGTTCGGAAAGATATAAGGTAAATTTAAAAATTTTGGAATGCGGGGATGTTTTGGGATGAGAAACTCAAATCCATTCTCAAATTTTCTGTATTTTATAGAGAGCGCCACATACGCCATTTAATGTGATTTTAAAACGCCACAACTTTCTTGTGATGTGTACACAATTTTTGAATTCAAATTTTTATTCCCCTATCTGTTTTACTTAAAAAAGGCACACTTCATTGATATCGCTAAAAACAACTGTTTTTGAGAAAAATGCAGTTTAATAAGGCGTTGCCGAGGATAAATAAAAAATAAGAAAATTTTAGCACACAAGCTGAACGAGGTCGTATTGTTGGGATACGGGAAGCTGACCAAGTTGGACGATATAAGTTTACGGTAGGATTTCAGGAGTGCAGTTGGCGGCTCAGTTTCAGGTGTCTGTGACTTTGGACCACGAAGAGACACTAATGCACCTCAAGACCGCCACTTAAGACTTTGTTTTTAGAAACAGATTCAACAGGTTCTCGTGCTAAAGCAAAGGAATAGTTTACAGCTGCTAAAAATCTCTATTATTGCCATTTTTTATCTAAGACATCCCACGTAGACTCCAATCCTAAGTGCTAACGTACCGAGGGCGTCTCAAGAGAAGGGAAATGTGGTCCATTGCCATGGGAATTGAAGGATGGGAGGTTGAGACGGAATGGGAAAACATCTGTAAGCAATTTGTTCCATAATCTGGAGACCCTAGGTATAAGCGAGCGAGAGAAGTGGTCTGTTCTAGGCTTTTGTAGTTTTACAGTAAAGGGATGCATACGTTACGCGCCTCTTGTTGTTCTATAAGAAACAGTCAAGGGGGGAATAATACCGGCTAGTTCTTCAGAGCAAAATCCGTGGCAGAATCGGTAGAAAAGGGATAAATCCCCACCAGCGCGGTGATTCGCAAGAGAATGGAGTTTGAGGAGAGGAGAGTGAGGACTGGGTCATTGATGAGTCAAATGGCTCTCTTTTGAATAGATGCAATGATATTAAGTGTCGAAGATGATGCCGGTCCCCAGATGTGGGAGCAGTACTCTAGGTTAGGTATTATTTGGGAAACATAGACAGTGTATAAGTTAGAGGGGGAGAAGTATTTTCTGGCTCGAAAGAGAAAACAAAGCTTTTTAGCTGCCGATGTGGCTACTAAGGTAAATTGCTTGTGCCAGCTGAGATCATGTTCGAAAGCGATGCAAACAAGATCGAACATTTCATTGTTCTGTAGGTCTTGGCCATTCATGTGGATGTGGTAGGCGTTGCCAGATTTTTTGCGTGCCAGCGAGCAAGACTGGGTTTTGAAGGCATTGAACTGAACAAGGTTCTTTGCACCCCAGTCTAAGATTAATTGAAGATTTTGGGAAAGGGATAGGTGCATAGATCTGTATCTGTTATCCAGCTCTTGATTCGGGACTTGTCTGGAAAAATCAATATTGGAGTGAAGAGTACTATAGTCAGCATAACTATGGATGGGATTGGTAGTTGAAGAGAGCAGGTCATTAATGTGAAGAAGAAATAGGGTTGGTGTCAGGACTGACCCTTGGGGGACGCTAGCATTGATAGGATGGAATTTAGATGAGTGACCGTCAGCCACGACAGATATGCGCCGATTAGAGAGGAACCTACCGATGCAGGTACATAGTTTGGTAGGAAGACAATAAGAAGGTAGATTGTTGAGGAGTGCGGCATATCATACTTCGTCAAAGGCCTTGGGAATATTAAGAGCAACTATCTGAGATTCGCCATAAAATTCGAGAGGCTTGTTCCAGTTATGTGTGATACAGCTAAGGAGATCAGCTGGGGATCTTTGGTGACGAAATCCGTACTGTCTGTATTGGATGATTTTGTGTTTTTCCAGATATTTTGTCATCGGTTTTTTAAATATTTTTCCACGGTTTATGGTAGAATTTGATAATTTGGACCTGCATTCCGACCGACCTCAGCTTGTACTGCCACTAACAGCGGAACCTCGACGCCAAAGACTTGCATAGTGTCACAAACTGAGATCAAGAATGGAACTCAGTTGTCTTCGTCGATGAATCCCGATTCTGTTTAGGGATGCATGATGGGCGACAAATCGTTCGGAAGGCCCAATGAAGAACAAATAAACTTTGCATTTTCAGATTAGCGATATGTTGCTCGCATTGAAGTTATTATGATGGACTATATGTAATCATAGTAAGTGTAATCAATAATAATCAATAATAAACCGTTGTTTTGCTGCTTTCGGGTAGTGCGGCATATATGCTAAAAGCAGGAAGACAGATAAAAGAACATTTTCCAAATTTGATTCACTTTACATGTCTAGCTCATGCCTTGCATAGAATATACGTGAACTAGAACTAGAACATACGTGACTTCTATCCAGTTATTGATACTTTGGTTAGTGAGGTAAAAAAAGTTTTTCTTAGATCACCAGCCCGAATAAACAAATTTACAGAAATGTGTCCTAATGTCCCATTGCCTCCACAAGCTGTTATTACCGGGTGGGGAACATGGTTATCAGTCGTTATATATTACCATACAAATTACGACTTAGTTCAAAATGTTATTGACAGTCTAAAAGGTGATGCTTTGAGTGTAACAAGAAGTAAAGAAGTTATAAGTGCACTGACGCTTAAAAATGATTTAAAGTTTATTTCTGAAAAGGTGAGCAGTTGAAGACACAAAACCTTCCTCTTTTGACTCATTTTAATTTATTTCAGACAACCATAGACAAGCTCAAAGCATGCCCCACCGAAATTGGTGAAAAATTAAAAGTGTGTATACCAAAAATCTTAGAAAGAAATCCAGGATTTTCAGAAATAACAAATATTTTTGAAACATTGAAAACTAAAAATACTGACTTGTATAATCATTTCCGTTTCGCTCCTGTTACAAGTTATGATGTCAAAAGAAGCTTTTCTAGACTTAGAGATATTCTTAATTATAAACGAACGCGTTTTACTGAAGCGAAGTTTGAAAAAATGTTAATTACATCATGTAATGACAATAAATTGTAATAAAGTATAGATTTGTTTTCATTTTACATTTATTACACATAAATATTTTCACGCCGCCCATGACGCTCATACGACGTTTCGCAATGGCAGGCGCTAATACGGTGGTCCGATATGTCTATATCAGGCCAAATTTTCGACAAAACTTAAATTAATTTAGTTTTAAAATTGTTATTTTATAATGAGTTAAGGCTAACCAAAGAACGTAAAGAAAAATAAAATTATCACAGTTATTAAATATTTTTCAATATTAAGTTATACGTTAAAAGGTACATATAATTTAATATTTAAAAATATTTAATAACTGTGACAATTTTATTTTTCTTTTCGTTCTTTGGTTAGCCTAACTCAAATTAAAATATCAAATTTTAAAATTAATTTAAATACTTGACTTTTGTCAAAAATTTAGCATGATATTGATATTTTGGGTCACCTATTGGCGCGTGCCATTGCCAAACGTTGGGCTGGTCGCGGCTCCTTTGATTTTGATCTTGGAAAAAAGGATTATTTCATTTAAGAGAGAATTTTTATTTCTGAATTAAAT
Source organism: Philopedon plagiatum (assembly GCA_963971165.1). Lineage (NCBI taxonomy): Eukaryota > Metazoa > Arthropoda > Insecta > Coleoptera > Curculionidae > Philopedon > Philopedon plagiatum. Next base: position 85,965,364 of record OZ020192.1, on the reverse strand, counting down.
CCAAGAATCAAATATTGGCTTTAACTACTATATATTACGTCATTACATTGCGGGTACGTCGATGCGTGCTAAAAATCTCGGTGGAACAGGTTTTCGGAAATTTTTCGTCTGACGTTTCCAGTCCAGTAAGCGATAAGCAAACCTAATATAGAAGTTGCCGGTTTTAAAAGTTTTAATTTTTTTTTAATTTTTAAATACCTCCTATTCCTATTACGTAATATGTTTTAGTTTTGTACCAAAAAGGAACTGTGTGAATAATTTATGTTTAAATTTAAGTCAGTGGACAGTTAACTTTAAAATAAAGTTTAAATAATAATTTTTATTTTATTTTGAATTTTTTTTATTTGATGATATAGGTTCAAGTTCTTTTTTTAATCATTTTTGGAAGTACGGCTACGGCACTGGTTTTTTGAGCCGCAACCGTACATGTTAAGTTTAGTTTGTAGTTAAAAAAGTAGTTAAATATTAGTAGTCTAACTACTTTTTTGACGAAGTAGTTTAACTACCAAGTAGTTAAACTACTTTTTTCAAGTAGTTTGCCCAACTCTAACCTTCACATAAATTTCTTTATTTTAATTATAGAATTGAAATACTACATTTAAACCAGTTTTTTGCCATTTATTATGTTTTAAAATATATTTTATCACGTACACATTTGTTTCCTATAATATCGTTATCAAGATTTTAATGTACCATATCTATTTTATGCCTGGATTAAACAGTCAAACTGGAACAAAGATCTTTAGAAAGCAGCCAACATTATCTGATGATTTAGTTTGACGACGGTGTGACTTCTTAAGGTCCGTTAGGCTTATAAATCAGCCATAAAGTAACCAACTTACTTTTGGCTTATTGTTTAAGTGAAATTATGATAAATATAATCTAAAGGGGACACGAAAAGGCAACCAGGTATTACAAAATCTACAAAAACTTTATATAGAACGTTGCAAGATATAACTATAAAAATTAGTGAACTTGTTACTGAGGAACAATAAGCCCAAACTATTTTAAGATAATTTATAATCGTATCTGCTTCCACTGGATTTAAAATACTAGGTGCTGGCAACAACAAAGCTGCATGCAAAATATTTTAAGCCAACGTCAGAGATATATGCGGTAACGCCAGCTAGAGTAATTGCAATAATATAAGGATCGTATATAATTATTTTTTAAGTTGGTGTACAACCTGTGTGCTAAATTTGGTAAAAGCACCTTTTCAAAGGTAAAGGTCTAATCCCATATAAAATTTTGATCAGTCTGATTTAACATTTTATGTAAATTTTTAGCAAAATTAAATATTTACATTTTTTTCCTATTGCAATATTAGGAAAGTAAACAAAAGCCCACACGCACAGATATTACTAAACTAAAATTATTTTTCTCGAACTCACGTAGAACACATGTTAGAACACCACCAAGGCGAATATGCTTTTGAAAATGTAAACAGTAACAACTAATCTTGACAGCAGTAACAGTACATAAGCGACATAATTCTCAGACTAAGTAATAGTTTTCTACAATTATAAAAATGATACCTGAGCTACAGCCAAAATAGACAAAATTGTTTTAACCTCCGTGTGCATTGCAATGTTAAAACTTGGTTCAGCTTAATCCGCGCTGAGATGTTTTCTCCATACATTCGACTTACAAGAATGTAAACCTTTTAAATGGGGATTAAACTAACCCAAGTTTGAACATTACGATACACATGAGGGTAAGTTGCCCATCCTGAATGTAGGAGTTCAAAAGTTATTGAAGTCAATAGCATAATAGTTATAGTATAGTGTTAAATATTACTTGTCAATTAAAATACAAATGCATATATTTTGTATAAACATTGAGCTTTTGATCCTATTGCGGCTCATCCGACTACCGTAATCCATGAAGCGGACGTCCTAGGTGCGGAATTAAAGACAGAAATACCCAGTAATAAATGCGCAACTTTAAGTGGAACATACCTCATATGTTATGCACTTTTTTGGCTGAAGATATGAGTCATGCAAACAAACAGTCATAACATAAACTTAACTAAAAGTCTCGGTTAGTTGTTGTCCATTGTATATACTTTACCTTCTTAAATTGTCAACAATGGACATTATCAGTACTGTTAATACTAATAAAAGGTTACATTAAAAAAAACATGAACCTTCCCGTATGATACAGAAAAGGCAACTGAGAAACTTAAAATTTTGTATAATATTTATTTGATCATGAAATTTAATACAACATATCCATTTCCTCTTCCACGGACATCAAACTAGTTACACCTAATGGTTATTTGAAGAAAAATTGACCAAACCAAATGGAAATAATTAACAAATTGGGTTATGTTTCTTTGTGTTGTGTCAACTTATTTGATATTTTGGCGGACATCTGTAAAAAGTTAAACCAGACGAACTTTTTGCGGAATAAAAGCGTAATGTCAAAAATCCTAAGATGGCCGCTCAGCGACCAATAGAATCGCGTCGACTTGACAAAATTTCATAAACGCCAAACCCTTATAATATGTGATAGAACTGGTGGAAAATATACGGTATCGCCATCTGTATAAATTACGATAACATATAAGAACCAACCGTATTTTTGAAATAAAAGTATCAACAAGCCTAACATTTACATCTATGACAGCAACTCTGAAAACACAAAAGAAGAATCGTGAAGAGGAACACCACACCAGCAATATCAGGACCAAACTTTCACGCTTTCCAAATATTTACTATTTTACAGCTTTACTGAGTTCCCACAATGCGATCTCACCGCTGCCGCTGTGCTGATCGGTTTTAAGAAATTTAAAATATATGTATATGTACATACATTTAACAAATAAATAGAAGATTTATTAGTTACATTAATCTGATAAGCGCCAATACGGGCGAAAATTCATTATCTATCCAATCTGGCCGGGGGCTTTACATTACTTTTTTTTTCTACTTCAAATGTTAAACATTAGTTTTTCTGCTTCCCGTGTTTTAATGCAAAAACGCAACGCACTGTATTTTCTTTGCGCGATGCCGCAGGCGTTTTCGCTATATTTATTACGGACGATATACTTTTCCTTTTGAGTATAAATAAAATTTCGATATAGCCTTTGTCACTTTCGCTATAAAATATTTCTTGTTTGGCACCCAACAATATTCATTTTTTATATCATGCGATGGCGAAATCACTGATGAGTTAAGATCAAATATATGTGTTTATTTTTGTGTCCAATACCACTTAGAATTTTAAAAGAAATGTATTTCTTTAGAAAATACTTATATGTAAGCACCATCATATTAGAGTGGTTCATTTTTAAGTTAAAACATTACGGATAATATAAAGGCAAAATAAAATTACTCGCCCCTTATGTTAAAAAAAATAAACAAACAATCCCCCGGCAGTCAATTTGAAATTAGACATTCGCTGTTTAAACAACTCCAATTACATGACTTCCTGCTCTCTTCCAAGTCGTTTGGAAAATGCAACTAGTACACGCTGGACGCTTTGTAAGCGTGTTAACCAAACTATAGTTAATGTATTTAGAATCTAATACAAACTTGTTTATCCAGTTTGACGACGATATGAGAAGTCTCTTAAGCTTACCAAACAAACCATTTACTAACCAAATGTTATTACTTAAAATTGCCGTTGGCAAATACTGCAAAAAACATTTTTGAATTTGAAATAAATTTTTACGATACTCTTAGTTGTACCTACTCCTATATATACCTGGTGGTCCAAAAGTAATAGTACACAGAGCAACAGCAGATTCCTTATGTCGAAATAATGCGATTTATTCAAAGCTGCCTAATTCCAAAGTTAATAATAATAACTAAGACACAGGGTGTCAAAATTTTATTTTGATTTCGATCTTTTTCAATAATTTATTAACAAAGCGACATATCGGTTTTTGAGACGGGAAATTCAAATTCGTCCATACTTTTGATGTCACCAGTAGAGGGCGCCACCTACGGCACATCGCATGTCTTTTAAATGGCATTACTTTTTTAAGCTAGTATATCGATCTGACTATTGAAAAAAATCAATTATTCAACTACTTTTACGTCAAAAAGGTATACTTTATTGAAGTCGCTAGGAGTAACCATTTTCGAGGTAATCGCATTTGAAATTTCCTATGCAATTAATTATGATTCACAGACGAAGTCAGTAGAGGTATATGATGCTTCATGAGTCTCCGCATGCGCAGTAGGGTCAACCTTGAACGCGTAGGTGTGCTATTGTTATTTGGCCTTGATATACGCAGTTGTTATTCCAAGGTCAAGGTCAAGAACTTGGCCTTGAATGCGAGCAGATGTTTTTTTGTTTGGTGATGACCAGGTGGACGACGCTTATTTCAAGGTTACATTTGCGGTGCATATTTTCAATGAATGCGAGCAGCTGTTTCTTTGTTTGGTGATGACCAGGTGGACGACGCTTATTTCAAGGTTACATTTGTGATGTTAGTTTACCTTGAGTTATTATTGGGGTGTAACATGTTTTGGTATGAAGGTCGAGTGGGTTGGGTCTAAATGTGGATCGGTATATATGAGGGTAAGGGGGGGGGGGTTAAATTTTAGTATAGAACATTGTGTTGAGTAAAACGGTTCAAGCAAGTTAATGTGAAAGTCATGGCGTACGTGTGTGGTAAATCATTTACTCGGAGTTATAATGTAATACGACATAAAAGAGAATCGTGTGTAGCACGATTTGCAAATATACATGGTGGAAAACAGCGAAAAGTTGACGATGGGGCATCAACATCTGAGGTGCGTACTTGCACTTGCTGCAATATAACCATACCAGCAAATCGAATGGCAGCTCATCAAAGAACAATACACCATAAAAGTAATGCATGTTCACCAATATCAGCTGGTGTTGAACTCGTGTCCAGTGCTTTTAGAAATAGGATTGCAACATACCGTATATCAAGTGATAATGAACATACTGACTATTAATTATTTTTTGATGAAATTAAAGCAAAAGTGTTAGAGGGAGTAAGTGACCTAGTAAGAGTGCGTTGTGTTTGATATATTTTAGTTCACAATCATCTTTGATATCACACCAAAAAAAATGACTGTAACCACAAATATTCATTAACACCATCACTAAATTTTAAAATAGATAAATTTGGAAGGAGCGTAAGTGAAAATATATTAAAATTTGAAAAAAAAGAAAAGCAAATGCGTGTACCATTTATCGTTCACGCGGATTTTGAATCGGTGCTTAAACCGCTGGATACAGTGGAACCAAATCCCACGAATTCTTACTTAGTCAAAAGCATCAAACATGAACCGTATTCTTTTGCGTATTTAATTAAGTGCTCCTTTGACGATTGGATTTCAAAATTTGAGCTCTACCGGGGAAACGACGCAGCCCAGGTTTTCGTTTCTCGACTTGAAAGTGATTTAAGATATCTTTACAATACATACTTAAGAGATATAAGAGCAATGGAAACTTTAACGGCTGACCAAATAGCGGAGTTCAATACTGCCACAAAATGGGGTATATGTGAACGACCTTTTGAAAATAATAATTGTAAAGTAAAGGACCACTGTCATATAACTGGGAAAAAAGACCTGGTGCTGCTCATTCGATTTGCAATTTAAATTATAAGTTACCCAATTTTATTCCAATTATATTTCATAACTTGAGCGGGTACGATTGCCACATGTTTATTAAAGAGTTATGTCGTCACGGAGACAAGATCGATGTTTTAGCTCAAAGCAAGGAAAAGTATATTTCGTTTACGAAAAGTATTTACGGTCACGATTATGTCGATAATAAAAGTGGGACAATAAAGAAAAAATATTTGAAATTGCGGTTCATCGATAGTTTTAAATTTCTATCAACTTCGCTGGAAAATTTGGGTAATGGATTAGGTGTGGGTAGTTTCAGGGAAACAGGAAAATATTTTTCTGATAAAGAGCAGTTTAATTTAATGCGCAAAAAAGGTGTTTTTCCCTATAGTTTTGTCGATTCAATGGAGAAAATGAACCATCCAACTTTACCCACAAAAAATCAGTTTTATGATAGTTTGTCAGAGGAGCACATTAGCGATGAAGATTATGATAGAGCTAAAAAGGTGTGGGACACATTTAATTGTAAGAATTTGGGGGACTATTCGGATTTATATTTGAAATCTGATGATTTATTATTAACCGATATTTTTGAACAGTTTCGCGATACTTGTTTAGAAACGTATAAACTGGATCCCGCACAGTACCATACCCTTCCAAGTTATTCGTTTGATTGTATGTTGCGTATTTCTAAGGTAGAGTTAGAGCTATTGACTGATATCGACACGGTTCATTTTTTCAAAAAAGGTATTCGAGGCGGTTTAAGCCAGTGTTCAGAAAGGATGCACACCGCCAACAACATATATGTACCAAACTACGATCCTAACGAACCATCATCTTTCATTGTTTATCTTGATGCAACAAATCTGTACGGTCATAGTATGTCGCAAGCATTACCATTTGGCGGCTTTAGATGGTTATCAGAGCATGAAATTTTAAATTTAAATATTATGGATGTGGACGATAATGGTCCAGAAGGATACGTTTTGGAAGTTGACGTTCATTATCCGGATACGCTATATGATGACCATTCCGACTTACCCTTTTTAGTTGAAAATATTGTACCACCCACGGAATCGGCAAAATTTTCAAAGTTAATTCCGAATTTAAACGATAAAAAGAAATACATCATTCATTACCGAACATTAAAACAAGCAATCAATAACGGCCTAATGGTAATGCAAACACACAGAATTTTAAAATTTAATCAATCCCCATGGTTAAAGACATATATCGACTTAAATACAGATTTGCGCAATAGGGCAACAACAAAGTTTGGTAAAGACACTTTTAAATTAATCATTAATGCTGTTTTTGGCAAGACCATGGAAAATGTGGAGAATCGTAATGATATAAAACTAGTTACCCAATGGGAAAATGACAGGAATAGAATCGGGGCACGAGCATTAATTTCTCGTCCTTATTTTAAAAGTTCAACGGTTTTTAATAAAGAATTCGTTGCCATTCATATGGATCAATTAAAGGTAACTTATAATAAACCAATTTATATCGGATGTTCCATACTGGACATGTCGAAAACAGTAATTTATGATTTTTTCTACTCATTCATTAAAACAAAATTTGGCAAAAATGCTTCTTTACTGTATACCGACACAGATTCGTTAATATTAAAAGTTTACACCGACAATTTTTATCGCATAATTGCAGAAAATCCGGATAAATTCGATACATTCAATTATACCGAAGGAAATATTTTTAACATAAAAAAAAAGTCAGTCAGTAGTAGGTAGAATGAAGGATGAATTTCCAGGTGATCCAATAATAAGTTTTTATGGTACCGGAGCCAAAGCTTATTGCATAAACTCGATCAGTAGCGAAATTAAAAAAGCGAAAGGTATAAAAAAACGTGTAATTGAAAAACAGCTTCACCTGGAAGATTATCGGAATATCGTAGAACGTGGTGGTCAGATGTTTCGAAAAATGAAAACCTTTCGAAGTTATAAACACGACGTTTATACCGAAATAATTAATAAAGTTGCTTTATCTCACCACGACGATAAAAGTTATATTATACCGTCAACAACAAAAACTCTACCTTGGGGGCACCCAGACATAAAGTTTTACGAAACAAACCCTGAGGATAACCTAAATATGTTAATACAAGCTATGCAAAGTTTTTTACCCGAAAATATTAGTTATAATTAGAAAAATGTTGGAAAGTCTATGTTTTAGAAAAATAAAAAAATATTAACTCGAATGTCACGTAGTTTTCGTAACCACTGTAGTAATAGCAATAGTTGAAATTTTATAACGCAGGATAGTAAAATACATAGATAATTGTTTCAATAATATGTTGTTTTATTTTACAATATAGTAATAAAGTTACAAAAATAAAAATTAATTAATGTCTTGCTTGTAAACTTCTCGTAGCATCCATTGTCTTCTCAGCATATGAGATCTGCTAATCGACCCTCGTCGACACATTAGCATTCCACAGTAATGACACTTAACAATCCTTACTCTCAACAATTCAATGTAACTGTAAGATTGCATGTGGTCAGTCCAAATATATATAGTTCATACAAAATAAAAACCGATGCACGTCACCGATGACGCTATTAAATGAGCGCAGTCATACCACCGCACAATTATTATAAAACGAAAACTGTAATGGAGTGTTTTATTGAATTTTAAATTTCGCGCCTGATATTCGTTGTTAGGCAGTTGGCAGGATATGCGACATTGCCGCGTTGCTCCGTTTAATTTCTTAACATTTCTAGTGTGTTGACAGCTGTGGTTGACAGTTTATCGGAGCTTCACATTGGTTTTATTTGTTTTGTGTCTTTTTGGAGCTTTAAACTTTTATCTTGCGTTTAATAACTGTTCTTTTAGAACAATCATAGTGTTATAGTTGTCAGAGTCCTGTTTGCGAAATGCCGAAGCAGTTAAACAGCCGTTGCCAACAGTTAGTAGCATCTGTGATACGCTATTTTGAATAAGAACGAGACAAATGGCACATTGCTACCCTTAACTGTTAGAGAGGTAATTTTCATATTATACCTATAAAATGATAAAAAATTTAGGAAAAATTACCGTCAAATATATTGTTTTAGCGTGTAGCAGCAGCCCTAAACTTGAATGTTTCTACTGATCTCATATCAAAGAAAAAGAAGAAGCTGTGTACAAATTTGTTTTCTTAGATGAAACCTGGATTTTTCACAATGGTACCATAGATCATTCATGGCAAGATATTAATAAGAAAGTGTAGAAACTACTAAAGTTGATGGTAAAAGGTTAGTTACGCAAATGTATTTCAATATTTTCAATATTTCAATATCTTTATTTATGTCAATAGACAAAAATAGTATTCACACAAGTCATAGATGAAAATGTAGTAGGTATAGTAGTAGTGAAAATATAGTCTAGTATGAAAATGTTTTTAATCAAATTATTTCAGATACATCGTACTTTATGCTGGCAATGAAGATGGATTTATCGAGGGTGTAGAGCTTATATTTTCCTCAAAAACCCAACTTGCGGATTACCATGGTGAAATGAACCAACAAAATTTCATGAAATGGTTTGAAAATCAATTATTAAAGAAATTGACTGAACCGTCTTTAATTATATTGCCAATGCCCCTTATCATAGCATGTTATTAACCAAAATACCAAACGGCTCATGGACCAAAGCTGCCATTCAAGACTGGTTGACAAATAATAACATAGAATTTGCAGCCCCGATGCTTAAAAGCGAGCTTTTAAGAACTGTAGCACAGTAAGTATCACATATAATTTATTATGTTAACATATTTGCTAACTAGATATTTTTTTAGAAATAAACCAGCACGAAGATATTTAGTAAATAACTTAGCAGAACAATATGGACACTGAGTTTTACGTCTCCACCCATACCATTGCATTTTTAGGTTCAAATATTTACTTTAGGAAAGTGCCTTATGTAGCGGCTCTTGTTACGGCCATAGAACTAAGAAAGTTTTAGCCCTAATACAATGCATGTACATAGTTAGATTTAGGGGGCTCGGAGACATGACGTTACAAAAACAAGACTTTCCTTGATAAAAGTAAATTCCAACAACTGACAAAGACTAAGAAAGCAAAATTTGCCCACCATGCAAAATCTCAGTTTTGGGTAGTCACGACTACCCAAATTTAAAAAAATTGCTGGACATGCCCGTGCCAGCTTTCTCACTTCATAGAAGGTCTCCGGGACACTCCGGGCTTTGTCCCATCCTGGAGACACCTTCTGGAAAAACATTCTTTTTTGAATTTTAAATATTATCGTCACCTCTTCCTTGGTGGATCGCTAGCAATTTCTGGCTAGCGGGGTAACAAGTTGGTGGGTCCACCCATGACAAAGACAGACGCGCTGTCTGTCTTTTGTCCAATCGGTACCTAGCGTACCAGGCATCCCTGACGAGACAATTGTGCGACAGTACAAAGAACTGCACTACAATATTTGTACATGTGTTAGGAAGGTGGTAGAGGATTTCTTCGTCGACCGAGGTGGTACCACCCCACACATCCTCTTAAAGGGCTGGTGAAGTCCGTACGGATGTTTCCACCTCTGGATGTGTGAGTGGGATTTCCCCAGTACACCCACGGTACATAGTACTTAGACTTCGGTCTTGTCAGAACATAAAAAAACTGAATGGTGCTTGTGAAAAAGTTTTTTATTCTTTAATATATTTTAAAAAATTAATAAAATTCAGTGTATTTTTTTCCTACCATTTTTTTCTCCCATTAAAAGATATCTTTACTTAAGCTGGCCATAGACACAGAGAGGTGTATGAGTGCATCAAAGCGCTTGCATCAACGCCCGTGTATGGTATGAATGTGGCACGCACGATAAAAAAAGTTTGTCATTTCATACTTACACACGGGCATTGATGAACGTGCGTTGATGCACGCCTACATGTCCTTGCGTCTGTGACCAGTTTTACATATCATTTTTCGTACTCTTTTTTGTGCTTGCATATTTATACACTAATCAATGTCTTTTACAACGATATAAACTTTTTAAATTATTCTACATCTTTTTAATGTTAAAAGATGTCATTTAACAAAAAATAAATGAGTAAATAATTCAAAAAAAATCCATCCATGTGCTAGGTAAATTATTTCTCAATATTCGATAAATTTATAACAATCTGGCAACAGTGTCCTCTAAAACTTAAACACGTGTTTGATGACGTGCATCGGTTTTTAATTTGTACGAACTATACTTCTCTTTTACAATTATAGCAAACGGCAGAAATTATTATTTGTGCTCCTGAAAAAGTCTCAGCTGGACGATTGTTATCTTGATCTGCGGGCAACATTATAGTTTCTGATAATGGTCATCGAAGGAAAGAGAGTGTCTATAAATATGGGTTGTCTGGATCATATAACCTTGAGAGCACAAACAATAACAGAAGTAAGGACACACGATTACCTTGAAAATATGTCCTTGAATCGCTGACTAGCCGTTGAACGCAACCTTGTAAGTTGAATGAACTTGTTTGGCCTCCAAAGCATCAACCGTCAGATAGAGTGGGGGAGTTTATGGTGGGGTGATAAGTATAAATTTGGTTTGCCAGGCAGATCATTTCATAGTTGGCTAGAACAGTTCGCCAAGTAAATACATTTGTCAGTTTAGTGCAGCGAGTTAGTTAGAAAAATGAATTCCGGTAGTGAGTAGTTGTTAAATGCGTTTAACTTGGATGGAAGTATCCAAGCAGAGTTGATGGGGCAGGAAGTGATTGACCTGCTGACCCCAGGTGTCTTCGAAGAATGGCACAATGACGACGTGCTGAACACTGCGTTTGTGGAAGAAGAAGTAGACGCGAAAAAGGAGACAGTTAATTCGGCGGTTGACTACGTCAACAAGTGGACTGAGGAGGATAGAGGCCGAATTAATATTACAAGTGATGTGGTGATCAAAAAGGCGAGGCGGGGGCCAACATCGAAAAAACAAGAACTTCTGACCAAACCCAAGATGGCCACCATTAACAAAGGTGAATTCTATGCGGCTGCCGAGGGCGAGAAGAAGAAGAGGAAATTTCAGTTTAGGCGCCCCACAGTGCCAGTGGAACTACCTGATTTTCTGAAGTCTCCGCCACCACCGAAGCCTCTGTCTCCAATCGTTGTGGTGAATAACGGTCCAGACTCGGCCACACCTGACAATTCACAGGTTGTCGACAAAGGGACAATTGCAACGGAGGCACCACTATCGCCAACAATAGGACGTGGGAAGAGCCGCAAACCGGTCAAGATGCGATGCAAGCGATCGTACGAGGAATCGCAGCAGTGAGCAACAACTGCTGAAGAGCCGGAATGGTTGAACGAGTTTTCGGCGAGCCAAAAGTGCGTCTTCTCCGCGGCATATAGGTATAGGGAAAAACTACTGCGCGAACTAAAAAAGTGTGATAGTGATGAGGCGGACTTTGAAAGACAGATTTATGAGCTGCGGGTGAAAGTGGAGCAAACTAAAAGGACAAGGGAGAAGTGCGTTAAAAGACTGGAAGTAATGAATAATTTAGCGTATAAGAAGTAGCTTTAGAAGTTTATTGTAAATATAGAGTTAAGTTATTTTTGTAATAGTAATGTATATATAAGTAAAAGAAAATGTTTTTGTATATATGATAATAAAAAAAAGTTACGGAAGTTACACACAAAAATAGTGTAAAAATGCAAAATAGAACAAACGAATAGACGGAAAATGTAGGGCCGTAACTTTAGGTGTGTAATCGTTAGATGCACACAACTTAAGTATGCGATAAAGTGTTATGTCTGTGAAGAGAGGCTACCCGTTACAATGCCTGAAAACATGCATCTTATTTGTAATAAAATCCGAATTTTACTACAAGTAATATAATAGACCAAACTCTCAGCTTTTCGTAGAGAACTTACTAGAAATTTAGCTAGTTCTAACGTATGGTAAGAACGTACATGTCTTTACAGAGAAACACAATATTTTCCAAAAGAAATTAATTCTTGAGAAATATCATGTTACTTGGGATGTGACATGAATGAACTACAAACTACGATCAAATATTTTGTAGCCCTGAAAAGGGCTGATTTTGTCGGGGTAGGTCGGGGAGGGCATGGTTCCGGGATCAGTTGGTGGAATCAGCTGGACCATCTTCATCCTGATGGTCTGTGATCCACCAAGTGGATGAATCGGCCGGACCGTCATGTTCTTCCGGCGGCGGCGGTAGCACCCAATCAGTGCTGGAGTCCGGCTGCACCTCGTCAACCGACAACTCTGCATCGTCGTTGGGCAGTTCGACTCCCCAATCGAACTCAGGTTCTTCGAGTGGTCGCAGATCATCCTCGTCCCACTCGAGAGCATCCAATATGCCCTGCTCTATGTCGTCAAAGTCATCAAAGACTTGTTCGTCGACTTCGTTCATGTCGACCGTCTCGTCGCTCCAAATCGACGAACCACGACTTAATGGACGTTCAAGATTCATATTTAGATCTGGTAACTATCAGATTTAAAAATGAAGTGATTCTGTGACTCGCTCGCAACCGTTTAAATAGAGATAATCTACCCCCTCCACCACTCCATCCCCACCTTTTCACCTCTAACATACTAGAGTTTATTATACAAATGCCCTCCATCCAAAAATGATACTGGCGGACTTCACTGTCGAAAACTGCTTTTAGTTCTCAAAAATGGTGTAATTGTGTTCTGCAAATGCGACCGACAAAGAAACTTATACTCGATCTGTCTGGACGTACATAATTTCTATCTAATGTCACAGATGTCGTGACATTAGATAAATACAAGTAAGATCAAAATATTCTGAGGTCCTGAAAAGGACGGATTTTGCAAAGAAAATTATATTCGATCCAACTGGACTTATATAATTTTCTATCTAACACCACATATACTATGGCATTAGGTAACTAAAACTACGATGAAACATTCTGTGGCCCTGAAAAGGACCGTTTTTTACGGGATATCTTATTTGTAATCAGACTCGATTACAAATAAGGCCCGCACTCTTATGTTGTAGAGTACCAAGAGCTACTCCACAACCTTTGCAGTTCGGTATGTGCGCGCGGGTTTCAGTATAGGTTGGGGTGGCGAGGCCACCCCGACAGGTCGCGTAGCTACCTGTTGGCCGCGGCGGCGAAGCCGCCGCTTAAAGTCGCGGAGCGATCTAAGGGCCGCCGTAGGCGGCCGGCCGAACAACATTTTCCAATAAAGTTTTTCGACAATTTCACTGGAAGTGTCTTAAATTAATAAAATTTGTTTTGACTCGCCCACCAAACTCACCAAAGGGCGGAGCTATTTCACTGGAAGTGTCTAAAAATTAACAAAATTGGTTTTAGCTTTCCCACCAAACTCACCAAGGGGCGGAGCTAAGGTCTTTAAAAGCAGCTCGACTCGACTGCTTACTTCATTACATTCGCTCATCCCAACATGGCATCATCAGATGATGATGGATACTTAAGCGATGATACTCCTATGAATTTGGATAATTGGGCACTTAGACAGAGGAAAGTTTTCCCCGTCCGATCCCGCCGGGTGTGCAAGACCTTAAACGTGGTGAAGGTGGGTGATGACGAGTGGTGTATTGGCTGCTATGCCGACTTGGAAAACAAGTCGGCTGGTGACCAATTCTTCAGTGGTCATGTAACCCAAGATTTCGGTAGTCGCGCGCACATACCGAACTGCAAAGGTTGTGGAGTAGCTCTTGGTCCTCTACAACATAAGAGTGCGTGCCTTATTTGTTATCGAGTCTGATTACAAATAAGATATCCCGTGAAAAACGGCCCTTTTCAGGGCCACAGAATGTTTCATCGTAGTTTTAGTTACCTAATGCCATAGTATATGTGGCGTTAGATAGAAAATTATATAAGTCCAGTTGGATCGAATATAATTTTCTTTGCAAATCCGTCCTTTTCAGGACCTCAGAATATTTTGATCTTACTTGTATTTATCTAATGTCACGACATCTGTGACATTAGATAGAAATTATGTAAGTCCAGACAGATCGAGTATAAGTTTCTTTGTCGGTCGCATTTCCAGAACACAATTACACCATTTTTGAGAACCAAAAGCAGTTTTCGACAGTGAAGTCCGCCAGTATCATTTTTGGATGGAGGGCATTTGTATAATAAACTCTAGTTTGTTAGAGGTGAAAAGGTGGGGATGGAGTGGTGGAGGGGGTAGATTATCTCTATTTAAACGGTTGCGAGCGAGTAACAGAATCACTTCATTTTTAAATCTGATAGTTACCAGATCTAAATATGAATCTTGAACGTCCATTAAGTCGTGGTTCGTCGATTTGGAGCGACGAGACGGTCGACATGAACGAAGTAGACGAACAAGTCTTTGATGACTTTGACGACATAGAGCAGAGCATATTGGATGCTATCGAGTGGGACGAGGATGATCTGCGACCACTCGAAGAACCTGAGTTCGATTGGGGAGTCGAACTGCCCAACGACCATGCAGAGTTGTCGGTTGACGAGGTGCAGCCGGACTCCAGCACTGATTGGGTGCTACCGCCGCCGCCGGAAGAACATGACGGTCCGGCCGATTCATCCACTTGGTGGATCACAGACCATCAGGATGAAGATGGTCCAGCTGATTCCACCAACTGATCCCGGAACCATGCCCTCCCCGACCTACCCCGACAAAATCAGTCCTTTTCAGGGCTACAAAATATTTGATAGTAGTTTGTAGTTGATTCATGTCACATCCCAAGTAACATGATATTTCTCAAGAATTAATTTCTTTTGGAAAATATTATGTTACTCTGTAAAGACATGTACGTTCTTACCATACGTTAGAACTAGCTAAATTTCTAGTAAGTTCTCTACGAAAAGCTGAGAGTTTGGCCTATTATATTACTTGTAGTAAAATTCGGATTTTATTACAAATAAGATGCATGGTCTCAGGCATTGTAACGGGTAGCCTCTCTTCACAGACATAACACTTTATCGCATACTTAAGTTGTGTGCATCTAACGATTACACACCTAAAGTTACGGCCCTACATTTTCCGTCTATTCGTTTTTTCTATTTTGCATTTTTACACTATTTTTGTGTGTAACTTCCGTATACTTATATTAGAAATAAAAAAATATTATTTCATTTAACTTTTTTTTATTATCATATATACACAAACATTTTCTTTTACTTATATATACATTACTATTACAAAAATAACTTAACTCTATATTTACAATAAAATTCTAAAGATACTTCTTATACGCTAAATTATTCATTACTTCCAGTCTTTTAACGCACTTCTCCCTTGTCCTTTTAGTTTGCTCCACTTTCACTCGCAGTTCATTAATCTGTCTTTCAAAGTCCGCCTCATCACTATCACCCTATACCTATATGCCGCGGAGAAGACGCACTTTTGGCTCGCCGAAAACTCGTTCAACCAGTCCGGCTCTTCAGCAGTTGTTGCTGACTGCTGCGATTCCTCGTACGATCGCTTGCATCGCATCTTGACCGGTTTTCGGCTCTTCCCACGTCCTATTGTTGGCGATAGTGGTGCCTCCGTTGCAATTGTCCCTTTGTCGACAACCTGTGAATTGTCAGGTGTGGCCGAGTCTGGACCGTTATTCACCACAACGATTGGAGACAGAGGCTTCGGTGGTGGCGGAGATTTCAGAAAATCAGGTAGTTCCACTGGCACTGTGGGGCGCCTAAACTGAAATTTCCTCTTCTTCTTCTCGCCCTCGGCAGCCGCATAGAATTCACCTTTATTAATGGTGGCCGTCTAGGGTTTGGTCAGAAGTTTTTGTAGTTTCGATGTTGGCCCCCGCCTCGCCTTTTTGATCACCACATCACTTATAATATTAATTCGGCCTCCATCCTCCTCAGTCCACTTGTTGACGTAGTCAACCGCCGAATTAACTGTCTCCTTTTTCGCGTCTACTTCTTCTTCCACAAACGCAGTGTTCAGCACGTCGTCATTGTGCCATTCTTCGAAGACACCTGGGGTCAGCAGGTCAATCACTTCCTGCCCCATCAACTCTGCTTGGATACTTCCATCCAAGTTAAACGCATTTAACAACGACTCACTACCGGAATTCATTTTTCTAACTAACTCACTGCACTAAACTGACAAATGTATTTACTTGGCGAACTGTTCTAGCGAACTATGAAATGATCTGCCTGGAAAACCAAATTTATACTTATCACCCCACCATAAACTCCCCCACTCTATCTGACGGTTGATGCTTTGGAGGTCAAGCAAGTTCATTCAACTTACAAGGTTGCGTCAACCGCTAGACAGCGATTCAAGGACATATTTTCAAGGTAATCGTGTGTCCTTACTTCTGTTATTGTTTGTGCTCTCAAGGTTATATGATCCAGACAACCCATATTTATAGACACTCTCTTTCCTTCGATGACTATTATCAGAAACTATAATGTTGCCCTCAGATCAAGATAACAATCGTCCAGCTGAGACTTTTTCAGGAGCACAAATAATAATTTCTGCCGTTTGCTATAATTGTAAAAGAGAAGTATATATTTGGACTGACCACATGCAATCTTACAGTTACATTGAATTGTTGAGAGTAAGGATTGTTAAGTGTCATTACTGTGGAACACTAATGTGTCGACGAGGGCCGATTAGCAGATCTCATATGCTGAGAAGACAATGGATGCTACGAGAAGTTTACAAGCAAGACATTAATTAATTTTTATTTTTGTAACTTTATTACTATATTGTAAAATAAAACAACATATTGAAACAATTATCTATGTATTTTACTATCCTGCGTTATAAAATTTCAACTATTGCTATTACTACAGTGGTTAAGAAAACTACGTGACATTCGAGTTAATATTTTTTTATTTTTCTAAAACATAGACTTTCCAACATTTTTCTAATTATAACTAATATTTTCGGGTAAAAAACTTTGCATAGCTTGTATTAACATATTTAGGTTATCTTCAGGGTTTGTTTCGTAAAACTTTATGTCTGGGTGCCCCCAAGGTAGAGTTTTTGTTGTTGATGGTATAATATAACGTTTATCGTCGTGGTGAGATAAAGCAACTTTATTAATTATTTCGGTATAAACGTCGTGTTTATAACTTCGAAAGGTTTTCATTTTTCGAAACATCTGACCACCACGTTCTACGATATTCCGATAATCTTCCAGGTGAAGCTGTTTTTCAATTACACGTTTTTTTATACCTTTCGCTTTTTTAATTTCGCTACTGATCGAGTTTATGTAATAAGCTTTGGCTCCGGTACCATAAAAACTTATTATTGGATCACCTGGAAATTCATCCTTCATTCTACGTACTACTGACTGACTTTTTTTTATGTCAAAAATATTTCCTTCGGTATAATTGGATGTATCGAATTTATCCGGATTTTCTGCAATTATGCGATAAAAATTGTCGGTGTAAACTTTTAATATTAACGAATCTGTGTCGGTATACAGTAAAGAAGCATTTTTGCCAAATTTTGTTTTAATGAATGAGTAGAAAAAATCATAAATTACTGTTTTCGACATGTCCAGTATGGAAAATCCGATATAAATTGGTTTATTATAAGTTACCTTTAATTGATCCACATGAATGGCAACGAATTCTTTATTAAAAACCGTTGAACTTTTAAAATAAGGACGAGAAATTAATGCTCGAATCTATTCCTGTCATTTTCCCATTGGGTAACTAGTTTTATATCATTACGATTCTCCACATTTTCCATGGTCTTGCCAAAAACAGCATTAATGATTAATTTAAAAGTGTCTTTACCAAACTTTGTTCTTGCCCTATTGCGCAAATCTGTATTTAAGTCGATATATGTCTTTAACCATGGGGATTGATTAAATTTTAAAATTCTGTGTGTTTGCATTACCATTAGGCCGTTATTGATTGCTTGTTTTAATGTTCGGTAATGAATGATGTATTTCTTTTTATCGTTTAAATTCGGAATTAACTTTGAAAATTTTGCCGATTCCGTGGGTGGTACAATATTTTCAACTAAAAAGGGTAAGTCGGAATGGTCATCATATAGCGTATCCGGATAATGAACGTCAACTTCCAAAACGTATCCTTCTGGACCATTATCGTCCACATCCATAATATTTAATTTTAAAATTTCATGCTCTGATAACCATCTAAAGATGCCAAATGGTAATGGTTGCGACATACTATGACCGTACAGATTTGTTGCATCAAGATAAACAATGAAAGATGATGGTTCGTTAGGATCGTAGTTTGGTACATATATGTTGTTGGCGGTGTGCATCCTTTCTGAACACTGGCTTATACCGCCTCGAATACCTTTTTTGAAAAAATGAACCGTGTCGATATCAGTCAATAGCTCTAACTCTACCTTAGAAATACGCAACATACAATCAAACGAATAACTTGGAAGGGTATGGTATTGTGCGGGATCCAGTTTATACGTTTCTAAACAAGTATCGCGAAACTGTTCAAAAACATCGGTTAATAATAAAACATCAGATTTCAAATATAAATCCGAATAGTCCCCCAAATTCTTACAATTAAATGTGTCCCACACCTTTTTAGCTCTATCATAATCTTCATCGCTAATGTGCTCCTCTGACAAACTATCATAAAACTGATTTTTGTGGGTAAAGTTGGATGGTTCATTTTCTCCATTGAATCGACAAAACTATAGGGAAAAACACCTTTTTTGCGCATTAAATTAAACTGCTCATTATCAGAAAAATATTTTCCTGTTTCCCTGAAACTACCCACACCTAATCCATTACCCAAATTTTCCAGCGAAGTTGATAGAAATTTAAAACTATCGATGAACCGCAATTTCAAATATTTTTTCTTTATTGTCCCACTTTTATTATCGACATAATCGTGA
This sequence comes from Philopedon plagiatum, assembly GCA_963971165.1. Taxonomy (NCBI): domain Eukaryota; kingdom Metazoa; phylum Arthropoda; class Insecta; order Coleoptera; family Curculionidae; genus Philopedon; species Philopedon plagiatum. Next base: position 85,946,012 of record OZ020192.1, on the reverse strand, counting down.
ACGTAAATACTTTTCGTAAACGAAATATACTTTTCCTTGCTTTGAGCTAAAACATCGATCTTGTCTCCGTGACGACATAACTCTTTAATAACCATGTGGCAATCGTACCCGCTCAAGTTATGAAATATAATTGGAATAAAATTGGGTAACTTATAATTTAAATTGCAAATCGAATGAGCAGCACCAGGTCTTTTTTTCCCAGTTATGTGACAGTGGTCCTTTACTTTACAATTATTATTTTCAAAAGGTCGTTCACATATACCACATTTTGTGGCAGTATTGAACTCCGCTATTTGGTCAGCCGTTAAAGTTTCCATTGCTCTTATATCTCTTAAGTATGTATTGTAATGATATCTTAAATCACTTTCAAGTCGAGAAACGAAAACCTGGGCTGCGTCGTTTCCCCGGTAGAGCTCAAATTTTGAAATCGAATCGTCTAAGGAGCACTTAATTCAATACGCAAAAGAATACGGTTCATGTGTGATGCTTTTGACTAAGTAAGAATTTGTGGGATTTGGTTCCACAGTATCCAGCGGTTTAAGCACCGATTCAAAATTCGCGTAAACGACAAACGGTACACGCATTTGCTTTTCTATGTTTTCAAATTTTAATATATTTTCACTTACGCTCCTTCCAAATTTATCTATTTTTAAATTTAGTGATGGTGTTAATGAATATTTGTGGTTACAGTCATTTTTTTGGTGTGATATCAAAGATGATTGTGAACTAAAATATATCAAACAACCATCATAAAAATTCATTTTATCTCTACGAGAAGTAATTTGACTGGAACATAATTTCGATAAGTCTTTTATCCAACAATAATGACTTTTAGAACAACGCGTATCACAAATATATTCATCATCATCTTTAATGCTACAATCCTTTGTTATTAACAACAAGTTTACATGTCTGTTAAGTTTTCAACCCGAATACCTTAATGGACCGACAACTTCATACTTTAAGATATTATTTTCGAAAATTTTTTGCATACCATAAACGTTAACTGAAATATTATTCATTTCTTCAAATTTTGATATATCACGCAACTTTACTGGAAAGTCTATACCTGTAAAATTCAGCACTCTTGAATAGTGTGGATAAGACTGAATCTGTGATGCCATTCTAGTGGTGGGGCACAAAGCAGACACGATTGACCACGCAAAACAACACTCATCTTGATTAATCACATTGATGATGGCTTTTTTCAACTCGATGAAACGAGGTAACTTTATATATGAAGATCCACCAAAAGGTTTATACTCGTTGACATTTACTTCCAGGTATAGAATTTTTTCCAGAGCCCAACCTACGAAAACAAAAAAGAATGACATAAGTATTTATTTTATTTTTAGTCGATAATTTATATCATACCTGAATCTTTTTCCTGAAACTCAGTCGATTGAGTCTTCATGGCTTCCACTAATGATTGATATATTTCTTCCAAATCGCTTCCTGAAGTAACAATTTCATTGCGTGTATTAAATGACTTGTCACTGTACATATTATCTTGTGTTGGTAACAGATACCGACCAACAACCACCATATTAACTTTCAAAGCACAACGCACTCTTACTAGGTCACTTACTACCTCTAACACTTTTGCTTTAATTTCATCAAAAAATAATGAATAGTCAGTATGTTCATTATCACTTGATATACGGTATGTTGCAATCCTATTTCTAAAAGCACTGGACACGAGTTCAACACCAGCTGATATTGGTGAACATGCATTACATTTATGGTGTATTGTTCTTTGATGAGCTGCCATTCGATTTGCTGGTATGGTTATATTGCAGCAAGTGCAAGTACGCACCTCAGATGTTGATGCCCCATCGTCAACTTTTCGCTGTTTTCCACCATGTATATTTGCAAATCGTGCTACACACGATTCTCTTTTATGTCTTATTACATTATAACTCCGAGTAAATGATTTACCACAATTTCCACACACGTACGCCATGACTTTCACATTAACTTGCTTGAACCGTTTTACTCAACACAATGTTCTATACTAAAATTTAACCCCCCCCCCCCCTACCCTCATATATACCGATCCACATTTAGACCCAACCCACTCGACCTTCATACCAAAACATGTTACACCCCAATAATAACTCAAGGTAAACTAACATCACAAATGTAACCTTGAAATAAGCGTCGTCCACCTGGTCATCACCAAACAAAGAAACAGCTGCTCGCATTCATTGAAAATATGCACCGCAAATGTAACCTTGAAATAAGCGTCGTCCACCTGGTCATCACCAAACAAAAAACATCTGCTCGCATTCAAGGCCAAGTTCTTGACCTTGACCTTGGAATAACACCTGCGCATATCAAGGCCAAATAACAATAGCATACCTGCGCGTTCAAGGTCGACCCTACTGCGCATGCGGAGACTCATGAAGCATAATATACCTCCACTGAAGTCATATTTGCTCGGCAGGGTAAATTCAACTATCGAAATAGACATATATGGGGAAGTGAAAACCCGTATTTCGTTGTTGAACGCTACTTCGAGCATGAGTTTAAAATCAACATTTGGTGTGGAATCATCGGAAATTATCTAATAGGTCCCTGTGAATTACCGCCGAGTCTAAACGGATAGCCATATTTGCATTTATTACAATATGAACTTAGAGGCCTTCTAGAAGATGTACAATTAAACGTTAGGCGAAATATGAACTTCATGCAAGACGGTGCGCCGGCACACTTATCCATACTAGTGCGAAACTGTCTTAATGAACAGTTTCCTGAACGATAGATAGGCCGTGGTGGCCCCTTGTCTTGGCCGGCGCGAAGACCGGATGGTAATCCTATTGTCTTCTGTATTTGGGGTTGCTTGAAATCAATTATTTATGACAGTTTAATAAACAACCATAATGAGTCAGGTCAAAACATTTTAAATGATGTTTATTTGCTCAGAAATGATAGGGATCTTTTGTTTAAAATCCGGCTGTCTTTTGTAGAGCGTACAGCGAAATGTTGGCCATTTTGAGCAATTATTGTTATCAAGACGTTATCATTTTTACTTCTAATAATTTTGTTAACTATCAACTCTGCAACTGCAACTCAACTTTTGCACTACTGCACAGAAATATTTATATAAACCAATTTTATCTGCGTATGTAACGCATGTACAACAATATTTACACAATCAAGTTATATACAGGTAATAAACATAACCAAGGTATATAGGCAATAACTTGTTCATACGAATGAAAAGATACAGCAGTATTCTCCAATACTGTAAAAAATTAAATGTTATGCATAGGTAACCCAAATATTTCAGTATTACTATTACTAAACATTCATATTAAAAGATAGGAAACGTAACTTAACATAGAAAATTAACTATACAAAATTTAGTGTTGTTTAATCCAGAGCAGGACGTAAGGTGTTCGATACGAGAAACTTGATTAATCCACCAACATAGCGCATAATTAAAGATAAAGTAATACCTTACCCTTAAACCGCTAATTAATTAAACCTATTAAAGAAAACTAGGTACTAAGTACAGATAGGAAATATGAAATATTTAATCGTTTGAATTCACAAAATTCATTACAGGGAATACCGTCCGGATTTAAGCAGCTTAGGAACCATGGCAATTTTTAAATCCAAAAAAAATTGTAATTCTTCCGCACGCAATGAACACAGCCCAAAAAACGGCCAAAATAAAACACAACGTAAGGTACGCAAAGGAAAACGAAAGAAAATTTTGAACGGGCCCCCAAGATCAAAGGCACATGGAAACTTAATTATAAATTATAATTAATTCAATATTTGTTTTAATACCATTGAACTTAAATAAAATTTCTGTTTGGTAAAACTTTGTAAAAATTATTGAGGCAAAATTAGAAAACATTTAGATAGGTCAGTCATAAAATTAGTAAACATTATATTTACATTCGCAAAGAATGTCACGCGATATTAGTTGCAACTTCAAATCATGTGATCGTAAACTATTGGTAATTTTAAGGCTTTCAATTTATTTTCTGGTATAATATACCGGTTATTGTTGCGTTTTGTTTTACATATCACGGATATACGGGAATGAGTTAAACGCTTTTTTGACGTTCCTATGGCATTTAATTCTCCGATATAGCTTGAACCACCATACCTATTTCTATTATTGCGTTGTGTTCATTTATGTGAGCTCACTAGAATCGGAATCGTGAAAAGTGCAAGAAGGTGTAAAATTAGAATTTTTAGGGTCAGTTGTTTTAGAAGATACTTCAAAAGATTTTCTACTGTTAGTTTTAGAATTTCTAAGACTACGATTCTGTATGGAAACTTTCTACTTTGATACGTTGCAATAGATTATGTTAAAAAGATATATTGCAGAAAAATTTCGCTTAAATTATTTTGAACATAGTTCTAATCTTCGACTAAAACTAGCTTGATCAATTTAATGATCATGAACCGCAAAAGAATGAACTCAGTTTGATGGAGAAGATCCAAAAATCCCATGACAAAAGCCGGATGAGAATTTTTTTTTATTGTAGTTTATCTACTTATTTGTATAACTACAACTACATTATTTGTGAATATGAGCCGTTTGGTCTCCATTAATTTATTTAATTTAATATATTGTTTCAGGTACTGCATGACAAAATGTTTCCTGAGAATCCTCCAATTGATATGTCCCTGGTACCTACTAACACTAAAATAATTTTAAAACTAAAGAAGTTTTCTTCTCTCCTTTCAAGAGATTGATCTGTTTGATCTTCTTTGTCCAATGGTAAGAAGGTAACGTTATTTTTACCAGAAAGAAAGTTCTTTTGGTAAAGTACTGCTTTATATTGTCGTTTTGTTAGGACTTCCTTTAATAAAACTTTTGTAAAATTTTAACGATACATAATCCTTTCCGATAGGTCTATGTCAGCAGTGTTTCAAATTAAATTCTTAAGTAAAGTTATCCCCAACTGGGATGCTAAAAATAAGACAGAAATTGGGTTGGGGCTAGAAAACAAGACATTATATTCAATATCTAGAAACGCAAACGGACCGATTTTTACCAATATTTCCCCTTCAATCGCGAAACTTTAATTTAGTTATAAGGTCACTGTTAGTGGATGGGCACTGCAGAAATTTTTCCAATGTATTCCTCATGGGTAATTTATAATTTGATATACATTTTACCACCATCTTATATCTTAAAAATGTGTAGGATCGCCACTAAGTTCCGTGGGGGGGTCCATGTGTGGGTGAACAGTTTATCTAAAAAACTTTCTGGTGATTGATGGAAAGTTTTTGCAAGGCTTTGTAAAGTCATTGATAAGAAATATACAAGCATAAAATAATTATTTTAATGATTACTTTATCATTGTTAACCAAGGGGTTATAAGATTGCTTGAAATATAAGGTTTCATTGGTTTTTAATAGATCGTTTAAATATATAGGCACCCTATTCTAAATCCAATACAAAATATATCATTGGTTTAAGTAAATTTGTAAAAATATGCACCTCATTTTATGGAAATAGCTATTATTATTGTTCCAATTACAACAGTAATTAATTCAGTGTAACTTCTAATAGAAAAAAAACATTGTTTAAATTCAATCACATATGTGTTTTGAAGAGAAATGCAATGCATTTAATACAATGAATAATTTCTATTACATCAATTATACTAAGATTTAAAACAAATTAGATAAGTTTTATAATTTCAAAATATTTTTTTTTAGTATTATTAAACATACACTGTCAGATTCTACATCGCTAGACCGGTCTAATTTGACAACCAAAAGTTTTAAAATGACAAGTTGAACACAATTGTTTTATACTATGAAATTGGTTTTGAATTTTTTCCCAAATTTATAAGGACAAGGGCAATATGTATTTGTATTTTCCACAATAATAGAACTAAATTTATTTTAGCAATACGTTCCAAGATTAAAATCATTTGACAAGCAAGCAAATCGCTGAAATATTAGAATAACTCAGACGTTTTTAATAGTTTTGGAAATATTAGAATAACTCAGACGTTTTTAACGACGACTTACCAATAATGACACGACGAAAACTTGTCATAACGTAACTAATTAACTAGGAGATCTGATTTGAGCCATTTCTAAATCTTAAACCGTTTTTTTTGTAGTAAACCTGAACAACATTGTTTCCGCAAACATTTAAATATAAAAGAACGATATTTTATTAACAATACTTTTTGACGCGAACACGGTAAACTTTGTATATTTACTTCACTCAAAATAAAGAATCTTCTTTGCAAAACTGTCTACTTTTGGCTTGTATGTGTACAGGATGCAAGATGGAACAAATTTCACGCTTACAACTGCAATTTAATTTTTTAGCTCTAACAATTCTACACTCTAAGAAATAATAGCAATTTATTGGTTTCCAACAGTATTTTGGTCATTGAAAAATGGTAATTTTCAAGAAAGTACAAATTCAATAATTTTGAACTCTAAAAATAAGTCTATATTTAAAGATTTTTTTTATTATTTCAATAACATTTTTACGGGACAATCTGTTAACTTTAGTATAACTAAATTGACAGTGGTCAAGAATAAAACTATTATTGAAAATAGCATAGCATTTTTTTCTGTGAATAATATAGTTTTCTTGTAATTTATGTGAATTTTTCTGTGCTATTTCGTACCGAAATTTTAAAATTATTTTTTGCTTAGGAAAGATTGGGAAATAGCTTCGCATGGGTGTAATTTCAAACAAATTTATATTACATTTATTTTTTGAGCAAATTTATAAAATCGAAAGATAAAATAACCCAAATATATGTATGAAAAAGTAAAACAAAATTTGTTGTACGAATTGCAAAGGACGATTGGTATAGATAAGATTTTAAAGTGGACAATTTTCTCCCTTTTAATATAGAATTTTTGTGAAAATATTTAAGTTTCTTCCTACTAATATTTTATGATTATGATTACCTACTGTTAATGTTTGCGAAAGCAATATTAATTCTGTGATTTATTTATCTCTAACCGTATTGTGTAAATATTGTTTGTAAATAAGTCTTAAATACCGATAGCACAAACACAATAAATTGTTATAAATTATAATTAAACATTAATTTAATATACGCCAATTACACTTATTTATTCAAATATTATCATGAACTATTTCACGAAAGCTTGATTTCGGTCGCATTGTGGAAAGGAAAAATAAGACTTTTAACTTTTTAATTTCTTGACATTTGCAAGATTTTCTTTGGAAAAATAAAAACATCGCGAAAGTTCTACAGACGCCACACAAGACCACACACGATGAAAGGCGGCACTACAATGACATGATCTTTAATTTATCGACTAACTCCTCCACTGTTGGTTTTTATCCCGTGCTAACATAGGTATAGTTTTGTTTAACTTAATTTGATGGCCTAAAAAAGCATTAAACTCCTGACAATAGGCGTCGCGTCGCATCTGGCAAATTATTAAAATGTCTATTGGTTTAACTTTTTAATGTTATTATATTATATATTACAGCTTGTTTATTATAGTTTACATCGATAAGAGGTTTTCACCCGTGACTTTGCCTGCATAGAACACATTCACTTCATATTTTTAAAATGGTACTTATTTCTGTAAAGAATGCTCATTTTGCCAAAAACAATTTTAAAAAAATTGTTTTTGCGCACCAAGAACAGCGACGAGGTATGAGTTTTCCTTGCCAGAAAAGGATAGGGGCAGGTATGTTAGTTGGAATATACAGTTAGTAGTTACAATGCATTGTATACATTTTGACAACAAATTGATCGCGGGAAAATCACAGTAAATGTTCTCTAAAATGCTCTCTAAAATGACAAAAACGAAAGGGAAAAGCTCCCTATTCCCCGAGACCCTTTCCATACCCATGCTCTAATAAATGTTGTAGTCCCTACCTTATTACGCTTTACTACACTGTTTTGCTCCCTAACTTCCTACATTTTAAGTATTTTATTTTAACGCAAGTATAAATTTTAAAACGGGCGCAAAAAAGGACTCCCTTTTATTTCCATTCCTATTCTCTAATAAGTATTTTAGTCGGGCGCAAAAGTAAAACATAATGAGCGCAAAAATGCTCCATACTTTCCTACACTTTATTCGAACGCAAATATAAATTTTAAAACGGACGCAAAAAAGAGCTCCCTACTCCCCTTTACCCTTTCCAATCCCATACCCAATATCATAATCAAAATAATTTGTATACCTAGCTAAATTAATTGTTAAAAATGTTACAATATACCTACGTTTTAAATGTTAAAATAAGGTGCTAGGTAGACATAGGTAACACATTTTTAAGATATGTTTTAAACGAACATGATTGATTTAAAATGCAAAAACAATTTAATGACCGGATTCGTCAGAATTTTCCGAAGTAGTATCGTTTCCAGGTTGGTTCACTAGTGGCGCTATAGGCGGTAAAACAGGATATTCATTTTCTGTTTTTATGAGCTACGAAATTTTTCCATTCATCGCTACTCATTTCGGTAATTACCTGCCGAATATTATCAAGGACAGCTGCGATTAAAGTTTGTGACTGATTACATTTTCGTAAAAGTTTTTTATGGTATCCCAAACAATTTCGATAGGATTAAAGATACAATAATATGGGGGTAATCGCAAAAGTGTATGACCGCGCCTAGTGCAAAGATTATCAATCATGTATTCATTTTTAAAATTCCGACTTTTGATGATTTTAATTAATTCCTTCTTTACTGGAATCTTTTCAGGAATATCCATGTTGTCATTTCTCATAAATTTTAGAATATCATATTTTTTAGTGTTGATGTTAGGTATTTTATTTAATATTCGCGAATGATACGACGCATCATCCATAACAATTACCGAATTCGGCGGAATGCTATGTAAAAGCTGTTCGGTAAATCATTTTTCAAGCAAACCAGCAGTCATATCTTCATGATAATCGCCGGAAGATTGAGTGATATTTTCTGTCGACAAGAGCAATGCATTAGGTACAAAGTCATCTTTACTTCCGACACCAAGAATAATAACGCGTTTTGCTCCCAAACACGGTGTATTAGTACAATTATTTGTGCTGTCTACCCAACCATACTTAACCACATTATGCGTATCAAACCAAGTTTCGCCTAAACAAATTATACTTTTATCTGATTCACGGTACTTATTTTGCGCAAATATTCCTGTCTTAGTGTAACGATACGCCGAGATTCCATTATAACCATTCGATTATCTAAATTTTTATGTTTAAAGCCACGACTCAACAAAACACCACGCAGTGTTTCTAAAGATTGGTAATTTTAATTAGAGAAAACTCTCAATTGATCACGAACTAGTTCTTAAGTTGGCACTATATTATCTTTGTAAAAATTGTAAACATTTCGCCGAATAAAAGGCTTAGCAGCATTGTCAACCGTCTTAAATTTTTGATTTATTCGTTTCGCTTTATAGAATGATCGGTTACAGACCCCAATTTAATTACGTTATAAATTGTCGTAAACCCAAATTTTGTTACTTCGTTGATCCCCTTAACAAGCGCATTATCAGTTTTTTAAGATTTTCTTATTTAAACTCTCGTACATATTTAAAATAATGCATTGACATTGAACATGTAAATCTTTTTTCTCAATTCCTAACTTTTTAGCTTTCGATGGCCGACTCAAACGGGCACTCTGGCATCGATTCATTATATTCCTGCGATAATTCCCCTTGATACGCTGTTTGAAATGGTCCCCAAAAAGCCATGCTGATAATAAAATATACCAAGTAAAAGCTTACCTGTCCACAACCACAGTTATAAAACAAGATTAAATACGTAAATTAGTCTAAACGTATCGTTATCGTTTAAACTACGCACTCCACTGTCCTATTCACTTAAGAAACGATATGACAGTGATGGCTTAATCATCTGAAGCGTCATTCTTTTAATAGGTGGATAGAAATATTTTCATTGGCTCAAAATATTCCGCTGTTCATGTCTAGAACATATAAATTTACAGTTGCCCTTGTCTTTTCGAGATATCATGGCTCGACCCAGACAGCTGCCTCCAGGGTATTGCCAGTTCTACAAAATTTTTGTAAGTATAGGAGAAACATAAGGGATGGTTAATTAGATTTTTTAACAATACTGGAAACCCTTTTAATTTTGATTTCAATTATTTTTTTATAAATAATATTTGTTAAAGACTAAAAAAAGTATTATAATATTAATGAATGGCTTGTTCTTTTGTTTCTTTGAGACTCAAAACTTCTTGGTTTAAAGGACATTTGCAAAGAGAGTTACTGACTAACAATTGAATACTGATATAAAAAGAAAATTATTAATAAAAAAAATCTTAAACAATTTGATCTGTCAACCCAGGTTATGAGGTCGGTCTCTTTGAAGCCCGTTAAAAGCTTTTTCATATCATCAGACTGACTTTGGATAAATTATACTTATCGTGACAAGAGTAGATTACATCTGATGCTGTAAATGACCGAGGTAATTGAGGACATCGCTTTTGTTAAAAAAAAATTGAGCTAATCGTTTGTTTGTGATATGAAAATAGATCCCTTAACTAAAAAAGTTTTTTTCTTATTTTAAAAGAAAAAATGTAATATAAAATTTGTCAATAATTCAAAATTACAGCCACGAGACACAGACAGTAGTAATATCTGGGAAAATTACGAAAACTCGGAATTACGAAAGGTTGGAAGTCACCTGTGCGGCAGATGCACAGTCAATGGTTATAGTCTCATATACCACGTTACCGTCATGTAGCCGCATGTGCATTCTTATTCACATAAATATTGTAGTGACTGCGACGTCGTAAAGTGCTGCTCCTAAGGGGTATTACTTTTGTCGTTTTATTACGGTCCCTAAATTTTTACTGCCTTCTCTCAGCCGGCTTTTGTTATCTTCAATCTGGACTGAGAGTTTCGTGTCCAGCCTTTCTAATTTAAGGGTTTTGTGGAAAAGTTATTGGTACGAGAAATATCTTTGTTGTAATCTTTGGATAAAATGTTTTCGTAATTTTTTTGTAGGCTATGTTTTTGGAAAGGTCGTTTATTACATTAATAAATTTTTATCATGGTTATATATTTGCTATGTAATTGTGTATTATACTATTATACAGTGGCCGGAGGTCGGCGCTATGTGATTGCAGAAGTTTGTTAATGATATCATTGTTTATTATTTTTTAATTTTTAGTGTTTCGTGAAACGGAACACTTAGGGAATTACTTCCGTTCGTCCGTCAGTCTGTCACAGACGATTTTCTCGGAGACCATGAGACGTAAAAACTTGAAATTTAGCACAGAGATAGAGTATGGTGGCCCAATTATAGACTTGAAGTATAAAAAGTTACATTTTGTTTCTGGGGTGAATTTCAGGGGGTAAATTCGGAAATGGAAAAAAAATTCAAGGGCATCGTGCAGTGTGTCAAATGAAAGCTTATTGAAGCACGAATTGAACAATATATAATATGATGTATTTCTTTATACATCGTTTTAAACATTTTTCTGGAAAAACGCTTAAAAAGTGCTGTCTCACACACTTATCACCAAAAGAATCGCTCAGAAAAATCTGAAAAAATCCTGAACATTGAGAATTAGGTGAAAAATTCGAACGCGGTCAATTATTATAAACAATTAAAAGTTTTTTTCCTTTGCTGAACCATTGGTTATACAGAAGTTTTTAGACAAAACATATTTCTCATGATGTAAGGAACAACTTTTGTCCTTACACGTTTTTAACTGCTCCGCGCATACGCGATGTGATACGTCATTGGTACCGTCGGCTGGCAGAGCGGTAGATGAGCGTAGTGGTCGAGGTTTGCTCAGGTTAAGTGGGAGGACGATGACACGGAACACTAATTGTGCAATTATAGCTTGCACTTGACTGATTTTTTTTAGGTATAATGTGAAAAAAAAACAATCTTAAAATGTAAAATTTTGAATTGAACTTTTTTAATGAAAAAAACAAGCAAAAACACTTTACCACTCTCGTTTCTGTTATCTTGACCTGGATCTACATGGCGAGCCCTCAACTGCACTGACACTTCAGTTTGCATCCCTTGGTTAGGCCACAGAAAACATGTAGCTATGTTTTCTGTGGTTAGGCGTAACTCTTCATTGTCTACTGCAACATATCCACTGCAGAGTGCGAAACAGCGCCTTTGTCTTACAAGACATCCCATCTCATTCGACCTCCGACGCACAGTGTGACAAACGCACAATCTAGAAAATAAAAAATCCTAATATTTGAACCGTTACATTTAGACAATTGAAATTTGGCATACGCTAATTAGTACAAAAATAGTATGTTTTGGTGCACAAGTGACCCTCGGAAAAATCAAGGTGGCTGCTGGGCGCCATGTTGGAAAAAAATTTAAATGGAAAGAGTGGCCTTCCGATACATCAGTGTAAAGGCTTCATTAAATACTTTATTATCCTAGAATACTACATTATTTTCGCTAAGAACAAAATGGCGGCTCGTTGAAACAAATATTTTAAAAATAAAATGTAATGAATATTGCTGAAGTTCTTCAATTAGCGGCTTGAAAATACGCCGTTGTTGATGGCAAAGGGTGAAGTAAACTGCTCGCCACTCGAACTTACACATAGAGATATTTAGGCAAAATTTAAAGTTCAATATTTTCAACAGGAATGCAAATTTTCGAACGCGTCTTGCAGATTTTAAGACCCAGTTTTTTTCGGATTAAGCTGCATGACGTATATTTATCGTAGGACCATAGATTTATTATATACGGGGTGATCAATGAAGTCATGCAAAAAATCAAAAAGTTTGTATGAATGAAATTTCCGCAAAAAAATTTTTTGGTCGTTGCAATATGGGTCGTTACTATGGTAACATCAATATCTCTAGACGTTTTCGTCACTTTTTGGATTAAGGCCCTTAGGTCTTGTACACACTACTAAACATAAAATTTGGGTAGCAAAATTTTTAAAATGCTATAACTTGACATTGGATTGACGGTTCTTGATGATTTTTTACGGATTTCGAATCCTTATTTCACGTAGATTTTCTATAATCTAAGTATTTTATTTGGGGGTTGAAATATACAGGTTGAAATTTACACATTATACCGGGTCGATAATAGATAAAAACGTAGCGACAAGAACAAGTTTATTACATTATATTCTACAATATACAAGATTGGTTAACAACGGCCAAAAGTCAATTCTTACAAAATTTCTAATTCTAAACCTAATTTAAAGGTTGCCAAGTGTCCTATCTTTAAATACCTAATCTTTGGTAATAATTTATAGACAAAGAACTCTATAAAACTGAATGACTCTTTGAGACAATAAACTGGGGTGAAAGTTTTGGACAGAACAATGAGAAGGACATTAAACAAAAACAACTTGAGGTGAGAATTTATTTTTACAAAAACTTAAATAATACCAAACCGTAGAGCGCGTCGTACCCTGCGTTTTTGTCTATTATCGACCCGGTATAATGTGTAAATTTCAACCTGTATATTTCAACCCCCAAATAAACTGCTTAGATTATAGAAAATCTACATGAAATAAGGATTCCAAATCCGTAAAAATTATCAAGATTGTCAATCCAATGTCAAGTTATAGCATTTTAAAAATTTTGCTAACCAAATTTTATGTTTAGTAGTGTGTACAAGACCTAAGGGCTTTAATCCAAAAAGTGCCAAAAACGTCTAGAGATATTCATGTTACCTTAGTAACGAACCATATTGCAACGACCAAAAAAATTTTTTGCGGAAATTTCACTCAGACAAACTTTTTGATTTTTTGCATGACTTCATTGATCACCCCGTATATAATAAACCTATGGTCCTACGACAAATACACGTCATGCAGCTTAATCCGAAAAAAACTAGCTCTTAAAATCTGCAAAACGCGTTCAAAAATTTGCATTCCTGTTGAAAATATTGAACTTTAAATTTTGCCTAAAAATCTCTATGTGTAAGTTCGAGTGGCCAGCAGTTTAGTTCCACTTTTGAAAATGCTTTTTGATTTTCGGTCAAGTTTAGTATGCTTTTCATGACATTATTCAAAAATCAAAATCCCGCCAATTGGAGATTCGGCTATTTTCAGTCGGAATTTTGTACCATTTTGGTAAGCAGTCCTTTTAGATTAGATCACCTTAAATTTAAGGGCGGGGGCGCGCGTTAAAGCTATTTTTTTCTTTATTCTGATTTGTCACACAGGGCCTATTATAAAATAATATGCTTTTATTTTATTTTGCGAGCTATTATGAATGACTAAGTTTTCTAAAAGAGTTAAGTTTTTATTTTTTGTAAATATAATATGGCGCTACCTTAAAGGGTACTCTATGATGACCAGAATCGTCATCCTCCCTTCAAATCCAAACCCCAAGTTTACTAACTAAAACAATCCAGTACCTAACCAAGCTACAAGAATTATTGGCTTCACTGAAGAAAACAAGCGGAATAATAATGAAAATCTCAAAGCCAGTTGTCATTATAACCTACTTTTCCCTAAGGATCTTCTCATTACATCTTTACCAGGTAATCTAGATGTTCTGACCTGCGCTGCGCACGGCAGCTCTTGTTAGTCGTTCTTAGCACAATCGGTCAAGGGGGTTTCCTTTTCGCATGTTATCCTCGGTTTATTACCCTCCACGCAGTGTCAGTATAATTGAAGGAAATCTAAGAACCATGATCCATTAAAAGATGTTAATTTGACGCCAGACTGTGACAAATTTGATCAAGTGGATCAAAGCAGCTCTCATTTTCTCACATTGGAAATCAAACTACCTGTTTAACTACACAAACATATTGTAATTATAAAAGTATAGATATAAATATAAATGCTCACCACTGGTGGTGTCCACCAATTAGTCCTTTTAGGGCGCGCACTAAGTCTCAGGGTCTCACAGGGGCCGAACTCACTAGAGCTGTCTTCTATTGAAGCACTGTATTTTGTCTATTCACTTTTATGACTATATAGTTCAGATACAAATTATAAAAACACTGTAATCTTACTGATTACCAAGAAATAAGTATAGACAGCGTTCTAGGCAACATACTGGTATAATAAATACCCTAAATAAAATGCAATCTGCAATCGTATTGATCACATATAACCCCTACTGTCCTAGGGACACCACATAAAGAGCTATACTCTGTTCTATCGACACTCTAAACTAAACTCACTTATCAGTTACACACAGTACGATCTAACCTGCAATAAACTTTAACTGTCCTATAGGGACACTCCAAATATAAACTAACCTGCGGTCGTTAAAAAAGATCAATCTACAATCTAGCAGACTGACTCGATTGTCCTGTAGTACAGGGCGGTCCACGTAAGATGACCCACTATCTTATCTCAGAATCTGTAAGAGCTACAAAAAAAAGTTAAAGACAAAAGTTTTTTGCCTTGACTTTAAGTTTTTAGGTATTCAGTTTTTACGTATACAGGGTGTTTAGTTTCTTCTGGCCAAGTATCAACTTTATTATTTTAAATGGAACACCCTATATATTTTTATATTTTCGGATTTTACGGTTGATTCTAAGTAAATTTTAATGTAACATGTTTATAGAAATTTTCAGTAGTTTTCGAGATATTTTAATTTTTAAAATTTTTACAGCGAAATCAGTCATTTGAAACATATCAAGTATTTATGTTTAATATTGCTCAATTTCCAAAATAATTTAATATTAGCTTCCCTATTAGATACTCAGTTCTTTTTTTCTAAACTAAACCAAAAGCACCATACAGGGTGTTAAATATATTAGTCCAAATTTGTCAATTTTTAAACATCAATATCTCAACTTTTTTAAATGGAACACCCTATATATAAATGTTTTATATAAAGCAGCATTTAATTCCCTATAATTTGACTATAATATTTCCTATACCTAAAATCAACTGTTTTGGAGATATTGGTATATTTCTTAAAGCCTGTAGCTTATTTTATTAAAATTATCAAGTGTTGACAAAAGTTTGACTAAAATTAATAATATTTATTTGTATTCGCCTATGATATATTTACCAAGTAATAATAAATATATATTACCCTTATAATAATACCATTGGTAGTAGTTTTTTTTTTGGAAATTTTGTGAAATTTAAACCTTAATATTTTAGTTATTATCCGTCCAACCGACATCATTTTTTGTGTGCGAGCTGCGATTGACTGAGTGTGCAATAATATAAACATATTTATTAAAAACTTATAATTTCCAACTGTAGTATTATTTTTGCCATTTTAGTGAGTGTTTTTAAAAAAACTATAACTTTAAGAAATTTACTTACCTCTACAAAATTATTGATTTTAGATATAGGAATCATTATAAGCGTTTAATAGAAATCCGTTTTAAAAATTTATGATTTGTTGATAAAAATTTAACAAATTTAGCCTAATATATCTTATTTTCGGTATATAGAAGTATTTTTGCAAACAACATTATATAAATGACATTGTTGTGACGATAATTTCATAATGGATAAATTTTGTTTTTTACCATTTTTAAGGAATCGAATAATGCGGAATTTTGAATTGGTTCAACGTGATGGACAAACTACTACCAATGGTATAAGGGTAGTATATATTTATTATGACTTGGTAAATATATCATAAGCGAATGCAAATAAATATTATTAATTTTAGTCGAACTTTTGCCAACACTTGATAATTTTAATAAAATAAGCTAAGAAATATACCAATATCTCCAAAACAGTTCATTTTAGGAATAGGATATATTATAGTCAAACGATAGGGAATTAAATGCTGCTTTATATAAAACATTTATATATAGGGTGTTCCATTTAAAAAAGTTGAGATATTGAAGTTTACAAATTGACAAATTTGGACTAATATATTTAACACCCTGTATGGTGCTTTTGGTTTGGTTTAGAAAAAAATAACTGAGTATCTAATAGGGAAGCTAATCCTAAATTATTTTAGAAATTGAGCAATATTAAACATAAATACATGATATTTTTCAAATGAATGGTTTCGCTGTAAAAGTTTTAAAAATTAAAATATCTCGAAAACTACTGAAAATTTCAGTAAATATGTTATATTGAAATTTACTTAGAATCAACTGTAACATCCGAATATGTAAAAATATATAGGGCGTTCCATTTAAAATAAGAAAGTTGGTACTTGGCCAGAAAAAACTAAACACCCTGTATACGTAAAAACTAAATAGGTACCTAAAAAATTAAAGTCAAGACAACAAACTTTTGTCTTTAACTTTTTTTTGTAGCACTTACAGATTCTGAGATCAGATAGTGGGTCATCTTATGTGGACCACCCTGTACTTTATGTACCAGGAAACTGTACTGTCCTACGGACACCAAATACAAAGTTATTCTGTGTCCTATGGACACTCTAAAGTAAACTGACTTATTAGTTATACACAGTACAGCGATATTTTAGACATACACAGATAATTTTAGAAAACATTGTGCCGAAAGTAGTAGAAAATGTTCCCCTGTCGCATCGTATAACTTGTATTTGCAACAGGACAGAGCTCCCGCTCACAATGAGCAAATTTTAAGAGCCTACCTACCTACCTACAATAACTTTCCTGGCCACTGCATTGGAACAAATGGACCTGTAAGATGGTCACCTAGGTCACCCGATTAATTGATTTTGGATTTATTTTTGTAGGTATACATACAAAATAAAATTATTTATATTGTCGAGTACCAAACAACGGCAGATTTAAGAGAAGCCATTGAAAGAGCCTTTAGGGTGTCACAGACACGGCCTGTTATTAGTTTAAATGCATTAAGGCGAATAAGAGCAATGTGTTAAAAATATCAGATAGAGAAAATGGAGAACAATTGGTGGAATATTTATGAGACAGTTTCCTAAATCATCAATTAATAATTGTGGTTTTTAATTTTTTAACACACAACACAACTGAGTTCATTGTTAATTTTTTTTAGAGTAATAATAGCATAGAGTGTTTTATATTTATAAGAAGCTAGTGAGAGTAAACAGAATTGTTTTATCTAAAAATATATACCCCATTCAAAAAAATGCAAGGTTATTTTATTTCTCGAAAACAATTGAACCTAGAAAAAATCTAATGAAGCCACTGGATTCTGGACAAGACTATCCATCTTCTGTTTTCTTAAATACCCGTCATGGTCAACTAAAAAATGAATATCTAGTTAAAAATGTAAATTTTAAGCTTAATATTGAAAATAAATATAAAGTGTTACATATTTTTAAAAAGCTTTTTAAAAAGCTTGTGATAAACTGAAGCATAATATCTAAAAATATATAGGGTGTCACATTTAAAAAAATGCAAGCTTGCTTTGCTTCTCGAAAACTGATTAAGTTTATGTTTATTTTTTACCTTTTTGTTTGCGGCATCTTTTGTTTCTCAAAAAAATAACACAGTGCCGCGGAAAGCGCATTCTTCTAACTTAACTAATAACGGAGATGCCCCATAAATCCATCGAAAATAGGACACCCTGTATATTTAAGACAGACAGTTACTTATTGGTTCATCACATATTCTCAAAACATTTGATTGGTCGTCATTGAAGAGTCACCAGAGAGATGTAAAATATAGTTTGGGTTGCCACACTCTCATAAAATTGCACAATTTCAATATAAAAAGTGTTTATACATTAAACGATATGTAATTTGGCATCAATTTCAACGTAACTTAGTAAATTTTATTGTGTTATACCTAGTAGTTATTAATTAAAGTGAAAAACAGCTTATTTGATAACATCGGCTTTTACGTCTTTCTGACGTCACGTATAAGAAAACGAGTTAGTAGATGTTTAATTGTATTTGTTAAATATCTCACAATATATTTGGATTATCAAAAAACAGAAATAGGGGATATTATATAAGGGTTTGTAAAAGTGTATCTATTAAGATAACATCGAAAATTGTGCAACTCACAATCAATAAAATTTTGCTAACTAAACAATAGCTATTCCTTATTCTTTCCCAATGGTATTATTTTTACTAAAAATATACATGAAATACCGATCCTTAAAGCTACCTAGAATCCCGGACTAATGTTTAATCAATAGAACGTGACACAACAGCATTTTGTGGTGTGGCAATGAACCCAGGGGCATGTCATATTTCATAATATCCCAATTGAGAGAGTAAGTCAATATTTTATTCAGAATGTACAAACTGCAAAGGTTAACTCTGTTACTAAAAGGTATTTTCATTTAAAGATATAATATGTTCAAAAATGAATTTAATTAAGGCCACCCCAGGGAATTAAAAAGGCCAATATTTGATAAAGAAGGATTATTGTTTAAAAAATACGAACTGATTATAAACAAAAATTTTAACTTCAAAGAGACAGACTATTCTTATAATTGAACATCATTAAAAATAGACTTTCTTTTAATATAAACTTTTGTTGATTGTTAGCACAGAAAACAGTATAATCCGAAATCCATACTAATTGTTAAATATAGATGTACCTACCGACTAGTTGGTGATTTTTGTAGTGTTTGTAGTTCGCCATAATGAAAAAAAAAAGAACTGCTGTCTTGTGTGGTTTCCAGATCAAAAAATTAATAAAATCGTCTTTGTAATGGTAAAATATGACAAAAGTTTTGGTAATTTTAACAAGTTAAACACATTTATTCATAAAAGTTGCAGTAAACTATACTTTAGTTGAAACGCTTATTTTGAAACTAAAAATATACATATGTACATATCTCAATTTTTTATTATCGTTGTTCATTTCTAAAAT
Source organism: Philopedon plagiatum (assembly GCA_963971165.1). Taxonomy (NCBI): domain Eukaryota; kingdom Metazoa; phylum Arthropoda; class Insecta; order Coleoptera; family Curculionidae; genus Philopedon; species Philopedon plagiatum. The sequence continues at coordinate 85,926,370 of OZ020192.1, read as the reverse complement.
TGGGGCTCCTGACCTTAAGAGTTCGGAAAATAAACACAGCGTATTCATAAAGTTGGAGATATAGGACAAACATTTTAATTTTCATTATATATCAAAAATTACTTTTCATAAAAAAAATTGTAGCAATAAAATGTCTGACAAAAATGTGTGACAAAAACTTAAAATGATCAAGAAGACTCAAGTTTTTTAAATTCTGACTTTTTGTAATATGCAAAATATTAAGAGCTTACTTTTTTGTATTTTGTGGTGATATTTCTTATTCTGTTTACGGGAGAATGGACTGTAATGTCAGTAGAAATACAAATGTGGTGCTACGTAAGCTGGTATATTGTACTATTTTTGTACAAAATGAGCAAATCCCCAAAACATTACGACAAGACGATTAAACGGCAAAAGGCCATAAACAACGCTTTTCCCAAAAGTATGATATTTATACCTACAGAAGTGATTCTCAAAATCGACTTTATTACTGCCTAAAAGTTCATTGTGGTCATTTTGAACAACTTTTAAAGTAATACAAGAAAGAAAGGTAGGTATGTAAAATTTTTTTTTCACGGTTTTTGATGAGGTACCACACGGCACACGCATTTAAAATTTTTTACCACAACTTCCTTTCGTCACCCCTCAAGGGGTTGAAAAAGTCAAATTACATAAAAGAGTAGATTTATTAACCAATAAGATCCACCTAAGCTTTACTAATAGCAAATGTTTTCGTCCATGCTAGGACTTTTCGGACACCCTGTATAAATTAGCCTAAGATCCAACTATCATAGTCATTGCTATTGGAGCGGTGCGACATAAGAAAGCTTCCTGGTCAATTCTATCACTTTTAATCATTAGTGTCTAACCTGTATGTATATACTCAGCCTCTTTTTCCTGTTCTGTTCCTATTAATATCGAAGTGTTTTCATATAAATTTATCCACATAAAAGCTTAACTCGCTATTTAATAATAATAAATAAATAATAAGCTTATATCACAATCAAATTCAAGCTGCTTATTGCAGTCCGTACAAGTTCTAAAAAGAGACCTTGTTTAAATTCATGTTTCATTGAAGAAGAAAGATAATACGCGTCAAAGTAAACAGACTCTTTAAACAGAAACCCAGTGAGCAAACTTACGTCAAATGACGTAGCAATTACGTCATAGCCCGACCCATATGACGTCCTAATATGACGTAAAAAGACGTAATGACGACGTGAGAATGTCACAGCCCATCGACGTCAAAACTGACGATATTTTACGTTTGAAATATACTGTATTTGACGTTATATTTAACGGTCTATTACGTCTAATTTGACGTTGAAGCACGTAATTTTTCGCCATTTTTGAGCTCTGGCTATAGCCTTACGAAATGATATCTGTAGACAGAGCTGTAACAGTAAGAGTTGTTTTCATAAAATGTAAATATATCTCTCAAAATTACTATACCTATATATCTTTTTATAAAGTAAAAGTATTGTATATCATGAACTAAAATGTAAAAATATATGAAAACTACAGTTATATATACCACGATATTAATACCAGTTTTACAGAATTTGACCAAACATTTATTGATACTCTTAGAGAAGCTAAAAAAGTACATACATACATTTTTTTACAACTAAGTTGAATAAAGTAATAAAAATGATACAAAACCAATTGCATGGTAAGAAAATATTATAACAATTATGATATAATTTTAAGTTGAATTCTTATACAATAATTATAATTATGAATTATTTTTGTTTTTTAACCTTTGTGGGGCGTGTTTTAACCACACCTTTATATGCCTTCGATGTACTGATCTGTCGCAGACACGGATTTAGACTGCACAGCAGCTAAAATGATAAAAAAGTGTAAGACGACATATAAAAATCTTGGTATTATGTCTATATATTTTTTAAACTCTCTCTACGCAAATAAAATGTTCTTAAAATTGATGTCAGGGCAAGCTTCAGTCGACACACGGAATGCCAAAATACAAATTAAGTAACATCTTTTTTATTCTGTAGTTTTTCAAGTTGATGTTTAATATTGTCCAATTATTATGATGTATTGCTTTTCAACTGGATAAATAAATGATATTATTATTATTATCATTGTTATTATAAAGTAAATAAATAGTCAAAGTTTGCTAACCTATTAAAATGGTCTTCAAAGCAAGTTTTCCGGAAGCTTTCTTGGCGTTTCTTTTTTAATAAAAACTATAAGTACTTACTAGCAACAGAGTCTGTTAGAAGGATTTTTAAAATCTTGTTTGTTTGATAATGGAATTCGCTTCCATCACCAGAAAAATATAAAATCTAAAAATAATTTTTTTTATTAATATCACTGCAAAAGACGAATTCAAATAAACAAAAATATATTTTTTTATCAAAAGGTTTTATTTTATGAGTCAGTAGTTTGGGGGCTATATCTTAGCCAACAACAATACTAAATTCAAAACGAGAGACTTTTTAGAGGTTAACATATCCGAGATATATTTTCATGTCTTTGTTCTCTACTATAAGTTTCTCCTATGATATTTTTCTATAATATTCAAAGAGCTTTATAGATTGCACTATATGCAATGTTTGCCTCATCAAAGTACTTGTCAACTTTATGGAAACTTGAAGAAATCAAACTAATTGGTTTTATAAACTCCACCAATCATAATTTTTAAATAAATCTAGAACATTGCTTTTCTTAAAGTACCTACACACGTTAGTACACAAATAAAAACAACACATACCAACTCCTGATTATCTAAATATCTTCCTCATATTTCAAGCACAAGCTCGGCTTCTGACTCCGGTAAATCTAAAGGAAGATGTTTGAGAGTAAATCCTGAATTGTTTCTTTTTAAAATTTGTAGAATATCCTTGTTTTGTTCCTTAATAAACAATTTTGCCGAACCTTACACCAAACAAACTTCACCTTGTTGCCATGCAGGAGACACGAGTTATCAATATAAACTCCGGACTCGGACCAATCAGGATATGGAATACAGACTCGCAAATGTGACATGACTAACCCAATCGTGTTCAAGCAAATCTTCCACAACTATTTGCCGCCAAATTCAAAACAAACCTTTTTATTTTTATTTTTAATTCACGTTCTCGAATAAGTTTTAACATTTACTAATATAATAATAATAATAAAGATGTTTATTTATGCCAATAAAAACAATGTAAAATATAAATATAAAATTGATAAAAGTAAAAAAGAAAACCAAACAATGACAGTAGTATACTATATAGTTGGCATAAATGGGTAGGATTTTGATTTATAAGAAATCATTCTTCCAATCCTACCCCTACTAAATAATTTTTTATATTATTTTTAAAAGTTATATAGCTTAAGCCCCTTAGACTAGGAGGAATAGTATTAAAAATTACAGAAGATGTATATTTACTATTCTTTAAAAATATTGGTTTATCAATTGAATTCATACTTTTGGAAAGAGTTTTGTTGCATAACTAAATTAAGACGTTTATTTTGTTTACAGAAACGATTTATTTAAAACTAAAAACAAGGTTAGGTGCGTAACTATGGCCAGTACAATATCGTGGCTAGACTATGGCCGGGCTGCAATAAAGTATTACTGTTTTCAATTAACATGTTTCTACTAAATCGCATTTTTTTACGCGATGCCGACCGAAAAATGTAAATTTCCATATCTGCTCGACTAAAAAAATAATGAAGCTAAACGAATATATTAAAAATTGCAGCGACAATTTTTGTAAAGAAAAGCGATTTAAAATATCGCGTCATCTGATTAAAGCATTCCGCTTTGGTTGGATTATTTAAACAGATTGACGTCAAAATGGCGCCATATGTTTTGACAGATGTTTACAAATTTATTTCTTAGAAATTTCGTCCGTTTACGTCAACTGACGTCATAAATTGTAACAGAAAAAATAACGATAGGTGACGTTATATGACGGTAATCTGTAACGTCATTTTTAGTCGTATATTAACGTCCCTAAAATCACGTTACTATTCGTCATTTATTGGTCATTTTGCCGAAACTGACGTCATTATGACGTGATATTTACGTAACTGGACCTATCTCTGCTACTTCGGAACCTTCACTGTTGTAATTTATGATGAAGAGTTCAGTTGATGGTTTGCCGTAATAGGACGGACACCAACAACTGTTATACAAAATAGTACCATAATACAACAAGAATATTTGTACTCGATAATTGGTTTTAATTATCGCTACATGGTGGTAAGGAAAACTCACGTGAATTGGATTTTTTTTCTGGAGTTGTGCTAAAGAACAATCTAAAAGTTTTAAACACATCTTAAACTAAAAAAAATAATAATTAAAAAAAAGCAAAAGCAATAAAATTCCTTTGTTCATTTTTCAAAGATTCTATTTATCTGATTTTTTTTAAATACCTATCATACAAAAATTTGTCCCTACTAAATTAGGGACAAATTTTAATAAACGCAGAAAGAGATTTTTCTCATTACGTTTCCTTCTAAAAGTAATACAACAGCAACACGAAAATTCTGGTGATAAAACGTGTCATAGGAAAATGTTTCATACCCTTTTAGCTTCTTACTCATCCAAAATGAAATTGTCTGTAAAAGAAAATAAATTAAGTAGGCATAAAAACTCTATTATATACGAAACGCAGAGAAACACTGACTTACTAACGTAACATCAAACCATCAAAGTATGCGGGCGGAACAAATGGAAGGTCTCAGTAGTTACGAAAATTTGTGATGGGGGGCTTTAATTTATGACAATGCGTAGCTCCCAGAGATAGGCCCCAGGTTAAAGCCTATTTTATTAAGGTAAATGGACTGACGTAATGCTCTAACCGAAATTCTAATCCAGAGAATAATAAATTCCATCAAAGCTGCTCCGCTTTGCTTGTTAACTACCTTCTTTCTTTAAATTCATGTATGAATGCTGTAGCAGTTAAGAAACTAGAACGTAACCTAAATTACTTAACGTTTTTATTGCGTGGGTAGCTCAATAAATTATGTTCAAACAAATTGTACTTTCCTTCCTAACAGGTGAGAAGAGGCAATATGGATATACATAATCTAAATATTCTCTATATACATAAATTAAATATTTCTGAGGATTATTTTTAGGGAGTGACTCCGCTGTCGGCGCCGGCTCCCAAAATATTGATGCATGGATGCCGGCGCTGGCACCCGAGTACAAAATTTCTCGGGTGCCGCCAGTTCTAACCTAAAATAAAAATAGTTACGCCTTTTAAATGATATGTAAACATTGTGTTGTTCTAATTTTGCGTAAAAACTATAAAACATGAAAATAGGTGATTCATTTTCTATATGAAAATTTTAATTGCGTTTTGATGGACTACAAGAAAGCCACAAACAATTAGTTTTGGTTGCGTAATAGCAGAACAATTGACAATCAAAGACAACAAAATCCTAATACTGTGGTGGATATTAATCTGGCTCTGAAATGCTATTTTTGCGGTTAGCCTGTGTTAAAGGTGGAATACCATTCAAGACAAAAAATGAAAAGTCCACAAGGAAGTGTTCCACGTATAAGCAAGGCTGCCAGGCTAGCATTTTCTTGAGAGTAAGTGAGCATAAAAAATTTCTATGCATGCCTGCACAAAATCGCAATCATACTTCATCCAAAGCTTATTTCAATCTTCTAGCAAAACAAAGACTAAATTTGCCAGAAAATGTCAAACTTTACTACTCAAGAAGCCTTGAAGGCTGGGGCAAATAAAAAAATTATTTTATATGACTTAATTAGAGAAACAGGTTGTACAATGACATTGAAGGACCTCACTAATCGTGGAAATCGTAGCAAGACTGAGGTAAAGAATTTTGAAGAATGCATGCATATTTTAGTAAATTCATACCATTGAATTGATATTGAGATTTTAGTTGATTAAAATGAGCTTGTCAAGGGTTTATTTTTCCAAGATGACGGAATCAAAAAATAAATGGAATGTTTTCCAAAGATTATTTTTCTTGATGGTACTATCCTTTATAGTCTCTGGTGGTACCTATTGCCTGGTAAATCTAAGGTTTGCGACTTACATAATAATGGTAGAAGATGGAAGCGGCCTGAGTGAGATTGTAACTATTTGCTTGTTGGCGAACGAGGATGAAGATTATTATATTATTCGCAGAATAATAATTGTTATATTTTTGAAGCAAGATTTAAGTTTCGTTAAAGTTTACACTATGATAAATTATTGTTTTTTGATCCCCCGGCATCCATAATGGCTGCCGGCGCCGGCAGCGGAGTCACTTTTGCCGGTACCCAGCTAGGCTGCCGGCGCCGGCATCCATGTTGGCTGCCGGCGCCGGCATCCATAATGGCGGAGTCACTTCCTTATTTTTATCCATTTATTTTCGTGTTTATTAAGAAATAAACGTTTAGATTCAGTAAGAAGGTTTAAGATTTAGTACTGGTTTAAATTAAGATCTTATAGTAGATCAGTTATGTTTTGACAGGTTTTAATAAGTCGTCATTAAAAACTTATGAATTATTCTGATATTTCAACGATTTGCTTGGTTTCCAAATGATTTTCATCTTGGAACAAGTTGCTGTAATGAATTTAGTTCTATTATTGTCGAAAGCACGTAGGTACTAAAATTGCTCTTTTCTTTATAAATTTGCAAAAAGGCTCAGAAATAAATTCATGGTATAAAACGTAGTTGTCTTATTCTTACACTTGTCAGTTTAAAACTTTTGATTGTCAAATTAGACCGGACTAGCGTTGGAGAATCTGGCTGAAAATGATTTTCTATTACAAATTTTCACTTAAAATTTAAATCTTGTAAATCGTGGACTAGTGACGTCACAACCAATGGGTTGTGACGTCACATGTTATAAATATAGAAATTTTATTATGACTGGCGTATTGTAAATTGTTGTCCTAAGATTAAAGAAGTAAAAGCTTACAGGTAGGTATTTGTTCAAGAAATATTGATAATTATGTGCTAATAAGCTCCAAATCAGTTTTCTCTTTTCTTTGATCTTATGCTATACTTTGACAGTGGTAAGTCATAACCTCAATATTTATTTTTAAACTCCCCCCCCCCCCCCCTTGAAGCGGATGGGCTAGAGGCGGGAACTTTTAGTATGTTTACGTCCTAACTATCCCAACACATTTGTGAATAACCCCCCCCCCCCCCCCCATGCATTCTACACCCCCTTTTCGGCCATTCATTGACTTTGAATATTTGAATTGAATTAAATTGAATATTTGGTACGGAATATGAAATCGTTGTCAGCTATGTTTGACTTACACATTCCATATTTGCATTTAGATTGGCAAAGGGATGAAATTTAAAATCCTTTGGATAATAGTTTAAAGATTATATACTGAAACTTCCGAAAATCCAAAATAAATGAAAAATGCGCATTTTTCACTTTGACGCCATTTTGTGCAATATGTTTCCCTTTCTAGGTAAAAAATAACTTTATATTCGTATTCAGCGACCTTGAAAACAATAAAAAAACTTCAAACTAGACATTAGTATGACGTGGTCACGCTATTTCTAAACGACTTTTTGGGGGTATTCTGCTCGCCCAATAGTTTTCGATGCTCTTTGAACAAACAGCGCGGCGGCATTACAAAGAGTTTGGCGGTAAATGGTTGTACATGTTTCTTTATTGTAGTATTTTAGAAGCTAGGTTATTAAATTTATTGTGAAAAATCCTTAGTTTGAAATACGTTTTATACCAGGTTCGTGGTGTGTTTCTGAAGTGTCATTACAATTTTTTTTTTGGCTTTTTAGCTTTGTATCTCTTGTGCTAGCGGTAGTAAGTGGTGTATTGTAGGTGGTACGCATTTATCTTTTCGTCTACTGCATTAACATAAAAAAATCTCTAATAACGTAGGTTTAATTTTTGATTCTGTTTCACTTTACGTATTTGTAAAGGTATGTAATTTCGAAATAAAGATTTATTATTATTATTATTATTATTATTATTATTATTATTATTATTATTATTATTATTATTAATATCATTATTATTATTATTATTATTATTATTATTATTAATTTATAAAATAATTAGATAATTTACTGCAGCTATCAAAACCAACTTTTTTTTATTTTCTAACACACATAATATTGTCTCCATTACATAGGGTTTAGAGGTGACGTGATGGTGTATTTTTTACATAATAAAAAATAAAAAATGTTATGTTCTATTAAATGCTGAAACATTTTATGCAACTATTGAAATCTAATTCTTAAAAAAATTAAATGCAAAAATTTTATATGCAATAAGCGTTAAATATCAGAAAAACATGGGTCGATGTCAGCATCCAAGGAGAACGAAACTTACCAAAGCTTGTACGGCTGCATTTATGTAAATTACATAAATTAGCAATCTTTCACTACTCAAAATTGTTTGGAAAGAGCAAGTGTTGATATATTACATCTAGAAATCAGTATAACCTAATTATTTAGCACATAATTAGAACCTACATATACGAATATATTATTATCTGGTATTTTCCAGGTTTGCACAGTAATAATATAACTGTCCAATATCCATGTTATAATACATACAAATATTAAGTATAAAAAATTTTAAAAAGTTTTAATAAACATTCAGGTACTTTTTATATTACCCTCGTAATACTGAGGGCTAAATAAGAAAACTCAAAGATTGAAATTAATGTAATTTCCACGAACATAGACTGCTTGATATGAGGGGTGAAGTGAGGTAAGTAAGAATACGTTTGGTTTATCGGTAAATTAGGAGATTGTTGATTGCCTGTTTAGAGGGATTTTCGTAATTTAGGATTTTGTAGTCTACAAGCACAAGGTGCACGGTGCCCCCTTGGTCCCCAGAAAAAACACTATCCTATATTGAATTAGTTACCAGTTCGCTTAATGACACACTCTATTTTGTATTGCACTATACAAATTCGGTTTCCTTCAATAATTAGTTTATCATTGTTAACCAAAAGGATATAAGATTGCTTGGAATATAGGGTTTTATTGATTTTTAATATCTTGTTTAAATATAACAATTATTTGATGTAGGAATCCCTTATTCTAAATTCAATACAAAATATATCATTGGTTTCAGTCAACGTTTATTAGTAAGAATACACGTTTATACGTAGGTACAGGGTCTTCCAACGAGGACTGAACAGGGGCTCATATTTGAGCTTCCTTGTATTTAAAGAAAAATCTAAAATAGTCAATCGATGTACTTTTTCCTGCAGAATTCAAAAATGAAACCAAAAATTTATTTGAACCAGAAACAAAAGAGTTACGCTATGGATAAGGTATTTTTCAAATGGAACAGCTTTTTTTATACGATTTTCGGAACGAGTCATTTTTTTTATGTCCGTTCTGATTAAAATATTTAATATTGTGACAGCTATTTTTATTAAATTTTAATGTTTTATCCAGTATAATTTAACTTCAACCTGTTTGAAACATACACTAGGTAATAAAGGTAAAATCACCTTGAAATCCTTCAAAGTCAAAAAATTCTTTATCCTTAGAATAGTATTGACGGATATATTTCTGCGAAAATTTGCAATAAATCTTCTCCTTGCTTCCCTTGCATTTTCTTGGCATTTGTAGAACAAGATAACAATCTGCAATCTCTCATCTAATGAATATTTCATTTCGGCAATATTATAGTAAATTTGTCAAATTTTTTGACTTTGAAGGATTTCAAGGTGATTTTACCTTTATTACCTAGTGTATGTTTCAAACAGGTTGAAGTTAAATTATACTGGATAAAACATTAAAATTTAATGAATTATTGAATTTTTTTTTAATTCAGAAAACTTTATTTCCTTCTTGCGGCTCATCGGCACATCTGAGGCCAACATTCCGGTTGGTACCATCAAGGACGGGACAGTTTTCGCATATACTGACGAACACAACATTTAAACCCAGTGGCGGCTGGTCCTAACGGGCACAAGGGCACGTGCCCACTCTAGATTTTCGACAAATAAAAAATCTTTTATCAAAAGTCAAAAAGAAATTACACACCGCCGCGCCTCAATACCTCTTTCCTTGCATGTCACACCACGGCGAACGCGACCGCCGGCGATCAAAACTTATCTCCGGGGACACAGCAGATTTGTCCCAATTTCATCATCAATTTTGGTGGCGACGCCGGTCTATGCATTGGAGAATTAGGGTTAAAATCGCGTTCTATCGGCATCTCGATGGGCACAATATTTCGTGTCTCCTAGCACTTGTTTATTGTTGGGATTTCGAGCGGCGTTGTCCTTTGCGTGGCGGGCGGAAGAGATTATTGCACAATTTTATGTTTAGTTTTCTTGATATGTATATGAACACGTGAAGGCCTAATAATTTTTTTTTGTGATCAGTTGAGGGATATTTTTTTTATTTAAATAGTTTATTAATTATTAGTAGTGCATTAGTGCGTAGTATTACTAGTAATTCTAGTACTGTGTATTTTGTTTTGTTCTTACTTTTGGGTTTTCCTGATCCGCCGTTTCCAAAAAGTGGAATCAGAAATAAACGCAGTGCAATATTTATTACGAAATATTGTTTTACAATTTTTTAAGTAGTTATTATTTATTGATTTGTATCTGTGCCCCCCTAAATAAAAAGTCACGAGCCGCCACTGTTTAAACCCATACCGAAAGGCATGTGACAGGATTCAAACTTATGCCACCGCGGTTACCCAAAGTCTCGCTTGTTATTTTACCCACCAAATCACCGGACAGATCCAACTGTGCCATGTGGTCTGGTAAATTAAAAAATACTAGTATTTTACTTATTGTCTGGAGATTCTTCCAAATCAGTTTAATTAAATTAGCTAAATGTAATTAGAAAACAAGCATTTCAAAATGGGTGCAGACTGTTATTGTATTATGACCACCACAGGAGCTCACCATAGTATTCAGAGTTTTAGTTGTGCTAGAGCAGACGACTCGTTCTTTTGCTTTATTATTTTACAAGCAGACCTTGTGTCAAATAACCAACTGCGTAACTTTCATGAGGGGGATGAGAAAATTAGGGCATATGTGTAGGCAAGAAGTTGTCAGCTACGCTGTGTCGCTTAAGGCTCTTTAAAATAGTAAGTTGAAATAATTATCCCATTTGTCATACACGTTTTGTTATGTTCTGAGCAAATGGAGAAGACATGTTTTAGGAAAGCATCTATAGGATCTAATTAAATTTTGAGTAAGTTTAGTTTACACATTATAGTTTCTAATTCGTGCCAATGTAACATGTAATAGATTAAAGAAAATGTCTAATGTCATAATTTAATTACCTTTGTGCTCTTCTTAATGATAATGATAATGATGATAATGATAATTTATTCATGTTAAATATTACAATGCAGTAATTTACACACGTCAGATAATGATTTGAAAAGTCTAAAATATAAAACATTAAATACAATAAAATATAAATTAAAAGAGAATGACCCTTTTCACTATTAAAACAGACATATACACCAATATTACACATTAAAATCAAAGTTTAAGAATTCATTAAAGCTATAAAAAGCATTCTCAGCAAGGATACCATGAACCTCCCTCCTAAAATTGTAAAGGGGGAGAGCCCTCACCCCCTCTGGCAACTTATTAAAGAACTTCACTGATCAGTACCCCGGTCCACTCTGACATCTCCTCAAACGCCAAAGGTCTGGCACAATATGATCTCTATTTCGTATTCTATAATGATGAACATCCCCATGAGTTCTGTAAAGATGTTGGTTGGACTTTAGGTATAACAGATTTTTCATAATGAAGATGGAAGGAAGAGTATAAGTATACCCAGACCTGCAAAGGCATTCCTACAGTCCTCTCTGTACCCTAAACCTGCCAAGATTCGGATAGCTTTCCTCTGTAGACCAAAGAGATGGGCAGCATCGGAAGAGTGGCCCCAGACAATTATGGCATATGAAATATGCGAATGGAACATGCCGAAATACGCTGTTTTCAGCACCTGCAGGGAAACATTGCCAGCCAGCCCACGTAAAAGATATAAGCTACGTGCAAGTTTCAGTCCAACCGAGTGGATATGGCTATCCCATAGCAATCGCTGGTCCACATGTACCCCCAGGAATTTAGTGCTGTGGACATCAGAGTCCACCCCACCCAGGCCCCTCATAGAGAGCACCATTCTAATAGTTTTTTCCCTATTTAACAGTAGCTCATTGTTACAGAACCATTTTAAGGCCTATTCTTGCGCAATCATAGATCTCTCCAGTGATTCTTCTAGGGTATCCGCACTGACACACACTGTTGTGTCATCGGCAAAGAGTGTATAGTTGGACACTGGATCAGTTACTGGGAGATCATTTATATATATATATATATATATATATATATATATATATATATATATATATATATATATATATATATATATATATTAGAAATAATATCGGGCCCAGAATTGAACCTTGCGGCACCCCAATAGTAATCTCACCCTTTGCCGATGTCACCCCAGAGCAACGAACAGACTGATATCTACCCTTCAGGTAATAATTCATGAGCTGAAGGCTTTTTGGAGTAAATTTATATGTTTGTAATTTTTTTAAAAGAATCTCATGATTGACGCAGTCGAAGGCCTTGCTCAAATCACAAAACAACACTGTACTATATTGGAACTTATTAAATGCCTCTAAGATATCTGTAATTAAGTTCAGAATACCCTGGACTGTATTTCTACCCTTTCTGAACCCGAACTGACAGTTACTAAATAAATTATTGTTTTCAAAAAAATTTTGGATTTGTTTTGCCATGCATTTTTCTACTATTTTTGATAATATTGGTAACAGGGATATTGGGCGGTAATTCTCAATTCCCCCTGGATCGCCTTTCTTAAATATAGGAATGACAAGTGCCTCCTTCAATATAGATGGGAAGACACCTTCCTGAAAGCATAAGTTTATGAGCTTAGTCAAAGGTATCAAAATTAAATTTTTCACACTCTTTATAATTTTAATATTAAATCCCAGAAAATCTCGGCTATTTTTGTTTTTTAGGATATTAATACATTCCCTAACCTCATTATAGGTAACTTCCGAAAAAGAAAAGTTGTTAGAAGTTGTTGATGTTTTTAAGGTACCTAAAGGATCTTCACCTGTCTTAGGAATATCTCTGACCAGATCACGTGCAACATTCAAGAAATAATTGTTAAAGTCTTCTGGCCCTATATTGTTATTCTGCGTTTCATTTTTAGTGCTACCCCTATGTTTATTTATAATTTGCCACATTGACCGGCTGGAGTTGCCCGATGCTCTAATGAGATTATCGTTTGCTTGAATTTTAGCAGTACGGATTGCATTTTTGTATAATTTTTGGTATTGTTTATATTGTTCTTTAAAATCATTCAGATTATACTGTTTACTAAGCTGACCCAGAAACCGCAGTTGCTCCCTCATTTCCTTTAATTCCCTAGTAAACCAACTAATATTGTTATTATAATCCGATCGTACTATATATTTTTTTTCTGGAAAAGATTCCAGAAAAGCCTGCTCTAGAACTTTTACAAACCTATCAAATTTTTCATCACCTGTAAGATCGTCTAAAGTTATAAATTCCCACGAGTATTCAGAAACCCTATTGAAAAACTTACACAAACCCTGTTGCGTTATTGGTCTACAAACCTTCTGGCTATGCAGAGTGTCAGAAAATGGCATCTCCACTGAAATCCCCACTATCTGACCCATATGATCAGACATGTCAAGATCTATCACCCGTGTGGAGAGAACATCAACCTCAGAACTCACAAATATATTATCTAAACATGCATTTTGTCTGGTTGCATCAAAGATTGTTTGTTTCAAATTAAAACTTATTAAAACATCACAGAGTTTTAAAGTATTTACCTCCGGGGTGTTAAAATGGACGTTGAAATCCCCAGCCAAAACAATCGTTCCACTGGGACCAAGTGCAGCAAGTATACCCCCTAGTGATGTTAAAAAGGTGTCAAATTGCCAGAGGGGGACCTATAGCAGGCTAAAACAAAAATATTGAAATCCTTGATAAAAATTACAGAACATTCAATACATTTTTCAATATTATAATGATTTACAAAATGTTTTATGTCCACATTCACATTGTCTCTGACAAATATTGCTGTGCCGCCAATTATAAACATTTCCCTGGCATAGTATCCTGCTAATTTGTAACCTTGAAGCTGAGTAGCAGCCATTTCCGTCGATGATAACGAATGTTCGGTAATGCACAGTATGTCAATGTCTTTGTCTATTAGAAAAGCTTCAAGCAGAGGTACCTTATTCCTCAAGGAGCATACATTTAAATTTATATATGTTACCCATTTTTAGACAGCAATTACAAGAAAGGGTGTTATAATTTATTACATTTTTGGCTATCAGGCCATAAAATACAAAAAAGAATGACTAAAACAAATGTCAAGTTACAAATTAAACACTGTTTTCAGATATTTTTGAATATACCAAATTGGACACAGGCAATGCAATAAATAATTATTAACTAAGCAAATATTGTTAATTAAAGTGAAATGGACCGATTAGCCAAATTACATAACATTACAATATTTAATTTGTGTTAAACAGCGTGGTCCAAAATGTTTGCAACAAAGTAATGTATTTTATTTATGACCTATCGAAATGCAAGTATTGCGAATAGTTGGTGCAAACCTGGAGATAAATTAGCCGTTATCAAAATTGTAAAAAATCGCTAGACTTTTCACAATTCTGATAACGTCTTAAGCGGCTCTTCTCGATGCTATTAAGCATAGAGGAGGGAAACAAATTGAAAAATCACTCAAGAATAAAGTTCCCTTATTTTTTATTAATGCAACAAACTGTTATTAGGAAAGTTTATCTAAAATTAAAAACATGTTTAAATATAAAGTCATGCGCTGCTATCTCAAAAACACGTTAACAAACAAATCTAAATTGTGTGAACTTTTTTAACATATAATTTTTTTTTCTTATTTACATATTCAAAAATGATTTTTCATGTTGCGAATGCAATTATTAAAATCTTCGAACGGCAAATACCACATTTGTGTTTGTTAAAGTTTTGGAAAACAATATATTTGTCTTTTTCAGATTTTAATAATTGTCCTTGTATCAAAAAAAAATGTGTAAACAATATAAAAAATTATTTTAAAAAAATTCATTTATTTTTCGAACAGTATGCCTATCATATTCGGTTTGGGTAAAATTTAAAAAATCCTTAAATAGTTTTTAAAAATATTCAACAAACGCTTGTTATAAGAAAATATATATTTTTTGGGAGAGAAGGCTATGATCGTAGCTGATACTTCTAAACCATTTTTCCTTATCAGATGAGACGGATCTCTATTAGTTTCGTTTCAAACATTTGCCGTATTTATTTAAAAAATAACGGAACTTTAGGTACCTCTGAGCGTTTTTAAGGTTTCGTATCTGCTGTATATGCTATTTGACTTCTCACGTTTCTGATAACGGTTAATTTTGTTTTAAAATATGAACCAAATTTTCATAATACTTACCCTTCGATAAACTAATCACCAACAAAAATTTCCAATCGGTGCAAACTTCTTAGACCACACTGTACACGGTAACTACTTGCATAATCTACTACTTCTAGACAGTATGTGGAATAAAGGAAAACTCTATAAAAAAACAAATTCTTTTTATTAAAAACATCTTTCGTTCAGATCACTAAAAAGATTTAAGATTTAGTAAGGGTTTAAATTAAGATCTTCTGGTTTTGATCAGATACGTTCAGATTCACTAAGAAGTTTGAACTTCTAGTTGATCAGTTATGCTTTGACAGGTTTTTGTCTTGTCGTTGTTAATAAGTCGTCATTAAAAGCTGACTAATTATTCTGATATTTCAACGATTTGCTTGCTTTTCAAATAATTACACTCTTTTATTTAACTTCACCTGTATGTCTGTATGTTTGTTAGTAATTAATTACTCTGACGGTGGAGAATCTGACCGTTAATGTTTCGTATGAGAAACTACTTACTAATCTTACTTACTATGTACAGATCATTTAACTCTAAACATTTATGAATTCGGCTGGGAACACTAGTAACTAAGTCGGATGCGTATTTGTGTTTAATAATAACTTGCCATTCTTGTAAAATTGCTGCCACTAATTCTTGGCCATTTCGAGGTGCTGCACGTTTAATCTCGATTTTCGTAAGCCCTATACATTTTCAATGGGGTTTAGGTCAGGAGAAGCTGCTGGCCATGGAATAGTTGAGATGCTGTTCTTTTTTAAACAAGATTTTGTATGCCTGGAGTTACGGTACCGGGAGCTGTGTTGTTTCAATCGCCAACCGTCTGGGTACAGAACATAATCTGTTTTAAGAAGATATCCCTTTAAAATTGCACATTAGCGTCTACTGCACCATCGATAATACACAGCTCAGTGGCACCAAGTTGTGAAATCCGTCCCCAAACCATAATTTTTGTAGGAACTTTTGACTTTTGCACCGTACACCTCTCTATGCAAAGCACCCGTAGATGATTACGACTCAACTCGAAGCAAACTTCATCGGTAGTAAAAATATTTTCGAAGTTGTCATCTTGAAAGTCGCTGCAAAATCGAACTCTTCTCTGAATTTTCTGTGGTGTCATAGTTGGTATTTTCCTGGATTTTTTTACTCTATAGCCACGCCGCATAAACGCTTGGTGAACAGTTTCACAGGCAACAGGAATTTCACGTTGTCTAGTACATCTTTTTGCTAATTTCTGAAAATCTGGACGAGGATTTCTCTGTCCCAACTGCGACAAAGCGCTCATATCCCATCTCCGAGTCTTGTGTAGTCTTTCAGAGACTCGCTCAGACCCGATCCCAGTACCTACCATTTTTTATTCGATTTATCACATCATTTATTCATACCCTTGGCTGACATGAACCGGTCAGCCTCACTAATTTAGGCACTACTTGCGTACCATTTTGTAAATTTACTTTTATCGCGTCTTACAATAATTATCACCATGACAACACTATTTGTCTGTTTAAATTACGTCAGTTAACTGTAAGTCAAAACTATCTAAGATATATTTTGATTGAAAAAAGCATAAGGCTAACCATACATTCCCAAAGTAAAAAATAAAAAATTTCGCATAATTTTTTTAGAAAATATAATTTCTGTATATATTCTCGAGTCTTTTGACAAATTGAAATCTCTCATAGCCCTGAAGGTTACCCGGTGGAGGCTGTTATAGCCGTTTTTTAAATCCCAAAATTTTGCCAAGAGTTAACACATACATATATATATATATATATATATATATATATATATATATATATATATATATATATATATATATATATATATTGTAATACCTCTGGCTGTTACCCCAAAATATACTCTTGTTTATCAACTACTCATATATATGTATATATATATATATATATATATATATATATATATATATATATATATACATATAAACTTAGTAACTATTTCCTAAAATATTACCTAAAAACTGTTAAAATAAAAAAATGTTTTCAGCTACTGCACTCTGATGAAGGTATATCTATTACCGAAACGTTAGTAATATAAAATGTAACCAAAAGCACCACGTTTTATTTGCCTCACAACGGACTAAATCCCCAAGAAAACAAAATTAAAAACTATATATATATATATATATATATATATATATATATATATAGTTTTTAATTTTGTTTTCTTGGGGATTTAGTCCGTTGTGAGGCAAATAAAACGTGGTGCTTTTGGTTACATTTTATATTACTAACGTTTCGGTAATAGATATACCTTCATCAGAGTGCAGTAGCTGAAAACATTTTTTTATTTTAACAGTTTTTAGGTAATATTTTAGGAAATAGTTACTAAGTTTATATATAAGTATAAAGGTGTTACCTTTTGTTAAAAATCCAAGGATTGGCACATTGTACTGCGAGGCACTTTATAAAAAATTGCACTTTCTGTTACTTTGAAGTTTTTAAACAGATAAGTCGGTATATACATATTTAGTCGTGCTTTATTAAAAAGTAACTGAAAAACGAAACATCTACTTGTGGCGAAGGGTCGTCTGACAAATTGGGAGTGTTTGCCAGATGTATCTATTTGGCTTAAGGGGTCCAATTATTGTTTTGAGGTCTATGTGTTTTTATTTATTATTTTTTAATTAATTAGTTATTAGTATTATGTAGCTTGTGAGAAGGGTGAGTTTATTTTATAATATTATGGTAAATTTATATTATTAAATTATTAAATTAAATTAGCGGACATGCCCACACAATAATTCTCCTCTTTTTTTTATGTATCGATCCGCGCTAGTTTCTAGCATTTATATATATATATATATATATATATATATATATATATATATATATATATATATATATACATTATATATTATATATATATATATATATATATATATACATATATATACAGGGTGGTCAAAAAAGTTTGCAACAAATGGAAAACTTTTTTATTTGACGTTTCTCAAAAAATTTTATTCTTGAGAAGAGTTGGTGCTTGTTTCAAAACCTTTAAATACCATGACAGTTTTTCTAACATTTGCGTACTAAGGTCATAAATTATAAAAATGTGAAAATCGCCGAAGAATAAACTACCTCTATTTTTAAAAATTGACGAAAACTTTACTTAGAAAAGTTGCTTAGGATCTCATAAAAGTCCCAAATACAAATTTTGAAGTTAAAATTGTAAAGAAAAAAGTTTGCAATATTTTTCACAATTTTATATCGCCCGAGTACGGCTCTGGCTCTTTTTTTTTTTTTAAATGCGCGACTCTTATCCATGCGACGAAAAAATATTAAAAGAATAATTTTTGTTAAGTTCTACTAAGTAGTTTTAATGATTAATGTTTTTTATAAAATTCTACTTGTTTTTTTGTTTCAATGAGAATTTTCTGGAACAGTGTGCAACAAAATTCGCAAAAGGCAGTTTAATTAAACCAGTTGTGCTATAAGGAACACGTCTAATCCATTACTGCAGCAATTTTCTCTATACTGTTGCTCCCTTTAGCATAAATTTGGTTACCCATATTGCTTTTTAGTATTTGTAAAATACCTTACACCTTTGAGTCCGTCGTAATCCAAATTAAAGTCTTATAGATTAGTAAATTTAGATTTAATTTAACAAAATAATAATATTGACGAATTTTACAATATTTTATCAGAAGACACTATAGTTTTTTTGTTACAAGGGTATATTTATGGTTAAAACAATAATGAACAAAAAATAAAAAAAATTAAAGAATTATTTACAATCCTTGTTGAGTCTCAGTGTGATCACCATGTCTGTCTATACACTTTATTGTACGCAGCCTAAACTCATTAAGTGTTGAAATTAGCATACCACGTGGTATTTCTGCCGCACAAATTCTTATTGTATTTTCGAGTTCTTCTAAGTTTTGAAAAGGCCTTTTTTTTAGAAACCTTTTCCTTCAGATATCCCCAAAGAAAAAAGTCTAAAGGTGATAAGTCTGGTGAACGAGGTGGCCAGTTAAATTCCAAATACCTTCCTATCCACTGCTGGGGAAATGTGACATCAAGCCAATTAGAAACCTGCCCAGTACTATGCGCTGGGCAACCGTCGTCGTGTTGATACCACATCTTTAATCGAATATTTATAGGCAACTCTTCAATAAAATCTTGGACTACAGATTCCAAAAAGGCATAATATCGTTCTCCGTTTAGAGTGTCTCTAAAAAAATATGGCCCACTAACTCTCCATTAAAAATTCCACACCATACATTGGTCTTTTGATATTTTTGATCCCTATGATCAATTACAAAATTTGGATTGACGTCTGCCCACCACCGACAATTCTGGCTACACACAACACCGTTCGTGGTAAAGGTTGATTCATCCGTAAAAAGTATGTAGTTGGGGAAATCATCATTTTCTTCTATTTGGCCCTGTATCCATGCAGAAAATCCAAATCTCTGATGGTAATCAGTATCATATAATTTATTCACATATTGGGGTTTATATGGACGAAAACTGTTTTTATGTAATATCGTCTTAACCGATGTTACTCCTACTCCTACCTGGTCAGGAATTTTCCGAGTAGATATTTGGGGTGACTCAACTACAGTCTGCAAAACAGCTAACTCATTTTCTTCTGTTCTGGCAGTTTTTTCATGAGGTTTTTTATAATTACTTTCCAGGGACCCAGTTTCTTTAAACTTCTGCAACAATCTTTGCACGGTACTATAACTGACATATTTGTCAGGATGGCGCATATTGAAAATAACGGCAGCTTCTCTCACTGTTTTATAGTTATCGCCACAAATCAATATAATTTCTGCTTTTTCCACCAAAGACAAATTTGAAGCTGGCATTTTAAACTGTTTTTACTATGAAAAGCGTCTTTATGACTTTCATGTATAAAAATGACAGCTACGGCAAGATACCATCCTAATTTGAAACAAATGCATTCCAAGCCAACTAATAAAAATATTCTCTATGAATCGAACTAGAAGTGAACTAATAGGGGTTTATTTTGTTAAAATTATGGATAAAATAAAGATACTGATACAAGTTTACACCATTTGGCTTAAGATATTATTATTTTCTTAAATTAAATCCAAATGTATTAATTTATGAAACTTTAATATGGTTTATTATTCACAAATGGGAGGTATTTTACGGATACTAAACACCAACATGGCTTACCAAATTTATGCAAAAGAAAGCAACATTAGAATAAATCGCTGCAATTAGACTTTAGTCGTGTTCCTTACAGTACCACTGGTTTGTTTAAATCTCCTTCGGAGATTTTTGTTGCACACTGTTTCAGAAAATTCTCATTGAAACAAAAAAACAAGTTGAATTTTATAAAAAAAATTAATCACTAAAACTAGTTAGTAAAACTTAAAAAAAATTATTCTTTTAATGTTTTACCGTCGCATGAATAGGAGTCGCACATTTAAAAAAATAAAACGAGCCAGAGCCGTACTCGGGCGATATGAAATTGTGAAAAATATTGCAAACTTTTTTCTTTACAATTTTGACTTCAAATTTTGTATTTGGGGCTTTTATGAGATTCTAAGTAACTTTTCTAAATAAAATTTTCGTCAATTTTTAAAAATAGGGGTAGTTTATTCTTCGGCGATTTTCACTTTTTTATAATTTATGACCTTAGTACGCAAATGTTAGAAAAACTGTCATGGTATTTAAAGGTTTTGAAACAAGCACCAACTTTTCTCAAGAATAAAATTTTTTGAGAAACGTCAAATAAAAAAGTTTTCCATTTGTTGCAAACTTTTTTGACCACCCTGTATATATATATATATATATATATATATATATATATATATATATATATATATATATATATATATATATATATATATATATATATATATATATATATGTATGTGTTAACTCTTGGCAAAATTTTGGGATTTAAAAAACGGCAATAACAGCCTCCACGAGGGAACCTTCAGGGCTATGAGAGATTTCAATTTCTCAAAAGACTCGAGAATATATACAGAAATTATATTTTCTAAAGTTTTTCACTAGAGTTTTGCTGGAAAAAGTCTAACGAAACAACCAGCTTGATTTTCGGGCGGAGAATAGTCTGACCAGCGAAGTTAAACGTCGCTTTTAAATGCGACTTGACACTGAACTTGACCAGGGGTTGATAACGTCACACAACGGATTGAGGGTGATATCTCAAACTCATTGGAGACCTTGATGTTTGTCACTGAGGTGCTTATGGCACAGGTGTGATTTTGTTTGTAACCAGCTGTACGACGATTATTTAAAGGTCAAGTAAAAATATATATTTTCAAACCTGTCAAAAAGATATCTAAAAACCGCCTTTTTAACCACACTACCTGCCACACTTGGCTATGTCCAAAGTCAGCGGATGTCATAAAAACCGGAGAAATAAATTAGAGTATACCCTTCAATCCTACTTTGCTATAATTTCAGCATCTCATTTATCTCATTTATCTCATAAACGTTTAACTTGTTTTACATATAAATTGTGGACTAGTTTGGGCTGTTACTGTTGATGATATAAGGTACACTTTCAATCTTTAAATAAAGCATACAGGGTAAACAATTTTAAGAAATAAATTCACTGTATTTTCTCTAAAACGCGATAACGCAGGTTTAGGAAAAATAGTAATTATTATCAACCAGGAACTATAAAACACTATAAAATATTATATAAAGCTTTTAATTTTATTTTCAAACGAACAATTTCAATTTATCAAACAAAGTGAACAACTTAAGAAAATATTTTCTCTTTTCTGTGGTCTAAAAATCTGATTTAATTAAAATATTTACGTCTAAAACTGTAATGCTAGCAGAGATACTTATGTATACTTTTATGCAGGGTGGACAGGGTGAAGGTTATTAATAGAAAAACACTTCAAAGATCCTGTTTCTCTTGTATTCCTCAGTATGTTTATTTTTATAGTTTCATTTCCTTAAAGGGAGTTCTGAACAAAAACCTTTCCATTTTTGGTATGAAATTTAGGCGTTGTAAAAATTATTACATTTGTAAATTAAAGGTAATTTTCTTGCTTAGATTATTTTTAAATTTAAATTTTTTTCTTATCAGCAAAGTAATGCAAACCTTGTTAACTGTATTCAGCTTTTTATGCTTACCAAAATTTTTTAGGCATCATTAGAACATAAGGGATTAAATAACTTAATAATTCATTTACCAAGAATCGAAGATACCTAATTATTTTGTGAAACTTTCCAACCCGAAAACCAAGAACTAGCAGACTCTGGTTCGTAAAACTCTTTTCTTAATTTTGTTAAAACTTCAGCCGGAGGCCCTATACATAAAATAATTAGCAATACTCTGTAAAAAATAACATACAAATTAAACTTACTTGCCATTTAATTACATCCTATATAAGGCCTTAATTAATTTTATTACAGGACCTCCGGAGGAGAAAACTTTGATAATAAATAAAATAAAGAAATAAATGTTACATTAATAGGGTTTGTGTTCACAAATTCTACGTTCTTGAATTTAAGGTCTTAAAAAATATCTTATTGTTTTTATTAAGCTAGGCGACTATAAAATATTTGTTGTCATACACCAGCGCGTATTATAAAAAAGTAATCATGAATAAACAAAAATTGAGTACATAATGCAGTTATGTATGCAAATGTAGGATATTTTAAAATGGTTCGATTTTTAGAAAATTCGTCATTTTTATTGCAATGTGGACGAATAAGGCTCTAACAAAACCCTACCTCCACTTTACTGTAAACTATTTCCATAGGTTGCTGGTTCATTTCCATCCGTATGCGCAATCTCTGTCAGCTGCGATTTGTTAACAGTAAAATGCATCAATTTCACTAAACGATTTGTATTTTTATTTCTTGGCTATAAGATACACACACCTATCAATATTGACACTAGTAAGAATACCGTGTATTCTTCATACTCTGTTGTTAAAAGATGTTATTTCTTGCATGATACTAAGTAGTTTAAGGACCAAAACTGGATGGACCTTGTTCGAGTGATCAAAGGTAGACGCCACAGTTAGCTGAGGAACAGGGGGTTCTGATGAACTGAGGAACAGGACTTTGCCTGAAGAAAACGGGAGTTCTTATGAACTGAGGAACAGGACTATGCCTGAAGAAAACGGGAGTTCTTATGAACTGAGGAACAGGACTATGCCTGAAGAAAACGGGGGAATTTTTTCCGTAATTACTTTATACCGACTTTGTGTGAAATACTGGTCACGCACTTGACCGAATTTTTCTCTTGTGCTCGGGGCACAACAGGCTTTCTTAGTCTTGTTTTGTTAACGGACTTGTCCTCCCGACGGGAACTAAGTCGAAATGAAATGTACCACCCTTCGGAGCCTATCCTCCACGAGTTCGGCCCATTAGAGTCAATAGGGAATATGCATGTAATCCAAAAAATCCTGAAATATTTTTTTTTGTATTCTCTACATAAATTAAATGTTTATGGCAGTTGCTGTTATCTCTTTATTTTGGGTTTTATTAACAAAAAACAAGGTTTTATTTTGCAAATTTTCCTGCAAAATCCAACATCTCGTAAAACGGACTTATTTTGTTTGTGACGTCACTTTTTTTATTACGTCAACGTTTTATAATGGCTAGTCACGGCTAGTGTAATGTAAATTTCAGTGTAAATCCATTTTCTTGAGTTTTTCCCAAAGACTAGAATATTTAGTCGATAGAAAACCTTTTGTTTTATTAAACAGACTGGTTATAAATGACCAAAACGGAATTTGTGCAAAGAAAATCGGAAAATTGGCTGGAAGTTAGTGCTGGTGGATTTGCCTTTACAATTTAGTTAAAAACACTTATTGTTTATTATACTATAAAAATAAATGTACAGCAACATATGGTTACTTGAATTTAGCGATACTAACCTTTACAGATACCTCTTAATGTAAAATTTTTGATTAAATTTGCAGTAGGTACTTTCTTCGACATCGGTTTTTTGGGCACATGAAAAAGGAGGTTTGCAGTGCACACACAGTGATACTTTTGCACATTGGCATACTACAATATTTGTAGTTTATATTTTTAATACATTTTAACGTTTAATAAAAAGAATTATACACAAATAGCACTGTAATAAAAACACAACCGCTACCAGCATAAACAACTACATCAGCTGGGAAACTAATGCCGGTCTCCATATAACTCTGTACTGTAGCTGTCAGCTGTCTTCTTGTCTTAGTCCGAGAGTCGGTAATCATCTTGTGTTTCTTCTCCCAGAAAATGTTCTATAATTATTTTAAAAAAATCACCTTTTTGACTTTAGGTCTTGTCGACTGACATTTTTCTATTCCTAAGCATATAACTTTACAATATTAACAATCAGTTTGGTAAATCAATTGATAGAGGATAGAGGTACAATCATTCGAGAAAATACTGACTTGCTTTCGGACTATTACAGAAATTCTTGATTTTCTAGACATTTGTAGGTAGGCAGCCCTCGGTTCAGCTTTACGTTAACATGTAGATTGCCACTTATCCTTGTGACGTAACTTTTTTGAGCCGGCAAATGGCTCCTTTTGAAATTGTAATAAATTATACCGAAAAGTAAAATTTTTTTTTAGCTAAATTAACGCAGTAATTTTCCTCAAAATAGCAGTTTTGGGGTTGTAATGACCTCCTTAAACGATTTATGCAATAAAAAAAAATGTGCATATTCCTTATTTCGCGATGACGCGAGTCTAATCTGACCATTTGAGAATAGGAAGAGGCCGAGCTTGATACCCGGTACGGTTAAGAGACGGAAGGGGGTTGATCTCTGTTGCCATGGTTTCTGGCTGTTTTAAGCATTTAAAAGAAATGAAATTTTAGAACGCAAAGGCAATAAAACTAAAAGATAAGAAATTTGCTGAGGAAACTAAGGCCTTTGAAGTTCGCCGACAAAGTGCCGGTTTTATAAGACTAAATTAAAGGAAAGGATTTCTTTCGATATTTTAGCCGAAATGGGCTTTGTAGTTTACCGATAACTGCGTATTTTTAAGCAAGTTAAATAAACAAGAGATACGAGTTTGAGTTTGATTATTTGAAAGGGATCTTATACCTGCTTGGTTATTAATATTTATTTGGAAATAAAAATATAAATATAGAAATTAAACGAACGGTTGGGTGTCCCCAACACAATGTTTTAGCGAATTGTAAAAATAACAATAATTTTTTTAAAAATTCCAGTGGCGTCGATAATTTGTTCAAAATAAACAGTGACGATTCTCATGTCTCCATCACGCGATTAAATTTGAAAAATAAAAAGTTACCTTATATCATAGTACATCTAGAAATTATGTGAAATTTTTTATTTTTTATTTTGGGGATGTATGGTCAGCCTTATGCTTTTCTAAATCAAAATATATCGTGGATAGTTTTGACTTAGAGTTGACTGACGTAATTTAAACAAACGAACAGTGTTGTCATGGTGATAACTGTAAGACGCGATAAAAGTAATTTAGAAAATGGTACGCAAGTAGTGCCGAAATTAGTGAGGCTGACCGGTTCATGTCAGCCGAGGGTATATGTATAATGTGATAAATCGAATAAGAAATGGTAGGTACTGGGATCGAGTCTGGGCGAGTCTCTGAAAGACTACACAAGACTCGGAGATGGGATATGAGCGCTTTGTCGCAGTTGGGACAGAGAAATCCTCGTCCAGATTTTCAGAAATTAGCAATAAGATTTACTAGACAACGTGAAATTCCTGTTGCCTGTGAAACCGTTCACCAAGCGTTTATGAGGCGTGGCTATAGAGTAAAAAAATCCAGGAAAATACCAACTATGAGACCAGAGAAGAGTTCGATTTTGCAGGGACTTTCAAGATGACAACTTCGAAAATATCTTTACTACCGATGAAGTTTGCTTCGAGTTGAGTCATAATCATCTACGGGTGCTTTGCATAGAGAGGTGTACGGTGCAAAAGTCAAAAGTTCCTACAAAAATTATGGTTTGGCGACGGATTTCACAACTTGGTGCCACTGAGCTGTGTATTATCGATGGTGCAGTAGACGCTACTGTGCAATTTTAAAGGGATATCTTCTTAAAACAGCTTATGTTCTGTACCCAGACGGTTGGCGATTGAAACAACACAGCTCCCGGTACCGTAACTCCAGGCATACAAAAAATTTTGCCAAGAGTTAACACATACATATATGTATATATATATATATATATATATATATATATATATATATATATATATATATATATATATATATATATATATGTATATATATATATATATATATATATATATATATATATATATATATATATATATATATATGTATATATATATATATATATATATATATATATATATATATATATATATATATATATATATATATATATATATATAGAAAAATGGAAGATTTCTTGGCCTATAGGTAATATAATAAATGTAAATGCGAAGATTTACTTCTTCGCTAGTGCAGCGAAAAGGCCGTGAATGAATAATAAAAATAATGAGGACTATCTTTGATTCTGGTCTGGGTGACCTCCTGCTATCGATTTCTGGGCCCTTACCCATCAGCGGGCAGGCTTACACCCAGGGTGGCTGAAGAACAGACCACGATTTGACCAGAATCAAAGAGAGTCCTTATATCCAAAATGTTCGGAAAGGATGGGTAAGATGTAGTGGCTCGCGCCAACTAGTTCACCTAGTGTTGCTCCAAAAATGTTTGGCTGCTAACACAATAATACTCGAAAGTATGTCGAATGTCGATTTTCTCGACGTCGACGGTACAAATGCACCATTGTACAACAATAGTAGAAAAATGTAAGATTTCTTGGCCGATAGGTAATATAATAAATGTAAATGCGAAAATTTACTTCTTCGCTAGTGCAGCGAAAAGGCCGTGAATGAATAATAAAAATAATGAGGACTATCTTTGATTCTGGTCTGGGTGACCTCCTGCTATCGATTTCTGGGCCCTTACCCATCAGCGGGCAGGCTTACACCCAGGGTGGCTGAAGAACAGACCACGATTTGACCAGAATCAAAGAGAGTCCTTGTATCCAAAATGTTCGGAAAGGATGGGTAAGATGTAGTGGCTCGCGCCAACTAGTTCACCCAGTGTTGCTCCAAAAATGTTTGGCTGCTAACACAATAATACTCGAAAGTATGTCGAATGTCGATTTTCTCGACGTCGACGGTACAAATGCACCATTGTACAACAATGGTAGAAAAATGGAAGATTTCTTGGCCTATAGGTAATATAGTAAATGCGAAGATTTACTTCGTCGCTAGTGCAGCGAAAAGGCCGTGACCAGAATCAAAGATAGTCCTCATTATTTTTATTATCCATTCACGGCCTTTTCGCTGCACTAGCGAAGAAATAAATCTCCGCATTTATATTTATTATATATATATATATATATATATATATATATATATATATATATATATATATATATATATATATATATATGTATGTCAACGTAAAATAAGGGATAATGTATAAAGTTGAAAAATAAATGTCTTTGAAAGTACTATTCTACGCCCGATTACTGAAGTGAAACGACGCCCGGCACGGTTAGTACTCAGATGGGTGAACGCTTGGGAACGCCGTCTCTCGCCGCTCTAAACAAGGTGACAGTGGAATTCTCACTCGGTCATGGTGGTCGCATTCCCTTAAAGGACTGGTGAAATTCCTAGGGATATTTCCATCTCTACATATGTTAGGCGGACTTCCCCAATATACTCATCCCATGGTACGCGGTACTTAGGCTTTAGCCTTCGTGGGCTGTCAGAAAATAAAAAAGCGACTTGAAATGTATCCGGTTTTAAGCTAGGTAAAAGTCCAGTATTTATGCAAAATATGACTTTTTGGTAAAATTATTTTCAAGCTTCGCACTAACAGGCAGTCAGAGCGACAAACAGAGCGACGAAATTTGGAAACGATGTTTTTCGTTATCTAGAGACCCCAGAAAGCAAGATTTGAAAAAATCTAAAGAGGTGATTCTTTCACCATAACAATATCTTCTTCCAGCGAAGGAAGTAAAAATACTGAGATAAATGTTTATGCCTATTCTGACACAAAGTAATAGCGGTTGAAAGTAAGGTATGATTAAAAGTTCGAGAGAACTTGACAGTGTCATTCGATGCAAATTCCTATTTTGCTTTGGATCAATAATTATTTACGTTACTTGATTTATTACGTTTCGAGTTATTTACGGACAAGGCGGCCGATGTAGAAGCTAAGTCCGAAATTTATAAACGAGAACTCTATCAATCACCTAGCCAATCTTCTAGCATATTTCACTATTTGGCTTTCTGAATTTAATACTATATTCACAAACAAAATACAGGTTATCATCAGTTGCATGACCCACATTTCTTGCGTAGCAAAACGACACCCAAATTTTGTTTATTTGTTAATTATTATTTGCCAACGGTTGTTAAAGAATACATAGTAGGATCACCGAGAAATAAACTAGAGGTAGCTAATAAAATCTTAAGTTCAATAGAATTTACTTCAACCCCCTCATCTTCTATGCCAATCTAGGCACTTTGAAAATCAACTATTTGCCAATGTCAATGAAAATTTGCTCAACAATAATAACTCCCTGAGAATGGTATGAGCAACTGTACCAATGTTACTATTTTCACAAATAAGTAACCGTCGTTGTTTTGTTGCAATTAATTTCTGAATTATTATGTCACATTTACATATTATTATAAATATACCTAAAATAATTGATATCATTTCATTTTTTTTAACTTCGTAGAACCCACGAAGACAGCAAGCATATTATTATGTACTTAAGTGCCTTGGGTTGTATATCATAAAACCGTCCTCACACACCAGGTGCTGGAAGCATCCATAAGGATTTCACCAGCCCCTTTAAGAGGGTGTGTGGGGTGGTACCTTCCCGGTTAAGGAATTCCTCTACAACCTTCTTGTTATTGTGTCAAAATAGTAAATCATTTTATTGAAAAACAAAATGTATACACATTCTATACTTTTGTTCTTTATTAATGATTGATCCCAAAAATATAGTAAAGATTTGACAAAAAACTACCAAATTAAAAAATTGACAACCACCTAGCAATAAAAATGTAGGCTGTTTATTTTGTCTTAATTTAAACAATTTTAAAATTTTATTTCAAAAACAAAAAAATCAAGAAATCCTAATTTCTGCTTTAAAAGACTGGTACGCCTAGAAAAAAAGTACATTATACCCACTCGCACGGAATAGGCATTTCCCACTCATATGACCAGTGTCATTCCCAATATGTTTTTTTTTTATCTTCTGACAGCCCACGAAGGCCGAAGTCTAAGTACTATGTACCGTGGGTGTACTGGGGAATCGACTCCCACATCCAGAGCTGGAAACATCCGTTGGGATTTCACCAGCGCTTTAAAGAGGATGTGTGGGGTGGTACCACCCTCGGTCGAAGAAGAATTACTCTACCACCTTCCAACAGTTAACAATCACAAAATATCCATGGTCGAAGCAGGTTTCGAACCCGCGCCTTTCGGTTGAAAAGCTGTCGCCGTACTAACTCGGCCACCGGAGACCCATTGTAAAATATACTAATTGTCACTTAATACCACGATACTAAAGCTTTGTTCCTACAGAAATCATATTAAACTAAAAAGCGTCAATCAAGTTGCAGATATCTGGTAATTGGGTAGTTTGATCACTTATTTTCAATAGATTAATTGGCTCTGACAAGTTTGTGATTTCTGTAGGAACCAGGATTATATTAAATATGATAACATGGTCAATATTGTCATATTACATTCTGCAATAGCACCATGATTTAACCGCAAACCTTTGACACGAATTAGCTGTTAATGACAATCAATTTATCGATTGAAAAGACAAGTGTTCGAACCAAAGGTATTTAACATAATAAAGCCGTTAACACTGAACGTCATGTGGTCCCATGGCTTTTTAGCTTAACAAAAACTAGATCTTTCACAGCTGATTTGTAAAGTGAACTTAAATAGTTCTGATCTATATCTTTATGTAACAACATTGTTATT
Source organism: Philopedon plagiatum (assembly GCA_963971165.1). Lineage (NCBI taxonomy): Eukaryota > Metazoa > Arthropoda > Insecta > Coleoptera > Curculionidae > Philopedon > Philopedon plagiatum. The sequence continues at coordinate 85,895,987 of OZ020192.1, read as the reverse complement.
AAAAGTGCTCTAAATATCTTAGAAGGTTTAAAATATTTATAAATGCGATATTATATTTTATTCTGTGGTTTGTTAAATTTGTTGACTGAAAATCTTTAAAATCAATCTTTATTTAAAAAATACCACTTTTTAAATAAGGTAAAAAATTAAAATTGGTACTAATTTTTTTAAATACCTTTATCGGAAAAAATAGAAAAATATAAAGTGCCCTTAAATCTTGTTCTTAAAGTCATTTTTATAAGTACGTAGTTTTATTGCTTACTTTATTTTACCCACGAATACGTCTAATATTACTTGGCTGGTATTTTTCTCATAGGCAGATTGAAAAATTACTTAAGGATATTGCGCACCCTTAGTAATAGAGTGACACAATTCAAAAAACATGATTTTTGGGAATGACGGAAAAACGTTTTAAAAACTGTGGTTGCCGCTTTTAATAGATTATAACTTCCTTTTTATTAGAGATGATAACTTGATTTTTTAAAAGTACTTTCATAAATTATAAAAGGTAAAGATAACGTTAAATTTTTTATTAAAAATTAGGTAATTAACTAAAAAAAACAGGTTACAACAGGATCATTCCAATGTAGGTCACTGTAGTTCTAAGAAAATTTAAAATTGGCTGCCCCAATGTGAAATGAGTCTATTTAGTTTTAAAAAAATCCTGAAATTATCTGACTCATATCAAAATGAGCCATTATTTTACTAAATTATTATGCTATTGTTTAGTGATGTGCCAGTTTATTAGCTACTAAAACATTAAAATAAAAAACTTTTACAACAAATTGACATTTTTTATTCAAATGCTACGTTTAAATCATTTACATACTATTAAACTGATATCATAAAAAATCAGGACTGTTAGTTTTACTTATTAAATGAACGAAACTTACTTAACTATACTACTAAACTTACTAAAAGTAGTAAAAAGTAAAGTAAGGTACTTAAAGCTTGTTTTATATAATAATTTAACGCAATGCTACAAATTAAATTGTATGTGCAAAACTTAAACAAGAAAACAAGACAATGAAACAACAACATTTACTCCAGATTTCAAGCAACAACCAGTGTGCTGCACATCATTCTGAGCAGCTTATAAATAGTTATAAAATTCGACTAAATTTAGTTCTGGCTGCCCTGATGAGTAAAAACGGTAGTTTTTGTCTGTAATTAAAACTGGATTTAGTGTATGTAACTAATTAATAATATCTTTATAGAAACTAGCATAAAAATTGGGTATTAAATTTCTCGAGATCAGGTCTCTCAGTCCTCTTTTTTTATTATCAGTCAAATCCAATCTACAACTATAAGCTTCCTTCAGAGTTATAAACATAATATCCAGCATATTTTTCTTTCTCTTATTTCTCAAGTTAATTGTTTTAAAATTGTCTTCTGTGTAGGATGTTTTATAGAAAATAGAAAAGGGTTCTTCCTTACAAAATTTCAATATTTTTATATTATTCCAAATAACGGACTCCCGTCTTTCGTTCTCATTGTAGTTGTAGCCCCAGTTCTCTTGTAAATTTTTTAGGTCCTTGAAGAAGTCAAATCCAAGTTCATAGACTGTAAACGGTGTTCCAGTTTTCTTAGCACTCTTTATTAATGGTACGTATTGGTGAGGTATATAAATGGGTCCTGATTTTAAATTCTTTTTAATTTCTCGTTCAATTAAACTGTGTACGTTGTCTCCCTCATTCTGAGTATGGCCTTGGATTAGATACTTGTGAGTAATGCTCTGAATATTCTGAAATTTGCATACAACGTAAAGATATAAAGTCGCTATGTATTTGTTCTTATTCTGTCCGCAACAGTTGTCTGAATAGAAAATAATGTTAATATTTTTTCCAGCTGATTTTTCGTCAATGCTCTTTAAATAGTGTAGTAAGCAGGACCCAATTTCGGTAGAACCTTTTTTACCATTAGTCTCGTCCCAAAAATAAGAGTAAACATTATCGTAAGCTTTGCCACACTTCTCATTATTATCAAATTTTTTAGAAAGCTCAACTACTGTAAAATTCTCGCTGTTTAATTTAGATTTGTAATAAAAAGCGGATGTGTCACCGTTCGGCGACGGCATTTGTGCCTGCATATCGTATACTACGCATAAGTTTGTGTCGTCTATTTTTTGTCGATCTTGTAATTTTTCTCTACGGCACAACTCTTTTTCTTTTCTATGCGTGTAGTAGTTCTCTTTTAGTTTTTCTTTTTCTTCATTATTGGTATTTTCATACTGCATGCATAGATCGCATTGATCTTTTTTCGGTTTATGAAACCCGATGTTAAACCTTGTATTAAAAATTTCATAAAATTTGTGATATTTTCCAGTGGGTCTATTTTTTTCTTTCTGATTTTTTTCAAAGTCTTTATAAATGTCGTGTATGGTTTTTGATCCCTCGATATATTCTTTAGATGTAGATGATCTGACGTAGTGAGATTCAATCCGAGGTATGGAATTTATGTGGTTTATCATTTCTTGGATCAATTCTTCGTCTGTTTTTTTGTGGCGATTATGCGTTCCCCTTAGATCTTGTTTCACAAAGCCATTAGAATCTGTTTTTGTCTTGACAGTCCTTACCATACGATCAGTAATACCTAATGTGTTGATGAAGAAAGTTTTGCACACTCTTGTTTTTATATCATTTGAAATTGTAAAGTAAAAGGCATGATTAAATCCTCTAGGGTTTTCAGCGTTTGTGTAGCGATATTTAGCAGTAACTGTAACAAGACAAGAAGAAATAAATGCACGTTGGAGGTTGATATCTCCCATACCCCAAAATTTGGTGAACAACTCTTCCCTTTGTGCGTAAGTAATGTTTTCAGAGCATTTAAGCCTACATTTGACAGAACATGGGGGTTTAATCTGTCGGGCTGGAACTTCTTTGTTTGATGATATTGATGCATATGCCTGTCCCAGGTTTCTTTTGAATTTGGCAGAATTTTGCTTCCACTGTGATGGCTTTCGTTGACGTTTCCTTGATCCTATACCGTTTTTCATTTCCAGCTCTGCTGTAGCGGCGGTAGCATTAGACGTGATGTTATTATTGGGGCTCAGTTTGTCCACGCTTGTAGCTGACTCACTGCTACTGCTTGCAGAGCTGCTGGCGGATGAAGAGGAGCTGCTACTGGTTGTACTGGAAGATGATGAAGTTTTTGACTTTAGCTGCTTGGGCTGAATAACTACTGGTCGGTTTTTTTCAACTTCGAGCTTGTATGTTGGATCGCTGTCACTCAAATCAACATCACTTTCGTTTGAATGAATGGGCGAAATTTCATAATTTTTTCTTGACATTCCTGGTTTCGATGATGACGTTGATGGTTGATTAACATCAAACTGAATAGATTCTTCAACAATCTGAAAAAAGTTTTTTTAGAAGTACTTAAGTTAGTGTAAAATGTTTATCCAATCAGTATCGAAAAAATCTTACTTTTTGATTAATATGTTGACTTGCATCAAAAACTGAAAAATTTTCGTTTTTGGAATTCGTTTGAACAATCGAACAAGGATTAATCATATTCATAGCCTCCCCAGTGGGTGAATACGGATGCACATTCTCTAACGGCGTTAAAACACGGGAAGAATTTGGAGAAGAGCGTTTTTCTTCCTGCAAAAGAATTTTTAAACTATTACTAAGTACTCCATATTTTAAGCTATTACTATTATAATAATCTTTCTCTGACGATAGGAGATTAAAACCATCATTAGGATATAATTTAATTGGTAAAGTACCTAAAATTAGTTTAGTTTCTTTTAAAATGCGAGAATTTTTTATATCCGACATTTTCTACAGAAGTAGATATGCATGTATTTCCTTTAGTAGTATATGACTATAACTTAAATATAATTGACTTAACAATGAAAACATTTATGGCATTGCTTATTACGGGCAAATAAATTTTGACAAAACTGTGTGTGCAAGCATTGCGCATAGTACGCTTTGCGCAATGCTTGCACACAGTCTGTTTTTTTGCTTTTCTGTAGGTTTCCCACAAGCGTGCAAAACAATGAAGCCCGGCTCAGTGAAACAATCGCACTCTTGTAAGAGCGGAAAGTAGTACTTTTCCGCACTTGTCGCGTGCGGAGAAGTATAACTTTCCACACTTGTTTGGTTTGCTTGGGTATAACTATCAAAAGTAAGATGAAAACGCACATTAATTTTTTTTAAGGCAGCAAGTAGTAGGTATTTATTTGATCTCTAAGTTTCGTACCTTGCCTTCTTTTTCATTTTCCGCCAACCAGGCTTCTACAATATAGTTCCTATTCCAAGCAATATTTGAAACTTCCTGTAGAACTTGGGTTTCTTGTCTCATTTGACTACCGGTTTCATGTTGTGCTTTTTCTGAAGGAAGTTCTTTCAGTGTTCTCGTATTTATGGTTTTTAGTAAAGTATTTTTGCTATCATTTTTACTTTCGGATGATTTTTCTGGCGCCTGTAAAAAGTAAACAATTGCCTTATTATTACAGACCGAACACAATCGTATACAAATTGTTTAGCTTACCTTTTTTATAATATTCATTTCATCGAAAATTTTTTTTGTGTGTGAATTCATTTTTGGCATATTATATCTGTCGTGCCTAAAACCAACAAAAATTAAATAATACAAACCAACATTATTGATGTCTTCAAGAGGCGTCGTTCATGCAGTACACAGAAGTAGAACAAAAACTACTCATTACGAAATAACATCATCAAAATAGACTAAAACTCAGTCAAAAACTGGCCTAAATCAAAAAGTGTCATAGAAAATGCACTTTCGTTGTGTATTAAAGGGACACAATTAAAGTTAAGTCGTGAATATTTTCTATTACTTTGTAATAAAGAGACACAATTAAGGTTAAGTTACCTTTTCTTTTAAAAATGTTTGTAATATAATGACCTAAATTTTAAAATGTCGTTATATTACTTAAAAAATAGACTTTCCTTACCTCGAGTTTTAGTCATAAAAAGACCGAAGTCGAAATGTGCCAGTGCTTGACCGTACTATCCCCGCACGCTGTCGACACAACACTGAATAGGTCGTTGTTTCATTAACCCGGGGGCTAAAATCTACAAAACTGAGAGAGACCGAAATATCGTATTTTCTTTATCTTACGTCAAATTATTACGTTTTCACAACGAATCGCTAGAGGGCGTCATAAGGAGTCGTTATATTACTAAAACTCAGAATCGCCGATTTTCAAGTTAGGGCACTCTATTACTATTATTATTATTAGGTGGTTCAACCAATTTGGTTGAACCACCTACAAAACTGTCATTTACCTTACGATTATATTATTTTAAACAAGTTTGAAAAATGTTTCTTCTGTTAAAATATTTATTGGATAAATTTTGACGTCTGAGAAACGCTGATGCAAGCCAGCTTTTACTTACTTTTAGGAATGGATTCAACAGTTCTCGTGCGGTAGCCAATGAAGGATTTGGCACGTACAAACAAAACAGTATGCAAAATTGACTAGAAAATAGAGGGAGCGGCAAAATCAGTTGTAAAAGCGGGCGCTCAGGTGGGTAGCGGCGGTCCTACCCACCATGTACTTTAGCAAAGATGAGAAATGAAATTCAAGTTGGTTAGGATAGACAGCCTCAAGAGGACATCGATCATTTGCTAAGCATACCAAACCAATACAAATTGGTTTGTGTGTAAACTCCAAAGGTCATTATACCTATTATGACGATTTCAAGAAATTCTCCTGCCCAAAAATGTATTTATATACATTTGCGAAACTTCGTCAAACTGGGTGTTCCAATTTTATGATGAGTAGTACAATAGTAACGGACGCTGAATACTCCTCTTAGCAATTTGACGTGCAGAATTACCCTTGTTGTGTGTTTTAGTATAATGATAATGAAAAGAATTATTTTCCTCAATTTTTCAAATGAAATAAAGTCAAATATCAGCAACCTCCTGCACATTTTTATTATTGTGCCAAACGAAAAAACAATAATTTCTTTTTTAACTTAAGTAGGTACAACAAACAATTCACCAAATTTATCTTTATAATCTTAGTGAAAAAAATTTGTTGAACTAAATTTGCAAGTGATGTTAATGTAAATTAAGGTAAGCACATTCGTATGTAAGTCACTAAATTTTATCATTGAACTTTAGATAATCATTATTCTGAAAAATTCGAATGTGACGTTATATATCTAAATGGCCTTTCTTATAGATAATTTAATTATATTCAATTCTCCACATAAAGGATTCGTTCGTAATATCCCAAGGCACAATTATATCAAATAAATTTTCTTTCTTCGCTTCTTTCATCAACTTCATGCCGGACATTTCATATAATTGTTTTTTTTTTGTATTTAAAGTTTTTTAAATACAAAAAAAAAACGAATAAATAGACGAGCAACAACTGTAAAATTATTTTAGCGGCATTATTGAAACTTGATTGAATGAAACTTGATCAGAATTTGATTTAATAATATTCTCTGGCAATTATTGGAAACAAATGAATGAGTACTCTATGTTTTTTATCAAGTTACAGGGTAATTTGCAAAAAAATTGTTTGAAACAAAAATTAGCATGCAAGGGTTAGCTACAGAAATACATTTTTCCACTTGAAAAAGACTAATAATATAAAGCGCATTTATAGTTAAACGTAATTTGGATTCGAATTGACACTAAAATTACATGTGATTTTATAAATACCAATATAGGCAAAAATATCAGTTGGCAATAATATGCAAGCGTATATTTTTATAAATACTGTTGACTATTATTAGCCGTTTCATAAAGGGCTACCAGACAAAGGAATATATTATTCCTTCATTAAATGGATAGCAATTTTCGGCACTACATGATATGACAGTTTGAAGTTTATTAATTAACGATTTAATTAACGTTCAAAGTCACGTTTGGTAAATACTTTGTTTGGTTAATACGTGTTCAGTTGGATAATTATTGATGAAGCATTCGGGTTAGTTTCTGAAACCAATGTCAAAATCCAGTACCTACACCCACCGTACATGGTACTTGGACTTCGGTCTTCATGAGCTGTCAGAAGATATAAAAGACCCTCGACGCCTGCCAAGTATAATAGAGACACAAATTTCTGATCCGATGTTTATTAAGCAGGACGAAACCATACGTTTCAATATACACGCCGAATGTCAAAAAGTTTACTCAGGTCAATATTCACCGGATCTATCGCCTGTCGATGTACGACTTTTTTTCATTGCCCCAAGTATTTCTAAATGTGCGCAATGAAAACTTTGGTTTAGGAGGGACTAAACCAAACAAACTGAATACTTATAATCAATTAAAAAAGTATCCATATTTAGCAGCTTTTTAAACATTTTTTCCATTCATTTTAACTAGTTAATTGGAAATATGAAAAAACATGTTTAAATTATTATTGTACCAGTATTATTATTACCAGTAAATAATAAAACAAAAAATAACAACGATTTTTTTTTATGGAAACGCTAGATCAAAATTAAGAAATAATAAAAATCATGCCAAAAAAGTCTTCATACACATAATAAATTAATATTAATTTAAAAGAAAATTACAAAATCTTTAAACTAAATATCTAGTTGGACCTCGGTTATTAACCTCATGACGTAATCTTTTCTATATCCTTGCAACCAGCTTTCTTGAAATTACTGCCGGCATGGTCTCTCATTCTTATGTTGTTTTATTTTTTCTCTGTTTTATTCAAAGTTCTCAAGAACGCCCAAACGGGCGATTGCAGAGGGGTATTGACGAATATTATGACTGATCCATTTAGCCCAGTCCCGCTGTCTAAAATCGTAAAAAAAAATTAGAAGAATTGGGACTGTTCTAAGTTGTAAGGGGGGTATGTCTCAGGATACCTACTATCCCAGTAACAGCTGAAATTGCTGCTATGATTTTTAATTATTTTTTGAATATTCTAGAACTAGTTTTTTGTCCGCAACTCTTTTTTTTTTGCACCAACTGGAAAGTTATAGGTATTGAAAAAACCTTTCATTTTAGGTTTTGATGGTCAAAATCCGTTCAGTAGTTAATGAGAGAATTGCAAAAAACCATTAAAAATTGCAATTTTTTTAAACAATAAATAACTTTTGCAAAAAAGAGTTTTGGGCTTTTCAAAATACACCAGGAGATGACTTTTTATATTCTTAATGTCCCCTATTCGTTTGAGCCAGATCGCATCATTAGTTTAAAAGTTATTCTTTATCTTTATTCGCTTTAGGCTCCAGAGGATCAATAATTAAAATTATTTTCCGACTTTTTGGGTAAGGCTACAGATCCCAGCTTGAGCGCAAACAATTCTTAGACTTATATTATCATGTGGTGTATTGGGCAAACCGGTTTTATGTTATTTTGCATTGTTACAGTGCCGAAAACAAGACCTTAAAAATTAACCTGTTTTTTTTTATAAACATTTAACAATATCTCGGGAACGACCCATCGGATCTTCGTCGAACTTGATGCTTTGTGGGGCGGTGTTCAACTTATAGCGATACTAATCTACCTATGTATTAATTTTTTTATTGCAATAAATTTCAAACCTCAATTTAAAATTGCAATTTTGTTTCAGTGAAGATCAAAATCGTGAGATTCGCTGATTGATATTTCTATAAATGTAAAAATCGTGAGATTCTGTGCTTGATTTGTGAGAAATTGACCGAAATCGTAAGATCCCGCGAAAAATCCTGAGTTTCGGCAACACTGCCACGATAGCTTGGAGCGTCGACCTCTCACTCCCGCGCTCACGGCGCGGCGGCATCACCAGCACAGCTATTCAATTTAAAGGCTATTATCAATATTTGATCACTTTTTTAGTACAACTAATAACTCATCTTTTTTCTTCGGTGTAAATTTCAAATCCTAATATTAATAATTAAATTCGCCGGGATTTTTTGAAAAAAAAAATCTTTTTCCGTTTCTAAAGGACTTAGCGCCATGAACTTTATCTTAAAAGCTGCATTAGAATACCAGTTAACCAAAGCGCCAAGTCCTACGAAGATCCGAAAACCAAGCCAATTTTTGAGGTTTTGTTTTCGCCACAGTAACAATGCAAAATATCATAAAACCGGCTTGCCCATTACGCCACAGGATAATATAAGTCTCAAAGAATTGTTTTCACCCAAGATGGGGTCTGTAGCCTTGCCGAAAAAGTCTGAGAAGGATTTTAAACATTGCTTCTTTGGAGCCTACACCGAATAAACAAGTAGAATAACTTTTCAACTAAAATGCGATCGGGCTGAAATGAGTAGAGCACAATATGCATACAAAAAGTAATATTCTGGTGTATTTTAAGGAGCCCAAAACTCTTTTTTGCAAATATTATTTATTGTTAAAAAAAATGGCAATTTTTAATGGTTTTTTGCAATTATTTCGGTATCTATTAAACGGATTCGGACGATCAAAACCTCAAATGAAAGGTTTTTTCAATACCTATAACTTTCCTACAGTATAAAGGAAAAGAGCTACGGATGATAAACTAGTTTTAGCATATTCAAAAAATAATTAAAAATCATAGCAGCAATTTCAGCTGTTACTGGGATAGCAGATACCCTCAGGCACGCCCCCTACAACCTAGAATAGTCAAAATGTTTCTAATTTTTTTTCTTGAAATCGACCTTGTTGGAACAGCCAGCCTGGGCTAATTAGTGTACCATGTTTGCAGCCTTCGAGTTTTAATTTCTTGACACGTTCTTTCAAATTACTTCTGAAAATATTAAGATAAACATGTTGATCCATTGCACCATAATTACAGTTCTAATTTTCTACTCCTCCAGCGGCATCCATCCCCAAAGCAGAACGCTGTCGCCACCTTGTCTAACCATAGAACAAATATTTTCAATTTTCAATGCTGTGTTCTTCTTTCTTCGAACTTTACTTTTTTCATCAGACCCGAAAAGATTTATTTTAGTTTCTGCACAAAAAATTACGATTTTCCAGGCCTTGGAAGGCTTGGAAATATACTCTGTAGTAAAGTCCAACCGTTTTTTGTGATTATTTCCCGATTGGGTTTGATTGGCTTGGTTTGAGCGGGTTTTGTCTGGCTACACGTCCATTATACCCAGCCCTATGTCAATATTATCTTATGGTTTAGGGATTTTTCCATTTTCGATTTAATTTCCAGCTTTGTGCAGATACCGGTGCTAATAGGGTTCACTGGCTCGCGGACTATTAGGCTTCAATTATTAATTTAAATTTCATAGTTCCAGATAACTAGTTAAAATTAATGGAGAAAATGTTTAAAAAACTACTAGTGTATGGAAACTTTTTGACTGACTGTATATAAAGGATTTCGACTTGGAGGAATCACGATCACTTATATAAATCGGCGACATGGTAACTAATGATATCTGTAAAAGAACTATTTGGGAGGGGACGGCTGCGGCTAAATAGAGTGCCCTTGATACGCCCTGGTGTTTTTCCGTCTAAAAATAATATGTTTTGATTTGTTAAAATTTCATAGGGCACTAAAAACAAATAATCATATAAATTCGAACTATGCCTACGATACGTATTTCTTTTATTTATTATATAAAATTATAAGCTATACAAAAAAATATTTTATCCAAATCCCTTCTAATTATAATTTAACCTTCGTTACATGGCGGACTTTGTTCAGTGTTTGCTTTGCATGATACAACTATGCCACACGCAACCAGCCTGTTATGTTTCGCAGTTATATCTAATGGTATATCTTTATGCTCATTCCACTTTGTTTCTCCGGTAACAACGCCTTGAATTTTATTTACTTATTATGACTAATTAAAGTGAATCCACTTACCTAAAAGTTTTTATAAGTTCTTTTTAATAAAAAAAATACTTCAAGTGAAAAAAGTTGTGTTTATAGCTAAGCATTTTCTGGCCGCCAATTTATTATAATGCCATAATTTTTAGCTTCTTTCAAACGAGCTTTACTCAGCACGTTTGTCTTGTAATTCGTATTTCAAGTCAAAGGTAGAAATACTTTTAACTCAAAATTAGGATAATTAGGTGCAGGAATTAATGAAAAAATGTTCCACTAACTGAATACAATTCTTAAAAGAATTCACGGTATTTTTTACTATCAGCAATATTGAAAAACAAAGAATTAAAAATTTGTTTACTTATTACTAAGCACAACTCTCTTAGGATACGCCTAGATTTCATAAACCTATTTCATTTATTTTTAACAGATTATTTGACATTCGTGACAAAGTATAGGCAACCAATGAAAACACTTTTGCCACTCGAAATTGCAGGCACGCTAACCCATAAAAAATGCAATTTAAAGTGTTTTTTCTATCACATGGTTTATAAAAGCCTCAAACTAAGAAGATGCCTACTAAATTGTTATATTTATGTTTGGTTTCCAGTGCATTATCTAAATTATTTCTTTTTTTAAATCATACTTAATAATAAACTTGCTCGCACGGAGTTCAATACATAGACACCGTTTGGTGTGTGGTTAAAATATTTGTAACAAGTAATTTATTAATTTCTTAATTTACGGGGTTTAACACCACATTGCATCTAATTCAGCAAAAATATAAAACATCAAATTAAAAAGCAGGAGTTTTTCCAGGGGAGCATCGCGAATGCGACCACTCGGTCACAAGTTACAATGACATCACGCGGGCCATGTTAAATTTTGATAAGAATTTACAAAAGTATGTAGTTTGTTTTCGCTTGTTTGATATTTATAAAGGTATTTTTTTCTGAAATCAATTACCTGACGGTGCCCATAATAATTTTTATTGAAATTACTTATAAAGCACTGTTTTTCTAAATACCATCAATGTTTTTGCTAAATCGGTATAAAAGAGGGGGAACCCGCTAAATACGACTTTGCATACGCGTGCAAATCAAAATGTTTACATAATAATTTATGAAGACCTTTTCAACAATACGGCACTCGATGAGGTGCGCCAAAAAAATTTGTCCTTGCGGTTTTTGGTGGGGTTTGCTTAGGTAGTAATATCAAATATTTGCCCCGCTAAATACGACTTTCCAGGCACGTGCAAATCAAAAGACCTTTTCAACAATACGGCACTCGATGAGGTGGGCCAAAAAAAATTTGTCCTTGCCCATTTGGTGGGGTTTGCTTAGGTAGTAGTATCAAATATTTTTGTTGTGTAAAATTTCCTTTTATCTCTGGGTCATTTTCATTTTCCTTGCAGATAAATTTGTCGCGTCACAACAATCCTAATGTTTACCTAAATGTATTTGAATTTCGATGCAGTTTACATATGATCTGTTTCATTATTAATGTTTTCTTGTAATTATTATGAAGCTATTTTTGCAAATCTTAATTTATATTTAAAAAAAATCTGGTATCATAGTGGTAAGCAGTGGTAACAGAGTTGTTTCCAATAAAAATTAACACTGTCCCCCAGCTAATGCAATGCAATGCTGGCGTAAGTAATTCAACAAAATATTAGTGTATGGTACGTAAAAGTACTGTAGGAACTGTATTTTGACTAAAACATTACAAAATGTAATAATTACAATTTCGTAATGTTGACAACAGTGCACTGCATTAGCTGGGGGACAGTATGTATTTTTATGAAAAACAACTTTGTTGCCACTATATCGCCAGATTTTTTTGAAAGATAAATTAAGATTTGCAAAAATAGCTTCATAATTACAAAAACATTTAATACTTAACCAAATCCTATGTAAACGGCATCCAAAATTAAAGGTATAGGTGAAAATTAGGATTGTTGTGACGGGACAAGGTTATCTGAAAGGAAAATGAAAATGACCTCTCTGTATTTGGTTGTGTTAAAACCACCTCTCTGCAAAATTTCATTTTAATCGGTTGTAAAATGTGCGAGCTACGGGGCTGTGATACACGGACGAACATGAAGAAATCATAAAGGATCAGAGTCTTGCTACGAAGCCCGAAAAATGTAACAATTTTCATTTTCTACATTTTTAATATAGCGTTCAACGTAACTTGCTCCGCCTACTAAAAGTATTACTTTTTGGCAAGTTTACTTATAAGCTAGTAAATCTTTTATTCATGCTGATCTTTTTAAAACTATTTTGGTAGTGCTAAATTCCACCTTATAAACTTTAAGGTATGATTCTATATAAAAAAATATGAAAATAGTTCATAATAACATAGGTGCGAAAATGCTTCCATAGGGAGCTACAGGCCCTTGACGATGGCGTCATAAAAATTATTATTATTTAATTTATTAGGATCTACTTATAATACAGAAATGAGTTATTATTGGAGGCCACTTTTTAAAAATTGCAGGTGACCCCTATTGCAACCAGTGGCGTGGGACCAAAAGGGTGGTTGGGCGAAAACAAATACGACCTTAAATAACCAACCACCCTTTTATTCCCACGCCACTGGTTTCAATATGGGTCTTCTGCTATTTTTAAAAAGTTACTTCCAATAATAACTCATGCCTAAAAGTTCATTTTATTGTAAGTAGATCCTCATAAATTAAATAAAAATCATTTTTATGACATCACCTTCTAGGGCCTGTAGCTCCCTAGGGAAGCATTTGCGAACCTATGTTATTATGAACTTTTTTTCATATTTTTTTATGTAGAATCATACCTTAAAGTTTGTCATCGTCATTTCCGGACACCCTGTATAATTTATTCTTCTTTAATCCGCACCATTTCTGACTACATTTTCAGTTGAAAGCTAACCATAGATCCCGACCTTATTGCTGGAATAAATTCATAAAAAACACTATTAAGTTAATTATGATTGGCTCAGAAACGCGTACCTAATATTGTGAATAAATTGACAATCACATTGTAACAGAAACTGTTATGCCCGTTTTCCAATTTTAAATACGCGCTTTAAGAGACTGACAAATAACCTAATCTCAGTTCAACCTTTTTTTTAAGTTATGGGCATTTGCCAGAATTTACACTTATTTAAACGCTTTTAAGTTGAATTTTCTCACTCTCTCGCGGCCTACATGCGCCCGAGAAAATTATTTCAAATCATTTATTTTGTGGGCTGAATCACAAATGGTCAAACTAAATTGAAATCCGATCAAAATATAATAACACTTGGCAACAACAATTTGTGTCCGACAGACAAAGACTAAAGCTGACGAATTTCTGCGAAATCGAGAGTATCGTCAACGTCAAAAACGTAATCGGCAAACGTCATAAAATTGCATAAAACTTAACAAAATATTTGAGATTGTGATAACAACATAAAATGATGATGATGACGATGATGATTATGATAATGATGTTACCGAGACAAAAAAACGGTAAGAGTGCATACAAGTGCAAATATGAGGTCATAATATATGTCTGTCATATTCTATTGATCGCAGTAGCCATCTTGACATCGAATTACATACTTACAACGAACACTTTGTGCCTGGTGTAAGTGAAAATGTTTTCTAGTATGATTATTTTTCATAACTTGTGCTTACGAAAGAAAACAATGGCAATTAAACTGTGCACATAAATAATGCCAGAGTACAAAATTTTTTAACACAAAACAACATTAAACATTCCCAAAATGTTGTTTCACAAGAAACCAGTTCTTGTCAACACTAGTGGCGGATTTAGCGCGCGCCCCTGCGCCCCCGCCCCCAAAGCCACGTACAAAAAAGGATTTCAATAGCGAATTTTATAAAATATTATAATAAAATTGTGTAATGTATTTTATTTAGTTATTCAGTTTATACTAAGGACTTTACTAAGGACACACTTCTTAGCGACGCAATAATGGCTTGCTTTATGTTAGAGAAAGTAGCTCGCAAACTGCCTGTCTACACCTAAAAAAGTATTTTGGTTCCGAGCGGCCCGACTGACTCTTTTGTATGTTCGTCACAAACTCGCCTTTTTCAATTGATACGAGTGTATACGACGATGTTTTAACTGCCTGTGTAGCTTTTTTATAAATATGGTTAACTCACGAGAAAAATCGAAGTGTGGAAGATGATGGTGTCAAAGAAGTTTGTTTCAAAATCGCAGCAGATATAGTGGAAAAATTTGTGCATAAAATTAACACAAACAAGAAGTCGTGACAAATCGCTGCGTCCAGACCGGTTGAAGTTTGCCACGTGTTCGAGAACAAAGTCTTTGATGTACCGCTTTAGCATCGAACCCGATACGCGTTCGCGAGCTGCTGTAGAACTCCTGACCATCTCATGTCTAGACTGAGTTGGCGAGCTGTTCCAGAACTGTTCCAGAACAGCTCGCGAACTTGGTCTGTACCCGGTTTAAGGTGCATGAAAACAAATACAGTTCCAAATCAAACAAGATTGTAATTTGTAATGAATGCTACAAAAACATCGTACTATGTTACCGATATCCGGTAAATGCATAGACAAAATATATTTAGACCATCACAACGTATTCGCGACACCAGCTGAATCCGTCCAATGTATGGGCGAAAATGTGCCTTTGTACGCATTGGGCGCCAGTCAGATTTTTAAACGACGGTCCACTCGAAGCATGCGCACTCAGGACGTCTCGTAAAAGTGGTTGTTGAACTCAATGACGCAACGCGGCGATCAGAACCGGGCCGAAAAAATCTCAGTCATTTGTATGTTATGGTATTTTTGGTTGGGGTGGCGAATATAGCGAACCTCTGAAGCTTGTTTTTCGATACAAAAATATTCTTTACAAAGTGTTAAAGACATTTCATATGTTTCGCCAATTATGTATCAAACTTTTAAATATAAGGAATTATTTTGTAGTCTATTTCTTACAATTAGTGCATAAATACAAATAGTTTAATTCCAAATTTAAATTATATCAATATGTGAAAGAATAGTAGGTAAAAAATATAATTTATCTTCAATGCACTCCGGTGTTGAAGTGAATACACACACGGAAAAGTAGAAATAGTTATCAGTGACGTATATTGAGTGGGGCCAAGGTGTCAGAAATGCATTGATGGGGTGTGTGTGTATTAGGGGCATTGTATAAGAGGTAAGATGGTGTAAGAAGGTCATATATAGTGTCAATGCCTCCTTCCCCTATATTGCATAAGGGTGAGTGTCCGAAAGGCATATTTGCGCTATCGCCAAAGGGGCACTAAAAATACTAGTGGACTAGGGTAGAGGGGAGTATTTTAAAAGGGATGGCGAAAGAAAAAGTGCTTTCACCAAAGGATCGCTAAGATAGCAGTGTATTAGGAGGATGTGTCCAAAAGGCATATTTGCGCTTTCGCCAAAGGGGCACTAAAAATACTAGTGGATTGGGGTAGAGGGGAGTATTTTAAAAGGGATGGCGAAAGAAAAAAGCGCTTTCGCCAAAGGATCGCTAAGATATCAGTGGATTAGAAGGGTGAGTGTCCAAAAGGCATATTTGCCCTTTCGTCAAAGGGGCACTAAAAACACTAATGGATTAGGGTGGAGGGGAGTATTTTAAAACGGATGGCGAAAGAAAAAAGCGCTTTTGCCAAAGGATCGCTAAGATATCAGTGGATTAGAAGAGTGTGTCCAAAAGGCATATTTGCGCTTTCGTCAAAGGGGCACTAAAAATACTAGTGGTTTAGGGTAGAGGGGAGTATTTTAAAAGGGATGGCGAAAGAAAAATGCGCTTTCGCCAAAGGATGGCTAAGATATCGGTGGATTAGATTGACATGGGGCCGTAAGTAGTAGCGCTTTCGGCAAAGTATCAAGTGCACACACTGTAAATAGGTGTAAAAATATTTACATCTTACTCTAGAACTTGGTTTGTTCAATAATTATACAGGATGGGATGCCAATCCAATAAAATATACACATGTAATTTTTTTGATTTACTATTTTACTTCTTAAAACAGTTGCATATTTTATTTCTATTGTTTAGAATACTATGTTTATATTTTATTTCAACTTTCAATTTTGTAAATGTAACGTTTAAAAAATTAAGAGGGGGGGGGGGCATTAAAGAGACGCACTGTATATACATATATATATATATATATATATATATATATATATATATATATATATATATATATATATATATATATATATATATATATGTATATATATACGAGTATATATATATATATATATATATATATATATATATATATATATATATATATATAAACTGAGCTATTTTCGAGGAATTATCGACAGTTTTGTATAGCAAGAAAACTCAGATTTAAGCCAACAAACTATACACTTTTTGTTAAAATCTCACAAATGGTTACATTTTTATCATTAATAAAAGAATAATTACAAGTAATATATTTAGCATTTATTACTCGATAAAAGATTCACGTCATGTGAAATAAATTTTGAAGTACGGTCCTGTCTATCACAAGGCAAACGTTCGACAATGCGCAAGCCCGCAGAGGACCGTCTTTGTTTACGGATTCAGCTCGGTAAATTTGCCGCATTCGTAATTGACATTATTTCTCTACTATATATTTTCTCTATGGGTAAATGTCACTACTAGTATAAAAAAACAGGGAGCACTGTTTTGCTCGCAGCGATCATGTCACCCATGTTTCACCTACCTTTTTATATAAGATAGAGTAGCCTAGTCAACAAGTTCAAAATCGTGTTAATTCTTGATAAAGGTCCTAAAAATATGTACCATAGCTCATTGGATTCGGAATGACGTCTAGAAAAATGTGTTCGAAGGATTTTACTGCATGATAAAAATTGCAAAAGTTATTAACAAATTAAGATGAAAAAAAAGGTGTTTCGTTTTTTGGCAATTACTCAAAAACTATTAATATTTAAGAAATTTAAAAAAAATATTCATAAAGAGGAGAAAAGTTCCAAAAAAAAAGTCCCGACTCCCGGAACTCTACCTCCATTATTTATAATTTTAATTTAGTGCTGAAAATAGGGCCCCGCGCGGCCGATACAGCATGGCCGCGCTACCGCTCAACAGAGTCTATTACATAAAATAGTTTTTTAGAGAGTTAAATATCAATAGAAAAATTTTAAAAAATTATGGTGTAGAATAAAGCCCTGTTGAAAACAATTTTTTTGTTCATTTTTCAAAAAGTTATACTATTGTTAACTAAGTAATTTGTCGTGGGCTTTCATTTTTACAAAAGACAGTATAAAAGTTTAAATAATTGGCCTATAAATTTTTGGCTTCTTGGAGCTCTTCTTATATATATACTTAACAAGACCACGTTATAAAAGCATCTTAAATTTGTATATTGTGTTTATTTAACAAGTTATAAGTCTTACAAGAGACAAAAATGTCAAAAAATATTCAATGTTTTTAAACAAAAGCATGTAATAGCTAATCAACAATAGTTACAAACTTCGTTTTGAGCTCATTTGAAAGAGTAGTTAATCCTTGATAAAAATGACCTAAATATTGATTATCGTATCTCTAATAGCTTATGAGTTATGGTAATTTGTTACTTGACAAGTTATGTGACCATTCAAACATTGGTATCGTGGAGTATTGGATTGATCACTTAACTTGTCAAGTAACAGATTACCATAACTCATAAACTATTAGAGATACGATTATCAACATTCAGGTCATTTTTATCAAGGATTAACTACTCTGTAAAATGAGCTCAAAACGAAGTTTGTAACTATTGTTGATTAGCTATTACATGCTTTTGTTTAAATACATTGAAGATTTTTTGACATTTTTGTGTCTTGTATGACCTATAACTTGTTAAATAAACACAATACACAAATTTAAGATGCTGTTATAACCTGGTCTTGTTAAGTATATATATAAGAAGAGCTCCAAGAAGCCAAAAATTTATAGGCCAATTATTTAAACTTTTATACTGTGTTTTGTAAAAATGAAAGCCCACGACAAATTACTTAGTTAACAATAGTATCACTTTTTGAAAAATCAACAAAAAATTTTTTTCCAACGGGACTTTATTCTTTAAAGTGTTCTGATGACACCATAATTTTTTAAAATTTTTCTATTGATATTTAACTCTCTAAAAAAATTATTTTATGTAATAGACTCTGTTGAGCGGTAGCGCGGCCATGCTGTATCGGCCGTGCGGGGCCCTCTTTTCAGCACTAACTTAAAATTATAAATAACGGAGGTAGAGTTCCGGGAGTCGGGCCTTTTTTTTGGAACTTTTCTCCTCTTTATGAATATTTTTTTTAAATTTCTTAAATATTAATAGTTTTTGAGCAATTGCCAAAAAACGAAACACCTTTTTTTTTCATCTTAATTTGTTAATAACTTTTGCAATTTTTATCATGCAGTAAAATCCTTCGAATGCATTTTTCTAGACGTCATTCCGAATCCAATGAGCTATCGTACATATTTTTAGGACCTTTATCAAGAATTAACACGATTTTGAACTTGTTGACTAGGCTAAGAGGTACTTGTGTGCACTTCTATTGTTTTTTTTTAACTTGGTGGGTGATATTCTGCAATTGTAAGCATCAGCAAATTAAAACAATTCAGACAAGATTTTCCAAATTTAATTTAGATTTTATTGTAACTTTTTACTAGTTAAAACTGAATAAAATACTAGCTTGTGTGTCCGACCATTGTTTATTATAAGTAAAGTTTTGCAAATGGGGGTAATTCCAGAGACGGCTCTAACCTAGTTGGAAATAAAATTAGGATTCGATGTGAAAATAAAATACCAATATTTATTTACCCACATTGTGTTATTTGAAAGTTCGAGATAAGAAAATACCATACAGGGTGTCTGAAAAGTCTTAGCATGGGCAAATATCTGTACTATTAATAAAGATAGAGACACCAAATTTTAGTTGTATCTTATTGGTTAATAAATCTACTTTTTTATGTAATTTGACTTTTTCAACCTCCTTGGGGGGTTACGCTAGGGAGTTGACGTCAAAAATTTTGAATGCAAACCTATGCCGGGGGGCCTCTTCTTTTAAAAGTCTTCAAAAACGAAACATTTTACCGCAACTCCCGTATTTTAATTCATTTTTAAATGGCAAGCCTATAAAAATTATAAATCGTAAATCGTATAATCGGGCGGGGCACAAGTCGACCATTAGTCGATCTCTTGTGCCATACAGTACCAGTCTGCGCTGCTATTTTTTGTTTTGTGGGGCACTTTTTTTCTAACATTTTTCCAACTTTACTTCTTCATTTGTCGTTTTTATATTTTTGGTTTTTTGACAACCGCGCAGTAGACCAAAATGCGTACCACGCGCAAACCGGGCGTGCTAGACATGCGTACGCACTTTCAGGAGATGTACTTGGGTGTCTACATTCGAACCCATTCACTTTTAAGAATATATCCCCAATAGTCAAGGTACCACTACGTAGTTAACTTTCTAACTTTTTTCCCAAGTTTTTTTCCACTTTATTTTTCATTTTTTGTCATCTGCGCAGTAGACCAAAATGCGTACCACGTGCAAACCGAGCGTGCTGGACACGCGCACGGAATGTCAGGAGATGGACATTGGTGTCTACATTTGAACCCATTCACTTTTAAGAACATATTCTCAAAAGGCAAGGTACCACTACGCATGTAACTTTATAACTTTTTCCCAAGTTTATTTCGACCTTATTTTTCGTTATTTGCCATCTGCTCAGTGGACCAAAATGCGTACCACGCGCAAACCGAGCGTGCTGGACATGCGCACGGAATTTCAGGAGATGGACATTGGTGTCTACATTTGAACCCATTCACTTTTAAGAACATATTCCCAAAAGGCAAGGTACCACTACGCATGTAACTTTATAACTTTTTCACAAGTTTATTTCGACTTTATTTTTCGTTATTTGCCATCTGCGCAGTGGACTAAAATGCGTACCACGCGCAAACTAAGAGGGCGAGACATGCGCACGAAATTTCAGGGGATGTACTCTGGTGTCTACATTCAAACCTACCCACTTTCAAGAATATATCTCCAATAGTAAAACTACAACTACGTATTTAACATATTTTTACGATTTTATCACGTCTTACTTTTTTGAACATTCTTAACTATGTGACATTGTGACCAACCGTGCCAGCCTTACTAATCAGTTATATTACGCACTGACTTATTTCCGGCATGGCTGTCCCTTCTTATTTATTCAAGCATTAGCCTTACCATAGTTATTGAGACTTTTGCGTCCTGTGAGAAATTCATAATATTGTATATCTCACGGAACCCTCTATGCGCGAGTCGAACTTGCATTCAACCGTTTTTTTATTTCACACAATCACGGCAACGCCCATGAATTAAATTATTTCTGTCAAATACCGTATGTACTTATTTTCGGCATCGACGCCTCTGGTAACAGACCAACAGTGACTGCCTTACTTATTACGTTAAAAGTTGTTTAGAATGGCCACCATGAACTTCTTGGCAGTAATAAAGTCCGTTTTGGAACTCTGCCAAGAAGTAACATCTGAGAAAAGACCTATAAAATGAGGTACCTACCACACGGCATAGGGTTACATTTAAAATTCTTGACCTCAACTCCCTAGCGTAACCCCCCAAGGGGATTGTAAAAGTCAAATTACATAGAAAAGTAGATTTATTAACCAATAAGATAAAACTAAAATTTGGTGTCTCTATCTTTATTAATAGTAAAGATATTAGCCCATGCTAAGACTTTTCAGACACCCTGTATAGTATTTTCGTATTTCGCACTTTCAAATAACACAATGTGGGTAAATACATATTTGTATTTTATTTTCACATCGAATCCAAATTGTATTTCCAACTAGGTTAGAGCCGTCTCTGGAATTATCCCCATTTGCCAAACTTTAATTATAAGGTAATGTAAAACTAATTTTATTTAGATCTGCTTATTTATTTAACACGCTGTTAAAAATAACGGAATACCCTTATTACCATTTGAGATAATCTACAGAGTGGTATTTTTTTCGGGTCAGGTTCTTTTTGACCTCCTAAATTTTGTTTCGGCAGCACTGATTATCCTTTTGTAAAAATACATTTGTCGTTCATCTTTTTTTTTTGTTACCTTGTGCTGTTTTGGATGATAGCTGACAAAATATGACTCTAAACTAGGCTACGTTTTATGTAGTCTTTTTAATCGTAGATGATATAACGAATGCTCGGTTCTTTATCGATTAAATTTATTTTTCAGTTGTTACGAAAACTTTTTTGTTTTGGCAATTTCACAAATTGAATTAGGGCATAGCTCGAGGGATTTGATCTTTGGAAAACATGCTCAAATTGCCCAAAACACAAAAGTTTGTGTTGAACACTGAAAAATTTAGTAGAGGATAAAAACGAGATTAAGTCAGTTTGGTGATATTTTTTCCAGATCTAAAATTACCGTTCTTAAAGAGAATTGTCTTAAAGAAAACTTTAGGTGACACGCAAATTACGCAACATTTTTGTTT
The DNA here is from genome assembly GCA_963971165.1 of Philopedon plagiatum. NCBI lineage: Eukaryota > Metazoa > Arthropoda > Insecta > Coleoptera > Curculionidae > Philopedon > Philopedon plagiatum. Next base: position 85,873,822 of record OZ020192.1, on the reverse strand, counting down.
AACATTATGACAAATTTGCATGTTGTAGGTTTTTATGACCAGTGCAATTTACTTTAGATTTAATAAATTAACAATGCCTTACGGAAATTTCAACGACAGGACCAAAAAGTTTTCAAATTAGGTAAATGCCTTTCTTGAGTTTTGAAAAAATCTAAATTTTCAATATTAAGACTGGAATAAATATGCTAGTAGGAATATCATTTTCTATGACCAATAAAAGGATAGCATTGATTTATTCATTTGCTTAAGCATTTTTTTTCACTTTTTTTCTGCTCGATATACATTTTTAAATGTGTCTTATATGAAAAGCAAAAATACTTTAGATATCATACTCTTGGCAGGGTCACGGATATAATAAGAATTATCAACATTCTCCAAAAAATCTCCGCGATATGGTTTTATTTATTTTTACAACAGGTTGGGTTTTTAATCCTAGTCATTTTGGCTTAATCTACACCTAATTCTTAATGTTCGTGATTTTTTTCAGATTTTTCTGAGCGATCATTCTGGTGATAAGGGTAGGGGGAAGCAATTTTTAATTTAAAAAATGCAATAAAAAACACATCATATATATAGTCGAATTCGTGCTTCAATCACCTTTCATTTGACACCCTACACGATGCCCTTGAAAGATTTTTTTCCTTTGCCCAATTTACCCCCCGAAATTTACCCCAAGAATCAAAATTTAACTTTCTTTACTTCAAGTCTATAATTGGGTCACAGCACTCTATCTCTGTGCTAAATTTCAAATTTTTACGTAGAATAGTTTCAGAGAAAATCGCCTGTGACAGACGGACGGACGGACGGACACCGAAGTGATTCACTAAGTATTCCGTTTCACGGAACACTAAAAATGGACAAAAACAAACATCCTATATATTATTTAATATATGTAGAATGTAGAGAATACAAACAAATATATTTGAGGTATATTTCGATTAGGTATATTCATATTCCCTATTGTTAATTGATTATTTAGTTGAGATTCCTTAATCTTCAGTCATGATATACGCTGCCTGCCCATGCCATAGCATAACTAAGCAGTTTTTTTTTTCTATTTTGCAAAATCGAATCGGTGTTAAGGCCCTCCAAATCTTTGTGCCCCTAGGCCATGGCCTATTGTGCCTAGTGTATAATCCGCCACTGGGTAAAATTAAATGAACTTGTTTTTCCTGTATCCTGTATCCCGACAACACAGCTTTTCCGGACCTATTCAGGGTGTCCGGAAATGACGATGATAAACCTTGAGGTATGATTCTGCATAAACAAATATGAAAAAAAATCATAATAACATAGGTCCGCAACTGCTACCCTAGGGAGCTACAGGCTCTTGAAGATGGTGTCATAAAAATGATTTTTATTAAAATTTTTTAGGGTCTACTTACAATACAGAAATGAACTTTTAAGTATAAGTTAGTTTTATTGGAGGTCGCATTTTAAAAATAACAGGAGACCCATACTGCAACCAATGGCAAAAAGGTGGTTGGTTATTTCAGGTCGTATTTTGTTTTCGCCCAACCACCCTATTGCTCCCACGCTACTGGTCACTGGTTGCAATATGGGTCACTTGCAATTTTTAAAAAGAGACCTCCAATAGTACTAACTTATACCTAAGAGATCATTTCTGTATTGTAAGTAGATTCTAATAAATTAAATAAAAATCATTGTATGACACGATCTTCAAGGGCCTGTATGTAAGCTCCCTATGGAAGCATTTTCGGACCTATGTTATTAGGAACTTTTTTTCATTGTTTTTTAGAATCATACCTTAAAATTTACTATCGTCATTTCCGGACCCCCTGTATTAATAGTAACTTCTTTTTTATATTTATCCAACGAATCACTTTTAAAACTTTGTTGGTGAAGTTTTGCAACTTCCTGTATATTTTTCTTTTCTTCAGAAATAATTATGCGACTTAATACTACAGCTAAAACTTTTTACACAAACTAAAATACGAACAAAAAAATTGAAAATCTGACTGTTTTAAATCGGATATTTTATTGCAAAGGTCTTATTCCCACGAGAAATCAAAACTTTCTTTAGATATGAAGTGAGCTTGTTAAACATGAATTGACTTTACCGAGTTGATTACACTTCGATAGACGATATTATTAAAGTCGGAAGGTATTTTAGTTACAAAGCGGGAAAGAATTAAAGTTCGCCGATAAATTTGACAGAAATTTCTATTGGAGCTCGATTTTATAAGATTCTTAGTTTGTTCGGAGGAAATAAATTTATTGAGTAAAGAGAATGTCTTTGTTGATTTAACCAGTTTAATAATAATTACTAAAATAAATTTCTCGGTATTGAAAATTTTTGATCGGAAAATTTTAATTTTAAAATTGTAATGGTAATTAAAGAAAAGAAGAATAAATTTAACTCCGGAGCTTGATCGATTTTTTTAATGTATTAACGTACACATTATAACAATTATTGCTCCCATCAAATAATAGTTGTTATAGTTAAGGCCAAGATGTAACATAATAAGCCATCGACTAGCTCTAATGTAGCGGAGCAGTTTACATGAAAGGGTTTACTAATTTTAGTTTATTAATGCCACATGCTAATCACCCATCAATGTACCGGGTGAGTCACCGACTGCGCGGAGTAATTTTATGTCTTAAATATAAGATTTGTCAATAATAAGCTTTTGTGTTAAGGTGTAGTTAGATATTCTGCATATTTTAAAAATATTTTGAATTATACATTGTCCGCTCAAAAGGTAGGGTGCCACAAAGTTGGATTTTTTAAATGAGATGTATTTGAATGGATTTTTAAATTCTGCATGTAATTTCATAACATTTTTACTGGTTTAATACACAAAAAGTCATAGTTTTTAAGATGATTCGACTTGTAATGAAAATTTGGCATTTGCAAGCAACTCTTTGTTGTGAGAATACTACTTAAATTTTGATTCCAAGCGATTCATAATTTGTATTCTGAGTAAATTAAGTCAAACTAACATATCCACTTTGAAATATTTGACATCTCATTTAGAGGGTGTTTTACTTCTAGGTCCAAAGTCAGAAAAAGATTTTCTGTTCTCGTTATAACAGTTTTTGTCAATTGATCTCAGTAGCCATGGAAAAAAATGGAAATAATGTTAGTCGATGACATTAAGAATCAGATCGGTTTAAAAGTTAAGCGTTTTTACTGTAAAGTTTTTGTCCAGTTATTTTAGTCAAAATGAATTTTTCCAAAAATAAATGAATCGACCTGATTTATGTTTTGGGCGAGGCAGATAGCCGAAAGATTATACAGGATGAAATATCCTGAGCGGCGAACACCCAGTCCTCGGAGTTTTCAAAATTGAATGGAACGTTTTGATTCAACCGGCAGTGTGGAATATTCAAAACGTGAAGTTGTCAATAGAATTGCTACAAATGATGAGAAAGAACTCGAAATACTGGTACAAGTTCAGGAGGATCCCCAAGTTAGTAGCCGTAAATTAGCTTCACTGTGTGATATATACACTGTCAACGGCGAACCGAAAAACGCGGAACTATAAATTCCACCGGTACCATATTGAGTTTCATCAGGAACTTCACAACGACGATTTTTAAAGGGACGTAACTTGTTGCCAATGGATATGAGTCCAAATTGAAATAATCCATTTTTTTTAAATTAATAATGTATTCAGATGAGGCTACATTTAGAAGTAATGGTGCTGTCAATAGACACAGTATGCATTACTATGCAACGGAGAACCTACCACTGGCGGCTCGTGAGGTATTAAACTGGGTGTTCAACTCGGTGGTTATACAAGAAAAATACGAAGAGAAATATTGCAAAAGAATGCATATCAATTTAAGCTTATCTATGTAAAAAGTCCATTCTCCTGTCCTTCATTTTTGCAAAACCTTCAATTACGCGATTAAAATTTAAAATCTGGTACTGCATTTTAATCAAAATAACCTCGAAAATAACCGACTGCCACTACTAGCCGTCTGGGCTAGCGCGTATATCACCATTCTATCAACGATTACTGAAATGTTTCAAGTGCATTGTGCAGTGCGCGCCAGAACGCTAAAATTTGCATCATTTTGATACGACGATATTTTGTCTCACGCGCCGGACTCCTCTTTCTCCAGCACACGTCTTTGCCGATACTCTCGGCTCTCGGCGTTCAGGTCTGATATTGAACGCACTAGAGCTCGTATTAATGTTAATGTTAGACAGTGAAAGAAAAGAGCTTGACTGTTATGAAAATACAAACAAATATTATACTAGTAAAACTTAAAAGTAAATGTAAAATTTGAAGTTATAATCAAAAAATTAAAACAAATTATGGTCGATGTGTAATAGTATAATAGTATAGTTATAAGGTATAGGAAACCATCTTTTTGCTTAGATTTTTAGGGTGTTCACTGCACAATGGATCCTACACAAAGACCGCCACTGGAACCTACACTAGGTCTGTGAAGTTCAACTCCAAAACCATTGGTCGGTTTATGTGTGGTGCGACATTCTTCACAACAGAATTATTTTCTTTTCTTTCTTATCTTATTATCTTTCTTGCAACAGGAGTTACCAAGACTATTGGCAGAAGTAGACTTTGATGAACGTCAAAATATGTGGTTCCAACAAGATGGTGCTCCCCTGACTTTCATCGTGAAGCCAGAGAATATTTGGATCAGCTCTATCCCCAAAGATGAGTTGGCTGCGGGGGTTTTGTCACATGGCCACCACCCCGTTAGACTTTTTCCCGTGGGCTACATAAAAGATATCACACCTCCTACGACAAGGCAGGACATGGAGAATAGGACTAGGGATATATGTCAAACAATAACACCAGGCATGTTATCCAATGGGAAAATATCATTAGAAGAATTGACATGTGTATTGAACAAGGACATTTATTAAGAAGAAACTATTTTTTGGGTGGTTACAGTTACAAAAATAATGTGTTCATTACGTTCTAGTGCAAGTGTAAAATTATCAGTGTTTGTATTTTGTTAGTTTACTTAGTTTTACCTACAGGTTTTTACTTCCGCGAAGGAAAGTACCCATTTTCTATTATATTCAAAATGTCAATCAAATTATTTCAACAACTATTAGAGATAGGGATAGGACATTCCTTACAAAATACGAAGTGTTTTTGACAAGCTGAAAGATGGCAGATAAATATGTAGGGTGTTCCATTTAATAAAAGTGACATTTTTTAAGTAGAAATTTTATTTGGACCTAGAAATAAAACACCCTGTAGATGAGATGTCAAATCTTTTATAGTTGATATGTTTTTTTGACTTAATTTACTCAGGATACAAGTTATGAATCGCTTGATGTTAAAATTTCAGTAGTATTTTCACAACAAAGAGATGCTTGCAAATGCTAAATTTTCATTACAAGTCGAATTATCTTGAAAACTATGACTTTTTCGTATACTTAACCAATAATGAGAAAGTTATAAAATTATACGTTGAATTCAAAAATCTATTCAAATACAGGGTGTCCTATTTAAAAAGTTAACTTTGTGTTAAAATATTTTTAAAATGTGGTGAATATCTAACCATACCTTAACACAAAAGCTTGTTATCGACAAATATTATCTTCATGGCATAAAATTATGCCGCGACTCCGCGCAATCGTTGACTCACCCGATATTTACCAAAAATAAATGTACACTTTTTAAGATCGTAGGTGTAAGCCAATAAGCAGATCTAATTTAAGTTAAGGAGAACAGGTCATTAATGTTAAGGAGAAATACAGTTCGGGCAATGACCAAACCTTGTTGTACGCCAGCATTGATAGGATGTAATTTAGATGAGTGGCCGTCCACAAGACGTTATGTGCGTCGATTAGAAGGAAAGAGACCAATACAGATACATAGTTTGGGGGGAAGACCGTAAGAAGGTACTTTTTTGAGGAGTTCAGCATGCCATACTTGATTAAAGACCTGGGAAATATCAAGGGTAACCACCTGGGATTCGCCATAAAATTCGAGAGACTTGCTCCAGTTGTGGCCGACAAAGGCGAGGAGAGCTTTGAATCTTTGGTAACAAAATAGTGTAATCTGCGTGGCTTTGCAGATAACAGAGAGAAGAGATATATGCCGATAATTAGATGGGAAGAACTTGGAATATTTCTTGGAAACAGGATGCACACGAGTAGCGTTCCAGCTATCTGGAAAGGTGCCCTTATCATAGAAGGTTTAGAAAAGACGAGTTAATATGGATGCATTTTTTAACGATTGCCGTTTTTCTTTATTTTGTGACAGATCACGCAGACCGAAAGCCTATGTTCCATGTACCGTGGGCCTACTAAGAAAGTCCAACTAACAAATTCATAACTGTAAACACTCGTAGGGATTTCACCAGCCTTTCAAGTGGATGTGTGGGGTGGTATCTCCTCGGCCGAGGAAGAACTCTTCTACCTCCTTTTCTGTTTACCACAAGAGCTTGGTGAGAGCGCGGATACAATTCTGAAATGCTAATGTGTCGAGTGTTCCGTTGCCAAGTTATTGTCAAAGTCGTAATTACTACAGGTTTTACTATACTGAAAGTTTCACAATCGTGCTGATGGCGTGTATATCAAGAATCCACAAGAGTTCAATAAAACAAAATTTAAAGAAATTTACGAGGATGGAGGCTAACCCGTTTCCAATACACCTTTTAGAGCCGATCTCCTAATTTTTTGAATAACAAAAATTTTAAAAAAGTCTGCCCGAGCGCGGCCTCGGACCCACGACCTGTTCAGCACTTTGAAAAGATCTTTATTCAGCTCATATTTTACCTCTACAATTTCAACCTTATAACCTACTAATATTACATAATGTAAGAGTTACAGAGAAACCGGCTTGGCCCAAAAACCAAGCGCTCCACTCGAGCATGTGGCCAGGAATTGGCCGGGGCTGGTGGAAGTCCAAGGTAAGTTAAACGCCTTGCAATTAATAAATACCACCCTTTTCGCAGGAGCTCACAAGGGTTGTCGGGAATCAGAACTGTCAAAGACTTAGGTAAAGTAGTAAATTTAATTACTTATATATCTAATTTACAGGAAAACTAAGGAAAACCTGCCTAATATTAATGAATAAGTTAGATACATGGCTATCGCCGAAACATAAGCTTTGTAACGCTGGCGGATAGTTTACCTCTAGACCACGTTACTGATTTAAGAAAACCTAAATATGTTACCAGTGAATCATGTACTTATAGTTTTGAGATTTTGAGGACGATTGTGGAACAGTCAGCCGTCATAAAGAAAGAAAGCGCGTGCCCGGGCGAAAAGCCAAAAACGCATACACCGTAAAAATGGCAACGCCGGCTCTAAATTGTATCCGTGCTACTTCTAAGCTTTTTTCGGTTTCCCAGACCGTGCCGGACGTTCTGTAACTGCAGTGACAGAACGGAGAATGGTCCGAATAGTAAATTTAAACGTCGCTTAATGGCATCTAGACCAGACGATTTTTTGGTGTCAAGTGATAGAAGAATCTTTTAAGTTGCTTGACCTTGAGTATTATTCCGGGCATTTTGTGATGTACAGATAATATAAAGGTGAAAAAATGGAACTTCGCAGAAGAAATTAGCGTGGAATTGGCAGCAAATTGTTTGGAAAACAGTTCAGCTTTCTCTGAGGTGAAAATAATATTGTTGTCAGAGGCCAAGGGAGGAAAAGTGTTTTTACAGAAGTTTTGGCTTATGTTCTTGGTCAGTGACTAGAAAGATTTGCTAATTTTAATTGTAAAAATAATCTCCTTTATGTAATGTGCATCTTTTTTATTTAAGATTTTGCGTTAACCTAATAGGGCAGATTTATTCTTGACACAATTAAATTTTTCTGTATTTTAAAGCACCCTGTATAAAAAAATCATAACATTCTAATTCTTAATCTTATTCCTTTGGCAAGCAAGTACTTTTATTAGAAATGACTCGTCCGCGTCGTGACTATAATCTTATTTTTTTATAAGAATATTCATTAATAACGACCTTTTTTCTTATCCTTAAAAATTTGGTCCTTTTGTTGGAGTGAAATAACATGACGTGGACATATTATAACTTTGAACGCAACCTAAATCTACTATGCTGGCGTAAGTCTTATAGACTTTATCGTTTTGGTTTATATTGGTGTATTTTTAATGTATATTTTGTACGTCTGTTTTGTGCCATCGCGCCCAGATTTTTAACAAAATATATTTTTTTTTAATTTTGGAGTTTAGTATGAGTGTGAAAGAACATTTCCTTTCTTAAAACTTAAACTGTCACGCTGAACTTGGGTTAAGTTTAACCCAAAGGGCCTATTATTTAGAAGGATTTTTTTAGATATCATTTCTATGATGAGCTCCAAGTAATTTGCTACCAAAATGAAAACAATCGTTGGAGGGATATTAAAATAAAATGAATTTTTCGATTTTTTTTGAGGTTATATGGTCTTATTTCATGGAAAATGGTTATTCGTCGATTTTTTGGGACTACAAAAATTTTATTCGGTGTTCTAAATGATATTTTAGTGTTATATGTGTCCAAAATATTTAAACATGTACCAAATTTGAAAAAAAAAATGACTGTGAAACGGGTTTTCGTCCGTTTTTAGGACATATCATTTAAAAGGGGCATGGAAGGGTATAATGAACCGAATCATCTTGAAGCTTATGCAATTACCTTTGAAACGAGTACAGTTTAATACTTCTAGATACAAATTATCGCAGGATATATATGAGTCCTAGAACAATTAGAAAACAACCTAAAATACCACTGCATGGTCAGGAATAGAAGTATAAATGTTTGTCTTTTATATTTTTTATGTGTCTACATCCATAATTCTCGTGAAGCTGCTTCAGAATCGTGTAAGTTAAGAAAAATCGTGTCTAACTATAATACATCCAAAGATACGGCATACGGCTATGAGAAATTGAATTTCCTTGCACTCGCGCTTGTCCGTCACTCCGTGGTCAGCATGCAGTGTATGAATAAGACTTTTTTAATTTAATTCTCGATAGTGATTCAATCAAGACTAGTTTTTAATGTTTCTTCTACTTTCCTTGTATTTCTTTGCACATTTATTAATATTCTTCTTGATCTCTATTGTTAATGTATTCGAAAATACAAATATAGCTATTTTAATTTTAATAATAATAATAAGTAATAAACCCGAGTTTGCTTGGGTTTGTTAACTAATTGCCTGAAATGTTTAATTTTGCTATGGTCAAGATATGTATTAATTATAATTAATAAGATTTTGTTTTGTTTAAGTAAACAATAAGTATGCACTAAGATAAGGATAATTATCCTTATCTTAGTGCACACTTATTGTTTACTTAAACAAAACAAAATCTAGCGATCATCCATAATAAAATTGACACAGGTATATTTGTATGATCGAATACATTAACACTCGAAATTAATAAGAATATAAATAAATCTTTAAGAAAAATACAAGGAGAATGCAAAAAATAGTAAAAGTGAGTCCTTATTGAAAAATTGAATTAAAGTTCTATTTATCCTCTGCGTGCTGATCACGGAGGGACCGGACAAGCGCAGCATCTTTGGATGCATTATAGGTAAATAATGGATAGGTAATTTTCTTATAATTTACACGATACTGAAGCAGCATACGAGAATTGTGGATGTAGTCATATAAAAAATGTAATAGACAAACATACGAGTATACTTCTATTCCTGACCATGCATTAATATTTCCTCATGTTTTTTAATTGCTTTAGAACGGCGCTTTACCGTTTTCTTCACAATTCCCTTGACATGGGTTTGACGAATAGAACAGGTGAAATGTCTTATAATAATGATGCTTTATCAGAAATGCAAATGTAACTAAAAATTTAAAAATAAAATCTTGCAAAAAATACTTTTTAAAAACAAGCTTTTATTATTTAGATGTACTAAGAAAAAAATAAGTATAGTTTTTTCATCGGGGCAATGCTGAATGCAATTTATAAGTGGCCGTATTTCGCGTGGGTGGATGCTTATAAAAGTAGTATCAAAGTTATCACTGAAACTGATATAATATCGTTCCTGAAACTGCAAAAGATCGTATGTCAAAAATATCACTTTTGATTTTATTGTGTCTGGCAACCAAAATTCTCATATTTATAAGCTGCAAACAGTCCTTTATCACTATATTACATGCGACCTATTCCGAGCAATACGACCAAGTGATAAAAGACTGTTTGCAGCTTATAAATATGATAAGTTTGGCTACCAAACACAGTAAAATCAAAAGCGATATTTTTGACATACGACCTTTTACAGTTTCAGGAACGATATATTGTGTTAAATTTATTGTCTTAAAAGCTTGTCGCGTGAAACGAAGAGAAAAAAATAAATACGTAGTTATTTACAATTTGTGCCAAACTGTATGAACTTTTCGTTCGCGACAAGTTTTTAAGACAATAAATTTAACAATATATTATATCTGTTTCAGTGATAACCTGGAGACTACTTTTATTAGGATCCACTCACGCGATCAACGTCCACACTGAAAAAAGCTATACTAGAGTCAAGAGTAATAGTCTTCATTGAAGGATAACTTAGTCTTGTATATCCGCAAGAGCAAGTATCGTCCATCCAAAAGGCATGTTATTCCTAAAACAATACGCACATCTATACTTATTTCAATACTAAATAAGAGTAAAATAAGTATTGTAATTTTTGAACCAAGACCTTTCTTAGCTTGAGAGAAAAGCAAATAAGCTTGAAATAAGTATAGCAATTCTTTGAAACAATAGTATCTGTAAGATAAGCCAAGAATAAAAGACATTTATTATTACAAAATAAAGTACAATTACACAACAGCTTACAAAAGATACATAAGTACAAGTACAAGGTACAAAATACAAATAAGTATGTGACAAAAAAGTGCACGCAAAGCGTAGATACAAGTATCCTCCTCTGCGTGGAAAAACCGGCAGTGCCGCGGGCTGGTGGGGGCCCCTGGGGAAGTCATTGCAAGTGCAGCTTCTGAAAAAAAAATTAGATCTGAAAAAAAAATCATGAACATTGAGAATTAGGTGTAGATTGAACGAAAAGTATCAGGATTAAAAAATTCTAGCGCGATCAATTTTTATAATAATTATAATAATAGTAATAATAATAATGTTTTGGTGGTAAGTGTACAATAAGCATTTACACACGTGCACACAAAATAGAATAAAACAAAATAAAATACAATCTTTACTACAAAATATATGTTAGATTAAAGAAAATATAAAACAAACTTTTTTAACATTCTAACAAACAACATATTAAAAATGACAGACTACAACCCTAGTCGTGGTGTGTCACATTTTAGGAAATAGTCCACTGTGTAAAAGGATTCCCCCACTAGGAACCTCCTCACTCGATCTTTAAAATTTTTTAGTACAAGCAATCTTATTGCAGTCGGTATTTTGTGTATTTTTGTGCCTATGATAGATGGACATGCAGATAATATTGTGAAATGAATCACTTGACATAAGAATATTAGCGCTTCATGTAAGGCTAATTTTCTGAGAATACTCTAATTTTCAAATTAGATCAAGATTTTTTTCAGTGCACTTATAAATAGCATTCAATAAAAAAGCTATACTTTTTTTTTCGTTTTAGTACATCTACATAATAAAAGCTTGGTTTTAAGAAGTATTTTTTACAAGATTTTATTTCCTATTGCGGCTAAGAAGGAAAGTTTGGTTTTTGTCAGAATACTATATTTTCGATGGCAAGTATGGAAAGTTGGTCACTCATATTTTTCCCTTGATTTTATTGCGCAACTTGTTAACTTCTGTTGATTGGGAAACATGTTATTGCATATTTTTTACCAAATAAAAGATATACGTATAAAAGTGGAAATAAGTGTTTGGAATAGGTAAATACCATCTTTAATACGACAGCATTTACTACGTGTGATTAGGGTAAGTTTAAGTTAACCGCTTCCGTGGCACCGAATTTTTCAAATCTTTTACCAGTCGATAATGTACGTATGAGATCTTATAAGGAGAACAATGAACCATATATCCCATTTTTCATGAACTTGAGGAGCTTTTGCCATGATATACTACAGGATTACTTGGAAAATTATTATACATATATTATATATTATTATTATTCAAATGGTCACTCATAGTTGGATGATCGAAGGAACCGATTTTAATTTTAAAATTCTTCTTAAATCAAAAATACCTGCTAAAAACGCCAAATACATAATATATTTACTCTGGCATTCCTTTAAATGAAATGACACCACAAGATTTTAATATGTTGTAAATATCAAAGCCATAATTCAATATACCATTTTTTAAAAGGTCATGAGAATGTCACTAAAATGCGTAGTCACTCTCTTACAACTCATTATTATAGGCATCAAATAAAGCTTGCTGTTTTTGACAGCTTTATGCACAGCCGCATGTCACCCTCTTCCCAAATATTTATACATTATTTGGCTCGTAATTTTTGCGGCGTATGTGACTAACTCATTTTTAAAAAGCATTACTTGTTTAAAACGCCCTAAAAATATGCCTATTTGATATAATTAATGCTGAGCATCAAAATGAAATAAATATGGTTATAAATCTAATGGTAATTTTTAGATAATTTACCGCTGGTTTGCGCCATGATTGTTTAAGTAGTCATAGTTGTGCTAGTTTTTTAAGAATCTCCACTAAGATATTAGAGATATTTTTTTTCGTGACAAGGATTATAGTAGATACATAATACAGGCCCGACAGACAGTGCACATCGTATGGAAAAAACATTTATTTTTCAGTTTAAGGAATCTACCTTATAGTAAAAAGCTTCTAAGTGCCCCTAAACCAAAATGGTACCCTTTAATCTCGGTAAAAATATAATGATATACCAGGGTATGTAATATTTATTTAAAGTAGACCTAAAGAAAAATACCCCGATTTTGCAACCCAAAAATTTACATAATGAAACCGTTTAGATTACAATGTACAGAATATACATATGTATTGATGTTTTCCTGATTTTTCTATCATTAGAAAAATGGAGCATATACCTAATATGCCTTTGCTTAGGTTTTGTAGGTCTTGGCCACATGGCCTCTCTCATAAATTCGACCTGCAAGGGTCTAACATATACACATAAAATTCTTCTTTCGTAGAATCGTAAAATTAATACTGACATATTTATGTGAAAAGCTTTTAGTAATTTAAGCAGTTCTTAAGCTTTTTAAGGGCTTTAGATATTTCTTTTGTTCAGAATTTTAGACTATATCAAATAATTATTATTAAACAAATTGTAATAATCTATTCTGTTACAATATTGAAAGATACTATTTTTTCTTTCTGCGGGGCATAATATGTTGTCGATAATTTTCAATGTACTTGTCAATTACATATGTTCGTTTTTTGACAATAAAAAAAAATCATTTCTGACATGAATAAAATTCGAACAATGTGTTGCATTAAAATGTGTAATGTAAAATACCTATAATATGTACTTTGAAAAAAATACACATGGGTAACAAGTAAAATGTCAATATATAACAAGATTTTTATGCAGGACTTATTTTATTTTTGTTGCTTTTAAACACAGTGGTTTTTATTATTGTTAATACTATTCTTCTTTCTTAAAAATAGAGTGGCCTAATATCTGATTTAATAATCCTATTTATAGAATTTCCAAGGAAATTTCAACTATAAATTTAGGTGACTAGTACTGACATTTATATTAAAAAAATAAAATTTTTCTCCAAATGACATTAAAAGCGGCATTTTAATGACACTTGGCAGGCTTAGAAGTTGTACTTTTAATGCCTAGGCAGAAAAAGTCCAATTTTACTGCCTAGGCAGAAAAAGTTCGTTGCTAGGCAACCTTCCAAGTAATAATTTAAATCAAACTGGTTATTAAAATTGACAATGACAAAGTAAACAGTAAACAAACATATTCAACAAACATCATCAGCGGTAAACATAGTAACGCGTGGAATTGGAACAAATTTGAAGAAAAAATTATATGTTTCACACGGCAGAAAAGCAGATTTAATGCCTTGGCTGGTTTCATAGCCTCGCTACGCTCGGCTATGAAACACCAGCCGCGGCATTAAATCTTGTGCTTTTATGCCTAGTAAAACAAATAACTATATTATTAAACCAGTGTCATAGATGACACTTGAAATTGTCGAGTACCTATATTTCTTGACATCCTGTATCTCTCAAACGAGATTTGCGGGTTTATTGCTATAAGATTTGGTATAAACTCTTATTAAAAAATAAACACCGAAAATATTTATTTGTGATGTATTGAAATAAAGTAGGGCCATGTTCTCCGCTTTCCACTTAAGAAACAGATGCAACACAGCGGAAATTTAAGAACGGCCCAACTTTCGTAAAATATTTAGGACTTATATATCGCTTGTATACCGTCGGGGCATAAAAATTTAGTATAACCCGTATCACTATATTTTCGTAGTAAAACAAAAAGCCAAAAATTGGCCTTGTGGATTGGGCCTTTTTCCCTTATTTTCTGAAATTCACTTGCCAATCTTTACAGTCTGAGAGCCGACCGTCAAATTTTTTATGTATTAAGCCACGTCCATATTAGTAAAAAAATGCGTTGTGCGGCGTTAAATGTAGAATTCGGCATACATATTTGCGCTGCAAATTTGACATCCTAGTTGCATAAATATTTACGCTGTGCGTCGTGCGTCGTGCGCCCGTGCCACCGTATAGAGACAAAGACAAGTAGAAGTACTCGATGTGGGCCTTTCATGATTCGAGATCTAAAGCGATTTGCCGACGCACCGGCTGGTCGGGGTAGTGCATCGAGATACGAGGTCTGCGCAGGCGGTAATGTCACCGAACATATAACACAATGAGTATCAAATAAGTACTAACCATTATTCACCGAATGACAGGAGCAAAAAACTATTACACCAACACATTAGCTTAAAAGGGTTAGTGAAATCAGCAGGCAGGTGCGCGCGCGTGGATGCGTGAGTGCATGCATGCGTGTGAGTGTGTGTGTTTATGTTAAAATAAAAGTCAAAACGAAAAAATATCACAGTCGGTTATTTATTTTTTTCATTTCGTCATAACAAACGCGTAATCCATGCAATTAGCAAAAGCTAAATTTTACGTGCAAAATTCGGCAGACTTCACACTTAAGGCTACGGTTATAGTGGATGCGTGTTCTGAAGAACTGGCGTTCTGACGAACACGTCAGAATATTTGTTCAGATAGCAGTGGTTATAGTAAATGCATATTCTGGCGAAATAGTTTTATTTTATTAAATATCCAATATGGATGACACTCATAGTTTTGAGGACGAATATCAGTTTTTAGAAAGTTCTATTTTAAAAATTTTACTTATGCCGAGAAAAACCGAATACGTAAATGAAGTGTTTGCGTCAAGACCAATTAATGGAGAATATCATACGTTATTTCTAGATCTATTAAGCCAACCGAATAAGTTTTCAGATTATTTCAGGATGTCACCAGGTCATAGGCGCAACTAGGGAGGGGCTAGGGGGGCTTAGCCCCCCCCCCAAAACTTGACATTAACCCCCCTAGACCGATTGGTGTTCCATAACAATAAAAGCCAACTTTATATTAAGGGTCAGGGCTTAAGCCTCCCCAAAAGGCACTGTCTAGTTGCGCCTCTGGTTGTGGTACTTTTCTCCTTTCATGTCCCACAAACATCTATTTTGGAAAATTAAACATAAGTTTCTCAGCATCCATTTTCACACACACAATTCGCATGAATTCGCAAGAAAAATCAAACTCATTTGAACGACTAACTTTTTCTGAATAATTCGTATAAAATCTGACGAATGATACGCACGCAGTATAACCGCAAACGCTATATTTCTATTATTTGATCGATTCGGACGAGTTCTGATGTGTTCGTCAGAACGCCAGTTCGTCAGAACACGCATCCACTAGCCTAATTCTTACGGCCTACGCGTTCGTTGTGGTGATATTAAAAAGTAAATTAGGGGAAACCTGTATAATATTTTTTAATTCTGACTTTTATTTTAAACACAGTAGGGATTACGTATATAATCCAAATAAACCTGAAATATATTTCTTTGGATTCTCTGCATAAATTAAATATTTATTTTGGTTGTTTTTATCCATTTATTTTGGTCTTTATTAACAAAAAAAAAAGATGTTTTACTACAAATTTTGATACTAAAGTCGAAACTTGTAAATCGCGATACTGTTGGTGGTGATGTCGCATGTCATATAAATAAAAGTGTTATAATGGGTAGTGCATGGTAAATTTCAGTGTTAATTTATTTTCTTGATTATTTCCCAGAGGTTAGGAAATTTCGTGGATAAGAAACATTAGGTTTGAATAAAAAAAAATATTTAGCAATGACCGGAAAATTAGTTTAAGAACCGTCGGATAATTTGCTAAAAGTTGGTGATTGTATAGTGAATGGCCGCTTATTTGTCTTTGAAGTTTCGTTACAAATACTTATTATTTATTTTAACATAGAAATAAACGTACAGCTAAATATGCTTTCTTGAATTTCACGATACTGATCTTTAATGATATCTATTTATAGAAAATTTTTGATTAACTTAACTGCCTCAGTTTTAACTAATATTTGCCTAACATAATTTAAATGCCAATAAGTATAACTAATAATTCCTAAATAGAAGTTGCAAGTAGGGATTGCAATCCCGCAAAGTGGGATCCCGCAATCCCGCGGGATCCCACATCATTGGGCGGCCTGTGGGCTCCCGCACCAGCTATGCGGATCCGCATAGCCATGAAAAAGCCATAAACTCTGAAAAAATAACGCGAAAACGTGTATCTGCCAGATATCCGTGATATTATAATATGAAAACTAATGAGACTGCTTAGGTATTATAAGTATCTTATTTACCTTACAATCAAACTAATATGATTTACTATAGAAACTAGTAAGACTTGTTATCTCAGATAGAAAAATAATTAACAGTTAAAGTTCATTGGCCAAAGTTACCAGTTAATTTAATTGATAAGAAATTTGACTGATTTATAGTCATAGTAGTATAGTTAAGAGAGGCTAGACTTTAAATTACATAATTTTGTTGACTGAAATACTGTTAATTTTTGATATTTATAATGAAAAGTTAAAGTTGGTTTAATAAATTAATTCAGTAAACGTTAATTTGAATTTTATAAAATTAAAAAACCTATGCGGTATCCCGCGTATAAACATTTGAAGTTCATTTGCCCAAAGTGACTTGTTACTTTAGTTGATAAGAAATTTGACTGATTTATAGTCATACAAGTATAGTTAAGAGAGGCTAGACTTTAAATTACATAATTTTGTTGTCTGACATACTGTTAATTTTTGATATTTATAATAAGAAATTAAAGTTGGTTTAATAATAATTAATTAAATAAACGTTAATTTATGAATTTTATAACATTAAAAAACCTTTGCGGGATCCCGCGTATAAACATTTGAAGTTCATTTGCCTAAAGTTACTTGTTACTTTAATTAAGAAGAAATTTGATTGATTTATAGTCATAGTAGTATAGTTAAGAGATGCTAGACTTTAACTTATATAATTTTTTAAACTGAAATACGGCTATATGTTGATTTTTATAATAAAAAAATAAAGTTGGTTCAATAATTAATTAAATAAACATTAAGTTATCGAATTTTATTAAATTAAAAAACCTATGCGGGATCCCGCGGGATTAGAATCAATCCCGCAAATGCCCTGCGGGATTTAAAGCACTGCGGGATTGCAATCACTAGTTTGCAAGGAATGATGCTTATTTAGTAGGGAAGGTATTGAAAGTGTCCTCCATTTGCTTCCAAACAAGCGCTCACTCTTCGCAGCGTATTGTCCCGAACCCGTTGAAAAATATTCTCCATAACATTCCTTATTTCTTGGGCTGCTACCTTTACACTATTTCCTTCATCGTACCCCATAACAGGCGCGGCCCGTCCCACCGTTTTTTACAGGAGGGGCAAATTTTATGGGCAACTAGTGATATCAATGAAATACACTTTTTTAATTAAGGAAGATTATTTAATAATATGTCTAGTTTAGCCAAGAAATTATTTACCCACAAATAAACACAACAAAAAAAAAATAAAATACTAAAATTGCATTTTTACTGTGACTTTTAAATCAGTACCTATGTGCAAACAGTTTTTTGCACTTGCTAACACAAGTACTAGTACTACACAAGTACGAAAACATAAATATCAAATTATATTCAAAAACATATTACACAACAAAATTAGGACGCCGAAATCAACCAAACACCTCTTTAATAAATGATTGCCGGCAGCCAGCACGCGACTTAAAATGAAATGTAAACAAAAGTTTATGCAAATACCATATGCATATTAGGTAATTAGTTTTTCTTTGTCTAGCCCAAATGATTTGCGAGCGGTTCGAGTGTATTTCCATAGTGGCCCGGCTGGGACAACCCGAAAACCGATTTTGTCGACGGCCATGCGCGCGCAGAAAGCGATATTATTGGTGGACTCGGACGCAGTGCTCTCTCTTTCCTCTTTCCCATTTTTACCGCTCTTCTCTCTTCGTCTATTTCTTGCGCCGCGAGGAGCTGACTGCTATGATTGGATAAAGATCTGGCGTAGCGGTGCGTTAAGTGACTGCGCAACATCAAAACGTAATAACGGGTTCATGCAGTGCTACCGTCAGCTCCTCTGGCGTCGTACAGTAACGCGTTTTGTTTTTATAGTTATTTTGTGGAGTTGGAATTCTTTTTGGCAGAAATGAGTGTGCTAGGCAATTGTAAATACAATGATGCATTTAAAAAAACTTTTCCTTGTATCGAAAAGCTTATTGAGTATTTTTACGTAGACTGTGAAAGACACTAGCAAAATTAAAATTTATTGGACAGATGAAAAAAGTCGAATGACTGTTTTAACACTGCAAGAGGTCAGGAAGGTAAAGTGTATTATTAATTTAAGTTGTGAGGAATTTCGCTTAAAAAATAAATAAAGCTGTTAATAAAAGCCAAATCTTCTGTTAAATATGATTCAAAATAGGTAAATAAAAAAAAGTACATGCTTAAGTAATACGATTTTTTATGTTAAAAGATAATTTTTAAATAACATTGTTGGATCTTCCTCCAAAAATTTGTGGTCGGCCTAGTTGAAAATTATTACTTG